>JAEIGD010000007.1:1370000-1917500 GCA_018903425.1 Zaprionus nigranus
CCAGCATAAGTAGCCAAGAGCCGCGGCCCATCGAGGTAATGACCACCAATGGGCGCAAGTCCAAGGTCGAGGAGGTATCCGCTGCGACGGCTGCCGTTCTAGCGGAGAGTCTGATGTGCAAAATATGCAAGATTAGCGTAACGTCGGCCTCACAAATTAAAATGCATCTGGACGGCGCTAAGCACCAGAAGAATCTACGCAAACAGAGTATGGAGGATGATGGCTCTGGTTCTGTCTCGGGCTCTGCAAGTAGTTCCCAGCTGGAGCAGCCGACGATGCTAGCTACCGTAGACTCAAATAATGACTATCTCTTGTACCGTACGCCCTCCGGGTCGTACTACTGCAAACTGTGCAACAAGGCCATGAATCACATATCCATCTTGCAACAGCACTTGCAGGGCAAGAAGCATCTAAAGACTGTGCGCCAGCAGATAGACAAGGGGCTCAACTCTTAAGGTTCATTCTGCCTGTCTGCCTGCTATAACAAGCAATAGTTACTCCCAGCTCCAAAGTGAAAGAGACGACTATAAGCGCAGACAGAGACAGCAATATGCATTAGATCGGGGAGAGCAACATTCTAGAATAACTTCAACGATGGATTTATCCAAGTTCGACTCTTATCAGCTCTGTCCTTAGTTTTTACTCAGCTTAGTATTTGAAATTGTACATTTTGAGTCAGTTCGAATCATTCTACAATATCTTTTTGAATCCAGTCAAGTCTGAAAGGAATATACATTATCCACATGTATTGCCATTCGACTCTTATCAACTCTGTCCTTAGTTTTACTCAGATGATTTTGATATATTTCAGTTGTAATCATTCTAGAATATCTTTTGCATCGAGTCAAGTTCTAAAGGAAGGTTCATTATGCATATGTATGTATTCCCATTCGACTCTTCTCAACTCTGTTCTTAGTTTGTACTCAGCTTAGCTTAAGGATCATCTCGCATTTGAAATTGTTTTATTCAAAACCTAAGCCCGATTAGCATCACATATATTTAAGCTAATATATCTCGATATACCTGTACAATAAACATATGTATGTATATTTTGTTGGCCTACTGAAACGTGAACACACAAATATTAAATGCAATTCATTCACAATTTATTCTTCGTACATAATAACATTAATATATGTATTTAGTTTAGTTATAAATTCTGATCGTTTTGACTTCATTATAGTTTTCGAATTACTCAGTGTTTTTGTTTAGTTTAGAAAAGAAATGCACTTTGAACTTACGAAATAAGAGCTAATATGAAAGCATGCGAATTCTGGCATTATTTACAAGTTTTCAACTGGACAATCAAGGGGTGGCAGGGGAATTATAACACAATTTGCTACTCAAAAATATTTCACAGCATTCAAAATCAAATTACACAGAGCCGGTCTGTAGATCCATCATTAGTAGTATATGAATATGTCTGGGGTATTTATATTTATATATATATGGTATATATAGAGTTGATATTGATTTTGGCCTTCTTATTGTGTGGGCGAGAACTCTGTGGGCGCCAAGACGCGGCAATGCATCTCTCTGATCAATGGCACGGTATATGCGACGCACTCATCCCAGCCGGGGGAGCGCCAGGCCGCCTCACGTGTCTCCTTACGATCCTGCAGCGATTTGTAACCTACAAATGGAGATAGAGAGATAGAGCTATGGTTTACACATGCTTATGTGGGGTGCGAAAGTCTTACACCAAATGTGATGCACGTTATAGAGTCGACCAATTTGGGAGAAGAATCCAGCAAAGGCTTCGTTGTTGTGTTTACGGAAGTTAATGGCACGTGCCCAGTTGTTGCCCCACTCGATCATGGTGCCAGGTGTCAGGCGGTATGAGCTGTAAACAATTATTGATCCCATTATAATAGAGTTTCTTTATATCATTCTTTTTCCACTTGCCGCATTTCGTAAATGTTTTTGCCTTCTCGACTCTCGATCTGTGGCCAATAACTAAAGGCCAACAGATATTGCAGGTGACGGGAGCGGAGAAACTTAGAGCGCTGATTCATTAGTTTTAGATATTCCGGATCGTTCCATAGATCCTCCTTGGCCTGATCGATCTTCTCGAAACCGCCAGTGTATTTCCACAAATGTAAGCACTGATCCATGTCACCCACTTGAACGGACCATGAGGCAACCAGATTGCACGACAGTCCCGACTTCTTCTCGTTGATGAGAGCCACAGTATTTTTACTGTAATCAGTATATATATAGTAGCATATATTGATTCTTAATACATATTGATTCTCAACAGAGAGAGCCCACTCACTAGTTGTTCAGATAGTCACCCATGGAATCGGGACGCACGTTATGCGTATGCAGTGCATATATAATCTCCTTGTCGCTCAGCATGCGACTGTGCGACTCCTTGGTGGGCTCGATCTTGCGGACCAACAGCTTGGAGAACCATGATTCCGAATCCTTGCAGCTGGCAGTCGTAGAGATCGATCTAAAATGGGAAACGAGAACATGAAATATCCAGGGATTTGCGAAAACATATCGATAAGAATCTCGCCATTTAAGTTTCTAGTTGGAATTCATGCTGCAGCACAATATTATTATCGAAAGTACCTTGAACTATCGAAGAGTTCAGCTAATTTAATGTTGAGAATATATATTATATTATTTTATACATTATTTTATTGTTATTCAATTTTAAATTAATTATTTTTATCTTTGAATCGATTGGCTTTTAATAAATAAAATGAACTAAAAATATACGCATATCATAAATATTCCATTTACTTCCTTATCTCATACAGATATATCTTAACTGTATTTCGTAAACGATTTCGTGCACCTGCAGTTCCAGTTCCAACTCACCTGATAGCGATAGGGCCGGTGTTATTGCCCACAGACCAGACGTTACGTAGATTCAACATTTTCACTCTGGCAATAGACGATGCTTGTGGGATGAAAACTGTGGGAAATCGTTTGCATGTTAATGTTTTTTTGTATTTGTTTTTGTGTTCTTGCCACTGTTATCATTCAGGCTATTTTTGCTGTTGTTGTTGGTATTTTTTGCATTGCCCTCGTGTACTTTAGTCAAGGTGAAGTCAGAGTCAGACAAGTGAGAGACAGAACAAGTGGCAAAAACAATTGTTTTTCCCATCGATAAATAATCTTTTGGCATTTCCATGAAGACATCGTTCCATCCGGCAGCGGAGCGCCTATTTGTCTTTCAATGTGGGGGCGTAAGGGAATGCGGCATTTCAGCATAGCATATGTACATACACATGTATGCAGGAAATGCACTAACACAAAGATACATATATACAGCTATGTGTATATACTGCATATAGGTACGCTTATTATGTACATCATTGAATCTTATCACTCGGCGGCGGGGGCAATGCAAAAAGCCAGAGGGGGAATTTAAAACACACTGAATTTGCACACGCCTTAGACTCACTTTTTATGCGTTGCAGTCTTTTGGTTGAAAATAAAAATTATTCGTATTTAAAATTAAGTGTCTAATGTTGTTATGTATATGTTTAAACTAAAAAGAAAATAAAAATTCGTGCTATAAATAAGTATGCGATATGCTGCACAAGTATCGATCGGCATATCGATGCGATACGCTACAGTTGGCACGACTATCGATAGCTGCCGGCCGACCAGCTGTTGAATATAAGTTGAGAGCGATATGCAGCTCAACTCCGATTGTGGGGCAACTTTCAATATAAGTTGAGCGCGAAATGCAGCTCAACTTTGATTGTGGGGCAACTTTGAAAGTAAACTGGAATTGAAGGTAATTTTCTTAATGTTTTCTATTTATGTTATTTATTATTTTTAGCACAGTAGGGACATAAATATTTTGAAACATTCCCCCGACCAAAGTGTACTAAATTATTAGCAAAAGTTTTGTCCGCCCGCAACTTCTAAACTTTTTCCCCACACCCTGCGCAACACTGCGTTTGCCACCCCGGAGTTTTGCAACTTTGGCCCAGGTAGACCCGCCAGAGTTGATTGCGAAAACTTTCGTACTTAATGTTTTCGCATTTTTGATGAAAACAGTAAAATTGTCGTCGAAACGGTTCTTTTTATTTGAAGTATGTATTTTTGATTTACTTGTAATATATAGCATGACAATCATGAGAATTCATAGTTACCGCAATTTAACAATATTCGTGGTGTGGAAAGTAACTCTGATTCACCCGAGTATAGATTATCGTTATCTAAGTGATGCATACAAATCAATTGAAATTGTTTTAACTATACAATCATATAATAATAATAATAATAATAATACATATACAATCATTTGTCCGAAATGTGCGTATGTGTGTGTGAGTGTTGCGTACATTGCAATTGGGCTAGTTGGAGTGCGGACTGGAATGTAAGGATTATGTAAGGTAGGCAGGGTAGACAACCCCGATCTTTGTCATTATACAATATTTACAAACATACTAATCGGCCAAAGCACACAAAAAATGCATGTGTGTAAGTGTTAGTTAAACTCCGACTTACACACCCAACGGAACAATAAATAATGTTCTCTTTTCTTTTTTTACAATTTCGATATTTGTTCTTCGAGACATTATAATATAACATGGTATGTATACATAAGAAAGTTGGGCAAGTTCTTAAACTGATATTGTGTGGGGGAATTCTACAAGAAAAAAATGATATATATATTTATTTATATATATATTCAACTTTACTTAACGTTAACATTATCGAGAGGAATGTGAATGGAAGTTGTGTAAATTGATATAGAAAATCCTATGCATATATATGTATATATATAGTATATATATGTATATATATATATATATATGTATGTTTCGTTATAGATGTATACGAATAGTTTGGTTTACTTCCGCTCCTAATCTTTTGGACTTATCGAAGTTTCTTTGCATTGGATAATGGTCACGGAAGATTAAGGATCGAGTGCCGATGGCAGTTCCTTATCAATATCTGGTGTTTTGGAACTGACTCGAGAGAACGTAGAAGCAAATCACAAAGAGGAATAGACTCCAGGATGGTGCAGAGCAGTTGGCTGCTTTTCGTGCTAAATTATGTTGGACTGCAGCGGGTAGTTCACCTGGAAGAGAGAAATAAATATAGTAAACATAATAATATACACGCTATAGCATTCTTACCTGTGAGTACTTGAACTTGTACGATAACCGTAAAAAAGTCGACCGAGTGAACATGAATAGTTTCCGCTATCGGAGAGTTTGGCATCTGGGATGGAAATGCGACTAGTTAGCCACATGTCGGAAATACTGCGAACGTATGGAACAGTTTTATATTGCATAACATGTGTTGATCAATCTTTGGGTCCAAGACTAACCTGAATCGCCTATTGGTCTGTGCATGCAAGGGCTCCTCATCCTTGGCCCAGGAGATGAAGCCATTGAAGTGTTTTTCAAGCTCTTGGCTGGAATATGTCAAGTGAGTTTGGTTGGCATCGCCAATGAGATTTAGGTTAAGGTGAAGGTTCTTTTCACTTGTCTCATTCAACTTAAGGGGTTTCGCGATAGTTGGTTCGACGGACTTGAAAATGCTGTCATGCTCTTTTAAGTAGAAATTGCGAGATATTTGGCACTGCAGATCGACGGTGCTTCCCGACTTGTAATACCGATCACCAACGTCTCGTTCATGCTCATCGATTATACGTAGAGGGGGCTCTGGAGAGATAGAGAGAGGGAGAGAGGGATAGAAGAGTTAGCCACTTCGATATAAAAGGCTAACAATATTTGTTGTCTTCTTACCCAGTATAGTTAGATTTGTGGTAAAGACTCGTGGAGGATGCGTTGAAACCTGACACATATAGATGCCGGCATCTTCCCGCTGCGTGGGGTTGATTAGCAATCGCCAATTGTTCGGATATTGGAACTTGACTCGTATGCGAGGATCCCCACTGTAGGTCACATTGCCCACCGTCAGCAGTGAGACCTTCTCTGTGGTGCGTCGTACCCACATGACCTACAATGGAATTTGTGATCTAACTTCTCTCTCAACAGATCTAGCTGATAATCGATAGGTCTCACCGTCTTGTCCTTTAGCATGCCGACGCGACAATTGAGTACCGCTTCGGTGAAGAGATGTACGGCGGAGACGAGAGTCTTGCCGGGATCAATTTGGTTCGATGGTTCCTCGAAAAAGGGTCCATAGTGGTTCTCATGATGGAACTTGTTACGAAAAGTGCGCGATCGTTCCGCATCGCCGGTGCCTCCGTAAGTCCAGTGATTTCTGGACCGTGCTGAGTCGTTGGGTTGTTTGGCCGTGCTTCGAGCACTCTTGGTCGTCGTCGTTGTTATCGATACCGACGTTCCCGAAGTTGCCTTGGTTGACTTGGTGGTGGCAGTCGCTGGCTCCGATTGACTTCGGATTGTTGTACTCCCAGCGAGCTCAGCTTTCATTGATGCATTCACCGTGCGGCCTGTTGTCGTCGACAGTTGATCGAGCGACGTCATGGGGAATACGGCGGAACTTGTGGCCGTCGCGCTGGCCCCAATAAATAATACACTTCTTGAGTTGTTATTGTGCTCATCAAAATAGAAGCTGTTCTCCGTGTTGTTGTTGCTGTTGTTGTTGTTGGGCTGCACGCTCTCAATGGTGGAAGTCGCCGCCGCTGCAGTCGTGGTGCCTGTCGAGAAGGAGAAAGAGTTCAAGAAAGTTTTCCCTCGTAAATATTATTTATTCATTAAGTTTTCGTCCATTGTTGATTCCTCTCGTATTCCGCAATTTGTCAGTCACTTGGCACGCGGCGAGTGAAGCAGAAAAAGTGGGTGCGAGCGAGAGAGAGAGAGAGAGTGTGAGAGGGAAGAGCGAAAGCTACCGGCTTAGTCGAGTCATAAACTATAATTACTCGTCTTACAGCACCCAGATTTATTATTGTGTTTATGCTCTGCTCATTCAGCATAATCCCCCACGAGGCATAGTCGAGAATGTCTGTGTCAGTGTGTATGTCATGTCTCTCTCTCTTTTTATACCCGCTACCCATAGGATGGAATGGTATTATAACTTTGTTGTAACCGACAATGCATGGAGGCGTGGCAGACCCCACAAACTAAATATATATAAAGTACGTAAAAATATGAAAACACGTCGAAATCATTAACAAATATTAAATATATTATGAAGATGTACTGATTTCGAAGGCGCTACCTGCTAAGTATGCAACAAAAAATACGCAAAACGTAAAGGTTATATATTTAAAAAATCATTTTAGTTGGTGGGTAGCGGGTATATCACAGTCAAGCTCACTCGACTGTAGTTTTAGTGCTAGTGCTCTATGTCTGCCTCGTCTACTGTCTCTCTCTCCTTCTCCACGTCGTCTACTTCTCTCTCTCTCTATGTGTAAACTTCTCTTCATGAATTCGCAATACAGTTGAAAGTCGGCAATGAATTTGATATTATTTCACTGGATTGTCATGGAGTACCTAAGTTTACAGCATAGATTGTAATCAAATCAGATATTACTGAAAGGTGCTGACGGTTCTTTGTTGATGGTGTAAGGAACTTCAAAATGAAGTATAATTTTATAATCTCTCAAAGTTTGTGTAATGAAATCTTCAACTTGCCTTCTCCCCACTTACCGAGAACAAGAGGAAACAGTGATCCAATCGCAGACACAAGAACAATCAGTCCTAAAAAGTTTAGACAATGTTTCCGACTTCGACTCCGGCTCCGGCTCTGGCTCCGAGTGTGACCCTGCTTCAGTCTGAGCCCCGAACGATGGAGCTGTGAGAGCGTTGGCGCTGCGATTGCAGATGCAGATGCTAGTGATGGGCTAATAACTCTTGAACGCCTCATCCTTTGCAGGGAACAACGTGACTCTGATAATCTGGCCTGTGCGAGTCAGAAACCTTCATTTTACTCCCAAAACGTATCTCTGCCTGCGATTATTCGTGGCAGTGCGACCAGCATTGGCTATATACTGTTCTTAATATGCTGGACTCGTAGAAACTCGTTGATGTACTGAAATTATAAAGAATTGACAGATAAAATGAGACTCGTTGGAACCTTTGCTTGTTGGTTAATGTTTTAAGGTTGTAAAATAGGTTAAAATAAATTAGGTTGTTTGAGGTTAGATTGGCCTAAATGGGAATAGGTTAGAGTAGGGTTGTCTTGTGTGGATAAAGTATTATTGAGAATTTTAATGTCAAAAGTTATGGCTAGTAAAAACAATATAGGTTAGATAGATAAATAGGTTAGACTGGGTTATTTAAAGTTAGATAAGCTTAAATGGGAATAGGTTAGAATCGGGAGCCATTTTCTGCTATGACTAGAGTTAAGGCTGATAAAAACAGTATATCTTTAAAATGCGTAGTTTAATTCGCAAGGAATACACATACTGCCAGGGATACATTGTACCTAAAAATGAGGACACATATCTTCAAGCCATGCAAGTTTGATAGTAGCCAAGACGGGGAGTTAGCTAAATTTGACACTTTGTTTACAGCTTCAAAGAAGAATATATTTAACTTCTGAGAACTTCAGGACAATGTTGTAAATTCTATTGGCATAAGTGGAAATTAGATGCGTAGGCACAGAACTAAGCAGAGGAAAAGAGAGAGAGAAGAGAGAGAGAAGAGAGAGAGATGAATATACGCACAAAGTAAGCGTTGCGTAGTCCGATAACTTATCAAGAAAGTCCACTTAAAAGCGAGTTTTTTATTGACGTACTACGGATGAATAAAAGAAATTAAAGTTGATTCCTAAGGCGATTGCCTTTTGACTAAGTTCTGCCTTTGCCGCGTCCTCATCGTCGTAGTCATCGTCCTCGTCCTCGTCAGCGTCGTCATCGTCGTTGTCCATCATAGTTTATGTGACTTTATTTCCCTCTCCTCTCCTCTCCTCACCTCATCTCTTGCTTGCCCTGCACTTTACTTCTCCCCATTCGTTCCGTTTGCCTTGCCTTTCTCTTTCTCTTAAAACACACTTGCTTATTACATTTCTCTCTTTCTCTTGCTGGTTGTGAACTTCCTTTTTGCTTTTTCGTTTCGGGGCGTTCGGGTACTTTGGATTGCAGCAGTGGGCGTGGACGGGGGGATGAGGGATGCGGGATGGTGGATTGGGGGGGGGGGTTTGTTGGTTGTAGCAGTTTGCCCTTGGCTCACGACATAATCACCGTAATAAATATTATATTAGTGAAGTTGTTGTTGCTGTTCTCTTTTCTGCCTGACATTCTCGTCTTTTGGCCCATTTTTTTGCTGCTTTTGTTGCCATTGTTGTTGTTGTTGCTGCTATTGTTGTTGTTGTTGTTGTTGCTGTGTTTGCTGTGCTTTTGGTTTCTCTCTGCTTATTTGTTGTATCCTTTTGTTTTTATCCCGCCTGTCCTTGTTGACATTTGATTTTGCCATTCGTTGTGAATATAATTTAAAGGACCCCCGAAACTATTTGCTTAAACTGAAGATGAACGAGCCCGAGAGAGAGCAGAGGGCACAGAGAGGGGAGCAAGGGGAGAAAGGCAGGAAGGAAGTCCTTATGGGTGAAAGGCTTAAAGTTTTGCTTATTCTAATTGCACTTAAAGGACGCACCGGAATGGCGGGCAGGATTTTGTCATAACAAACACAAATACAAACACGCAAAGCACACTAACACACACAAACACACGTACACACACACTAATACACACTAATACACACACGAATACACACACGGCGGCAATAAAAGTGAAATGAGCTCCATGGCGACGCTTGTACAGCAGAAAATTTTCATTTTATGAAATTCTCTCTCTACAATCATCATCGTCGGCATCATCGGCAACTCAATAGCAGTATCAACATCAGCCGCAACATAATAATCATCAACATGATTATGATCATCATTATGATCATCATTATGATCATATCTATCAACTCAGTGTGCTGCTTATGATTGTCATCATTATGCCGATGTTGGCCTTCCCAGGAATAAGCACAAGAACATTAGCGATGACTCCAAGCAGCAGACTGTCACGTCTTTTGCGGGGAGGGGGCTTAAGAGGGGGAGAGGGGGGGTAGGCAGTGTTGCTTTCTTTTATTTAGTCAGTCCCTACAGCTGCTTAGTCCACGGCCCAACCCCTTCCAAGCGCCCCTCTTCACACACAGCTTCTTCATCATTTGCGTGTTCTGGCCTGGCTTCTTCTTCCCCTTTCCCTTTCCCTTCCCCTTCCACTTCTTTCTCCTCTTCTTCTTCTTCTCCATCTTGCTCTTCTTCTGCTTGCTCCGTCTTACCTGACTTTGACTTACTAGCTCTTAACGCTTAACGCTACCAAGCATACGCGCCTAACCCCTGAATCACACAATCTGGAACTGGAACTGCCACTGCCAGTGGGTCTGGGCTACTCAGAAGGGATGGGAGGGGAGGGATGGGGGGTCTAGGCATTAGTGCAGCACCTGCTGTGCCCCATTGAGTGCAAAACGTGCTTTGTTTTGTTTTCTACGCATTACGAGCGAGGCTTGTATACATTTTTTGGGCTACGACCTCCCTTTGGTCCCTTACCATCCCCCCATCCCCTCCATACACCCTGCATTGCCCACCCGCCGTGTTCATTACACCGAATTCTTCTACTTTGCGTATGATTCAGATTAGAAAGTTCTTCTTCTGGCGCCGGCAACCGCTTGACATTTTAAGGATTACGACTTTCCTGACTGACTCCAACAACTTTTCTCTCGAGTCGAGTCTTTTGTGCCCGCGTGCGCATCTGTGCTTCAACATACATATATCATTTTTATAGACCTACACTCGGGCACAAGTACATACATATGTATGTACGTGTATGTATGCTAACTGGGCGTGCTGACATATTCCGGATTCCGTTTTGTAATCCCAAGTTAAAGAGCGTCTTGGGGGTGGGGGAGGGGGGTGTGAAAGGAAGCTTGGCGCAGCTGAGCTTAAGTCAATTTGAAAGATTGAATAAATTTCTCACGAATTTGGGAAAATTGCCACGAAGAAAAATTGAAAAACTCGCTCTGCTAATTGACAACAATGAGTTCCTTGTGGGGTTTACAAAGTGCATATTTGATTTCTGTTTGCAGACCTCTTCTCACCACGCCACAGGGAGTGGGGGTTAACAATGTAGGAGGGGTAGGTGCTGAGTTAACCATATGGAAATTGTTGTCAGGCTGCCTTTGGTGTTTTTATTTGTTAATACGGCTTCTAGTCGAGCAAACATATTAAATTTGAATTAAAATTCAATTCAATTAGAATTATGTAAAGTGAATTTCATTTTGATTTTCTCGTGTTCGTTCGTTTTGTTTGTTTGTTGGTTCTTATTTCTGAATTTATAATCATTAAACTTTCTCTCTCAATTGTTTAATATTTAATTGCAATGTGTAGTCATATATTTTTCCATAATTATTTGTTGCATCGTGTTGTCGCCGACTCGGAATTTACTTTCATATACATTATTGTGCGAAAAACACGTGTCATACATATATCCGACACACACACACGAACACACACACACTGACACACACTTGTATCTTTCGGCAAAAACTTCAATCCATCCATTGTAACGGCATCGAGTCCCTTTCGCCTTTTTTGCAGTTGGTGCAAGAATGAAAATGATATTCCTGATGTGGCGATTGCCAATGCGTAAAAACAATTGGAACTGACTTACACACACACACACCGACACACACATACGTATAGCTTTCATTATGCCCCTGCAGACGGCATTAATCACTCAACTATATGTATGTGGGACCCTCTGACTTCCTGTAGATAATGCCCCACACAGAAATGTGTATTCAAATGGCTTAAGACCTCACAGGGCATCTGTCAGTTGAGCAGTCTTCAGCCCAATGTTGCAAGTAACATAGCAAAAACATTTGTCAGAAGTTTGCGAAGAAGGTAGTTAAAAAAATTTCCCTAGGCTATGGACGACACAGAGAAAGAGAGAGAGACAGAGAGAGAGGGCGAGAGAGGGAGGCTGAGAGAGGAAACAAAAACGGGAAAAAACTACGTTCCTTTTCTTGGCAATTGCGTGGAAAAGGATGAGTTAGAAGGCGGGCAGCAAAAAAGCTTTGTGGGCGTGCCTTTAATGCGGTCGACGACGACCGTTTTTTTTTTATTGGATTTACCGTAACTTAAAGCTAGCCACTCGAAAGAGAAAGGAATTATAATCTATGCAATTACTTGCAGACGAGCAAATCGAATTTAAGTTAAGGTCAAATGTGCCGTTACTTAAGCTCCATTCAAGCTGAGACTCTTAACTTTGAGTTTCGATTATAAGAGACTGGGGATGATAATTTCATTTCTATTTAAGATAAAGAATTCACAGAACAGTTATGGCTTCCTTTTACTTTTTGATCAGTTAAGGGTTTTATCTTCACAAAAAAGTAATTCAAACCCCTTTCTAAATCTAATAATGTACCCAGAACAACCATTTAAACTTTGCTGGGGCATGTGATGATATGATATGATAAATGATATGATATAATATAATATAATACAATTTAATATACAATACAATTTATGATACAATACAATATTCATTTAATTTATTTAATTTAATTTAATTAAACGTCAACTAAATACAGTCGACTGAAATAACGAATTATTTATTATTTATTAAAATTATTCAAGTTGTTTAAATTTATAATTCATTTAATTTTATTTAATATGATACAATATAATATGATACAATATGAATCTTGTAAAAGTGAATGATCTTTCGATTTAATCTTTACATACTTCCCCTCATCTATCCATCACATTACACTTTATCTAGAGTTACCTATCGATACATCGATTAAATTGAAAGTATCGTGAGCACACTCTATAGAGTGTTAACCTTTAATCTGGCTGTCAAGAACTTAGCCATCACTTTAAGAGTTTTGTTATTAATCGCAGTTCAAATTGTTGGAACAATCTTTCATAATACAAATCACACGCTGCCACAACACGCTCCTATTTGTCTATGTTGGCGTTTTTATCCGCAATCGGATAAGCGGAGCAAAGGCCATTTAATTTCACGCTTAATTACACGCAACGCCCTCAACTGCGGACAGCATCAGGCAATGAGGGGGCGTGGAGGAAGGTCCCTAAAGGGGTACCTAAGGAGTCTAAGCGACTGATTTACCCGTTCAAGGCAATGGATTTGCGCTCGACTTAGTTTATGAGTGGCTTATTCCTCGGCAGGATTTCAATGAAATCAGCATATTATGCTAAGCACAAGGGGGGCAAAGGGGGTGGGGTGGGGTGCCGGATAACGAGAGATAAGCGAGTATAATGGCAGGATAATGGTGGCAAAGAGTGCCAAAGGGGCAGACGGGCGCACCTGCTTAAATATCCGGTGGAAGGAATGCAAACTGAGGAAATGGGGAATAACAAAAAACCGGAGCGGAACTGCGAAACCTGAGAGCAAAAGGATGCAGTGCCAAGTGGATAAATCCTACTTCAAGTTAGTTGATTTGCAATACCCTTCCCCACTCTTTCCACTCTTCCCTTCCACCACTCATTCACTTTCGCACTTTTCACACATTTTTTGTTGTGGTACCTCCTCCTGCTGCCTGCCCCTCTGGCATCGCATTATTTGCATTTTGATTCAAACTGTCAGAAATGGTAAAGCGGAATATCAAACTTTTTCACTCACCTCGTTAAATTGAGTGCGTGTGGATGAGCTGCATCAACTGTTATTCCAAAGGCTGCTCTAATGCGATTAGTTGCACCAGTTCTTAGTTGTTAGTGTTGAATAACGCTTAATCCTCTCGTGCGTTGGCCACATCACAATATTGCCAGTGCCATCATCGTTAGCAACACATCATCGTCACTTGCACACAAAAATGTTGCACCAAAAAAAAATTATAAAAGACAATGAGAACTCGAACTTTAACTTTATAGTCTGCCAAATAATTAACGCCCGCAACTTTCGCAGTTTCTCATTAATTTGGCATTTCAATTCTGTAGTTTCTGTAGCTTCTTCTGTAGTTTGGTAATTCTTTCCCGGCTTCGCTGTTGTCTTACGGTCTTAACCGCATTCCGGCAGCTGGTCGTGAAATCAGAAAAACAAGACAAGAGACAACGCGAGACACGGGGATTCAAGATAAAACACGAGCAACTGTGAAGACTGTAAAGACGCAAATTGAATGTGAGTGTGTCTGAGTCTCAGTTTGGCGAGCTGCCGCACGGGGCCATCGCGAATGCTTGAGAACCGAAAACGTAATGAACTGTCGTTCGCGAAAATACGGAGACATCGCTAAGCATCCAAATAAACAGCTCAACAGCCTGGCTAGACTCGAGTGGAAGCTCTCCCTCTCACTCACTCACTCTCTCTCTGACTCTCTTTCAGGCTGCACACTCGCGTTTTGCACTCGGCGGGGAAGTCACTCACTAAACTCACCAAACTCACCAAACTCATAAAATACCTGCTGTAAGTCTGTCCCAAGCTAGCGACGAGGGGCTTTGTCCCAAAGCTTGCCCAGAACTTTGTGCAGCGCTGCAAGTTGGGGTAGTTTGAGTGCACACTCAACAGGGTGTCACTCGTTGAGTGAGTAACAAAGTTACGATCTTAAGTCTATTTTATGTTGCATACATTGCAGGGGGCATCTATTAATTCATTCGTCATGAACTCTGGCATGATTTCGAAATACTTTCGTTTGCATAGTAGACCTTCTGCTAGACATCTCTGAAAGCAAACTAACAGTCACAGTCAACTCACAAAACGAGCTGAAATAGAAAAAAAAAAATCAAATAAAGACTCGAATAACAATCGTAAGCACAGTGAGCACTAAGTAAGGCAACCATGTCGAAACGCAACAAGGTCGGAGATGAGATGCTGCGCAAGAAGACCGCCAGGCTGCGCTTCAAGAGACTGCTGCGAATGGTGGTGGCGAATGTACTATGGATCGGCGACACGGACCAGGCGGGCATCACGATGAATGTGAAGAAGAATGTGGCCATGTTGGTGCGCAAGAAGCACAAGACGGGCATTTTGACCACCGACGTAGGCATTCCTAATCTTTATTATCTTCCTCATCTTTACCTTGCTCATTTTGCTTTTCTTCTTCATATGCTTTTCCTTTCTTATCTTCCTCGTATTTCTGCCCAACTACTGATCTATATGTACCCAGCAAAAAAGCATGTTGGCAGCTCAGCATCACCAGCGAACCATAGAGGAGAGAAGGAAACTTTGCATGATTATCGCTGGACTTGGATGTTTCAATCAGATTCCACCAGTGCGAGAGCATATTTGAAACATATAGTATATATATGTATATCTTTAATCTGTATCTATATATGTGACAGAAGTTACGAGCTCGTCTTGTGCCGCACTTGCGCCTAATGACGATCGGCATGAATCGTGTGCTCATGAAGGAGGGCGACTTCCCGCTGTTTGTCTATTTCGTGGTAAGCGGAGAAATCGAGATGTCTAGAAGAATATATCACAAGGTGAGCGATTAGAGTAAACACTCCCCACTCCCCCTAACATCACAGGGTATCTGCTTGTCTTGCCTCAACTCCTCGTAGATAACAAACAAATTTGAGCAGAAACCTGAAGCCTTCTGTGGGCCCGGAGATTGGATTGGCGACGTTGAAATGCTTGAGTCAGACTTCAGAGCGAACACCTTCAAGGCGTTGAGTATGCAAGGGGGTATTCAGTATTAGGTATATTAAGTGTCTAATAACGTGTCTACTTTGTGCTTAGCTCAATGCGAAATTCTTGTGCTGGACGAACCGGAGTTTAGGGAGATCTTGATGCCCTACTTGTGGAAGGTGTGGGTTGAGAAGAAGAAAGCCGTCGCAGCCCTCAGCTACCTGAAGTACATGAGCAATGCGCAGGTGGGACGGGGGGGATAATCATTTAAATTTATTATTACATACTTATGTACCTTATATAGATTGTCAGTGCTTGCAAGTTTGGTATCCTACGTCAATATGATCCACTAGATACAATATTTCCGGACAGTAAAGATAATGTGAATCACGTGTACTTCGTTCTGAGCGGGGAGTGCGTTCTGCTGCAGTGTCTCCATGTGAGGGTAAGTCAATCGATTGACTCTTGTCGGAACATACAATATATACGATAGTATATCCTGCCCGTTAGGTGACCCAAGTGAAGGGACAACCGAACTATGAGCTGGTGGATGCTGTCGCAGAGGAGAGCGACAGCGACATTGAGGATGACAAGGGAGATACGTTTGATGTGCGCGAAATCTTGCGTTCGAGCTCGTCCCTCGAAGATGCTGAACACACTAAGAAGAAGAAATTGGTAAGTGCTTCATATATACGCTCAATATATGTATATACCCATATATACATATTATACATACATATATGAAATCCTTGCAGAAACGTAAGGCGGAGTTGGCGAAAATCGAACTGGGCTGCGAATTGTTAAGACAGAAACTGAATGCGCCGGTTGAGGAGGAGAAGGTTGAAGTGCATCGCCATTCCATACGTAGATCTACCGTTATGGCTAGGAAGTCGTCGACAAGTGAGCTCATGGACGATTACGATGATTGGGAGGGAGAATATGACTGGGATGACTACAGCTACGGATACAGCCCGATCAGAACGCCAAGTCCCCGTGATTCGCTGCGCAGGAGTAAGGAGAAAACGGAGATTTGGAAGCACAAGGAGAGTTTGTTGATTTCTCGCAAGCTTGCCTCGGTGAAGCTCGAGGAGGAGAATGTTGAGTGTGAATCGGAGGAATCGGAAATATTTACAGCATCATCTGGCAGCTCTAAAGAATCGACATCATCGAAAAAGAAAGCCGCCAAGGCCAAGGTACATATCATCATAGGCCATCGGGATATCGATACATTTCATACGATAATCGACTACGATGATTCTTCTGCTTGATAGGTTGACGATTTTACGACACAGTTTGTTGACATCGGCTCAATGTGCTTTGGTGGCCTTTTTCGGTGTGGGCGAGAAGTGCGACTACCGCGTGGTCATGGCTCGCACCACCGTGCAGTGCCTGTTGCTACCGTCCTATTGGCTCATGGAGGAAGAACAGAATCCCGGCAATATGTGGCAGCGTATGCGCTTCTATCTGGATCGCTGTCTCCCTTCGCGCGAGTCCCTCTTCCAGGACTACATCAACACACGCAAGTGGGGCCACTTCCAAAAGGAGTGTGTCGAGCCCTTCACCCATTCAATCACAAACCCCACCAAAATCGAGGACATTCCCATTGTAATTCGCATTGTCGAGTCCAAGGAAGACTCCGTCGACTGATGTCTGACTGATGTGAGCGACTAGTTTGCAACTCCAAATTCTTTTTAATTTAGTTATCTTAATAAAGCATTGCCTAGCTAACCCTTTCGGTAAAAATGAAATATTCTTGAGGTTTTATTGCAGAAACCATCGACAGCTTATCTACAATACCATCGTTATCGAATTTCACTACTAAAAGCTTTTGATTCTCAAGCTTTAGGAAAATAAAATACCACATTCAACAAAGGATTTTAAAATATCCGTGTGGATATAATGCGGTACATAGATTAGGGAAATACAAATGGCCCTGTGGGTAATTATAGCATTAAACACATAAAATTCCTTTCAAGTTGCTATCCTTTGGAATTAAAAATATACCCCTTGGTAATTATGGACTTAAAAATATACCTTGAGGGTAATTATAGCATTCAAATCATAAAATTCACCTCTAGGTTTATGAATTGACAATGCATTAAGTTAGCATCAGAACCAAAACAAATGTCCCAGTGGGTAATTATAGCATTAAACTCATAAAATTCCTTGCAAGTTGCCATCGCTTGGGATTAATTGCAGATAGTCAATAAAAATATCCCTTGGTTATTAAGGACTTAAAAATATACCTTGAGGGTAATTATAGCATTCAAATCATAAAATTCACATCTAGGTTTATGAATTGACTATGTATTAAGTTAGCATCAGAACCAAAACAAATGGCCCAGTGGGTAATTATAGCATTAAACTCATAAAATTCCATGCAAGTTGCCATCGCTTGGGATTAATTGTAGATAGTAAATAAAATAACACCTTGGTAATTTTGGACTTAAAATCATCTCTAGGTTTATGAATTGACTATGTATTAAGTCAGTATCAAAACCAAAACAATTTCGCTAAGCATTTAGGAAAATAAAATACCACATTCAACAAAGGATTTAAAAACAACAGTGTGTATGTGTTACATAGTTTCGGGGAAATACAAATGGCCCAGTGGGTAATTATAGCATTAAACTCATAAAATTCCTTGCAAGTTGCTTCGGATTAATTGCAGATAGCCAATAAAAATACCCCATTGGTAATTATGGCATTAAATCAAAAAATTTTTTTTTCTTTCGGTATATATTTTGTAGCACAATTATAGTAGGACTTAAAAATATACCTGGAGGATTATTATAGGGTTATTATTATAAAATTCCTTCCAAGTCAGCAATCCTTTGGGATATATTTTGTAGCTCATTTGTAATGGGACATTAAGACCTAACCTCACCGAACTAATATGTCCTAGCGAAATATCATAACAGAGTAAAGCATACTCGCCAATATTGATTCTGTTCTATCACTGTTATAATACTGTTATAACACTGCTTTTTAAAATCATGGACCCTCTGCTTCACCTAAATTATAAATAAATATGTGAAAAAAGACGCAGGCAGCTTTTAAACCCTTACCAAGTTATCTTCGGCAGGTTTTAAAAAATTTCAGGAAATGCATGAGTACTTACTCGCTTAAGACCTTGATAAAAATTGTCCGTCTATCGGAATTTTTTCATCGGTCACTGTGCACTGTTTTTTACTTCGCAAACGATGCTCGTTTAGTTGTAGTAATTTAGTACTATTTTAAAATTTTCGATTTAATTGATTCTCAAAAATTAAATCGATACATCGGAGAAAATGCAAAATACCGATTAATCGATTCGAGATTCGATTTAACTTCCAGCTCTAGCGGACGAGCACGAGGGCCATCTGTCGGGAATAATTTTAAAGCATGTGTATACGTATGTTTATGAATACATATAACAAATTAAACTACACCGGAACATAGGTCGAAGGGTATCCCACTGTCGCGTGGTTTTTGCAGTACATTTGCTTATCCTCCTCTGTAACCCTCAAGTCTTTTCGCGAATTTAAAACTTTTGAAATCCATCCATGTGCATCGCTCACCGAATTCAAATCAAATGAATTAATCGTGAAGAAACAACGCAACATAAGAGAGTCAAGGTTAACGGTAGTTTTAAGTTTTCTGACTTATGTTGCAGCATTTCTAGACAAGGGCGTACTTACAATTATTAAGGGGGTTATTTATTTAAGTTGCTTACAAGATAACATTAGGCTTAACCGGACTTTAGATTAGTCTGATTTTTTGAATGTGCAACAACCCCTCTTTTGTTTCTGAGTGCGCGCATGTCTTACATATGCATACCTATGATGTATCGTATGTACATACAACACACATGCAGAGCTAGCGCCGCTTGCCACGAGCAAGTTTTACCAATTGCCTACTCTCGGATTTTATTTAAGATTTGTTTATTCATTTGTGCTTTATTTTTCATGTTTCACCTTAGTTGCATTTGTTTTGTAATTCTTTAATAATATATCTCCATATATGTGAGCTCTCTTCTATTTGTCTCTTGCCACATCATACCCAGTGGTAAGTTCTATTGATATGATGCAGATATTTAGCACACTAAAGGTTCAATTGAACTTAATTTTTGGGTTTCATTCGTTTCTTTATTTTCGGTTCTTTAACATGTGCTAATCTCAATTCGATTCATAATGTACATGAACTTCTTACAATTCGCATATTATGTGTATGTATCGTATATAGAACTCGTTCGTATTTCTTGACATTCACGAAATCAGTTCTAGGGGGGAGGACTGTGAGTGTGGGGGGGGAGTGGGGGGATAAAGTGATGAAGGAAGAACAACACAGGAAGGAGTTTTTGTCTAGACTTATGGGGATCTTAATCGGCTACCTTAAACTAGTGTACAAAAATATTGATAACTTAAGAGCGATTAAGTTAAATGTAAAAACAACAACAACGACATTGACTTGTTGCAGTGGCACACTTACAACATATTAATGTATTTACTACCATATACATACATAATAAGTACAGAGTCCTGGAGACGGGGAGGGTAGGTGAATAAGTGGGTAAGGTTGGGCGATTGCGACTGGGCAGGTCGGGCGAGTTGGTCGGTCTAAAATTATTAGAAGTACGATATTCATATCATGCATAATTGACTCACAGACTCACAGAGTATCGTACAATTTCTGTGTGTGTGCGTGTGTGTGTGTATGTATCGAGGAAAGTGCAATATGTGGTAAATCTTCATCAATTTAATAAATGGGCCTTCAATTCCTATAGCATTCACCAAGATTGGCCCATTTCCTTCTACGAGTATACAAGCTCGTTTCAGCTTGGAAATCATACGATGGACTAGAACTGTTTGTGGTTTATCGTAATTGTCGATGTGTCAATGTCTCGATTTCAGTTGTTAGTCATATTATAATTGCTAAGTTACTGTTTAAACTTTCTCACACTTTATAAAAAGAAAAAAAAACGTTTGTGGTCCCTGGCGTATGTTTGTAATTCAATTGCCTCGAACAATGAGGAACGCAAGACTAATCGAAAACTTAATGTGAGACAAATAAAGAATCTATATATGTATCGTATATATAATATACAGTATACACGTATATGTAGATATTCGCTTAACTATATAGATGATTAAGAAATCGCATTAAGTTGTGCTTGTTGTGGCTTTGGTTTTGGTTCGCTTACTAAATTTAGTTGGACTGCTTAGCATAGCTGGCTGTGGCCTGTGTGTTGAACCCATTGAATTGTTCCTTCGAGTTTGTCTTTGTATCGTTATCGTTATCGTTATCGTTATCGTTATTGTTATCATGGTGGTTTGTACAATGCAAACGACGCAGAACTTAATCGCCGGCTAGGTAGTAGTTAGTACACGTAGTAGTAAGATATTAGTACATGTTGGTAATTAGTTTGTACGAGTATATAGAACGAGTATTGTATATATAGTATCTGAATAGTGTCTCGACTCGTGCGCCAACTACAGTACATGCTACACGACAGTTACGACAGTACGATAGTTACGATTTTAAGTAGAGCATTAGCGGTTGCATTGAGTAAGTACAAGTATGTAGTTGCATAAGTACAAGTACAGTTAAGGTTGTCAAGCTAGGCGCTACGAAACTCTATAGTGGGGGCGCAGAAGAAGGTTGTGGGTAGACGCAGTAGACATAGGCAAGGACGTGTCCATACATATCTTGTGGTCAGTGTCTCAATTCAATTCAACAGACTATCAGGAACTCAACTAGGGGGCAGAGCAGAGGATTTTGGTGTGTGTACTTCAACATTGTTTTATATAGAGTGTTCGAATATTTTTGTAGTGTAGTGTAGTTGTTGTTCTTCGTTAAGTCGTTAAGCCTATTTGTAACAATCAATTTTGTTTTTGCTTTTGGTAAAATTGTTATATTTAAAATAGTTTTTCAACACAATACTTGCGACTTTGTTTTTCTACTTGTCCATTTCTTCTTCTTCTTAAACTATCTCATGCGGGTTTATTTGGGTTTTTTGTCAAAGGGTTACATTATTTTTAGCGCTAGGCTTATAGACGAAATATTAGATTTGGGGTTTCAGTAAGCTTAATATCCGTTTGCATTTGCTAAAGTTGAGGATAGCGACCTCTACCGTTTTAACTAGCTTGGCGTTTTAAAAGCTCAGGAGTACCTGAAGATAGCTGGGGCAAGATTTAAAGAACTAGCTCGAGAAGTACTTGAGAGGGTTCTGATGGATGAGTGATTTTTACAAATGGCGAAAAACAAATTAAAAAGTGAATGCAGCCAACTGTGTTTGCTAGCCGTTAACCGTATCGGGGATGCATTAGGTATAAATATACGAGTATGGTTAGAAATTTGAGTCTGAAGTTTATTATAGATCCTTGGGTGCTAGGCTAAGAACGCTAAGTTACAAAGAGGCTTGCGCGCAATGTGTTAGTTAGTTATGTACGTGGAAAAGATCCTCTATTCTAAAGACTATATTCCTATAATCGTGTGAACCGCTGAGAGTTCTTTAAAGTTCTCATAAGAAGGCATATCTCCATTTATGCATTTTGTATATATATATATATATATATCGTATGTATATATATAATCTTTACCATACATCAACAATTATTTTCTTCCTAAATATTACTCTCATTGTGCTTTCATATTGTTGTTGTTGTTGGTTGGATTGATTATTACTTAAAACGGTTCTTAAATAGTTCTCTATATAAGTTATTAAAGCTTTCGGTTTTCATTAAACTATTTAATATCATATCATATAATGACATATCATATACTTGTATGCATGTGTAGATGCACACATTTACATTTATGTATGTATATATACTATATATAGAGTTGTGTGTGTATATAGCTTTGTTCTTAATAGTCTCTATACGAGGATAAGAGGTATATACAATTTGTTTGTGTTTCACGTTTCGTTATCGAAGACAGCATATCCACCATATTCCAGAAACCAAAGCAAATCAAATGGAACGACTAATAAAGCGGGACTCGTACACACGCATACACACACACTCACACAATACTATGTTAAAAATCATATGTGCGCCAGTGGCATGGACGCTATATTTAGGACGGTATAATGTGGGTACATTCTTTCAGCTGAACTTCAATCACACACGCACACACACTCATTCACACTCAGCCACACACACACACACATACTAAAACGAGTATATCATATTCGTATTTCAAATGTAAAAGCTAGTCTAGGGCTTGTAACAGGTCTACTCTGGACTATGGCTGCTAGAAGGCTAACGATAACTTGCACAATACATATAATGGTATCGATAGTGTGAAAACTATATACGCCAGTGTTGCCAGATTGATTATAGTTCCATTAATATGTAGATAATCAAACTGAACACATTAGAATAAAATCATGACTTGATTGAATCTTTGTCTGTTTCTCTTTGAATGCATTTCAAATGTTTGGCAACACTTTTTCACTATAGTTTTCCGTATTCATATTTGGTAGCTATTCATATTTGATTCGAACTGAAGTGCAAACAAGGTTCGTAGCGGACACAAAGCATTGGAATAACAGTGGATTGTTGCTGTTTCTGCTGTCATCTGGGTTATCTTCCCATTTCGAGTATGAAACTGTGTACGATTCCATTCCATCTTTTAGTTTTATGCTTACTTATTTTAAATATATGTATGTATATTTTTTGTTTTTTTCTTTATGGGAATTGAAGGATTTTGTGGCTTAATATCAACTGAATATATATGTATATGCTCTCTATATGGTAAATCTGTTGTATATCAAAGTATGTGTCTCTGTGTTAGTGTTTTGGCGTAGTACATGTACATAACAGTACATATAGTACATATACATATGTCTTTGTTGTTGCAGTTGGAGTTGTACCTTTTGTAATACTGTCCGATTGGAATTGCTTAGCTTTTCTCGTTAGTCCTTGTCTTGTTCAGTTGGAATCGTGTCTCGTGTTTCTGTTATTGCTGCTGTTGTTGTTGTTGTTGTAATGGGTGAATCGAGCTGAGATTATAGTTCTCAAAGTTTGTCTTTATCACGATCGATGCTCATTGCTTTAAAGATGCCACGCCCGATGCCATAGCGCAGGTTGAACTGATCCAGACTCGAGGCGCGGGGTCGACTGCTGCCACTTTGTGCTGCCAGAGCGGCATCTGTGGCATCCACAGTGGCACCACCAACACCACCAGGACCGGTAACAGTGCCAGCTAATCGCTCGTCCATGTCAGTTTCGCTGTATTCCGTTTCAGTGTCGCTGAACTTGCGACGGCGTCGCAGGAACGTGCTGCAATGTCGCAACTCGCCCAGATTGTCCGAGAGCGAGTGGCCCCGCTTGCGTTCCTGCCGCTCCATTTCGGCGGCCAGCATCTGCACCTCCCAGTCATTGGGCCCGACCAGAGTGGAGCCGCTGCTGCCCGTAGCGACTAACGCGGCGCCGCTCAGCTCGTCCTCGGCCTCGTCGTCATCGTCCTGATCTCCAGCAATATTCATTTTGCTCGATGACGAACTGGAGCTGGAGCTCTCTCCGATGTCGAGTATGACGCTGTCCGAGAGTCGGGCCAAGTTGCCTGCCGCATCGGATATCATCATAGAGCCCTCCTGCCCCTGGCTGCTGCTCACACCTTCCGCCCGGCTGCTGGAGAATCCACGCTCATCCCAGTCACGGTAGCCGCCTCTGCTGCTCAGTCGCCCATTGCCGTGCGATGCATAGAAGCTAGGATGGCTCTGGGCGTGCCGCGTCGTCAGGGTGCCCGGTCCACTGTAGTAGCTGCTCGGGCAGTTAAGTGCATTGGCTGAGGCGGCGTGGTGTCGGCTTGGACCGGGTGAAATGCTGCGCCGTCCGCCGAGCACGGGTGGCGACGAGGTAAACACTGTGTCCAGCGAATCGCCGCGCTGCAGAGGTAGAGTTAGAGTTAGAAGTAGAGTTAGAGGTAGAGTTAGAAGTAGAGTTAGAGGTAGAGTTAGAGGTAGAGTTAGAGTTAGAGTTAGAGTTAGAGGTAGAGTTAGAGGTAGAGTTAGAGGTAGAGTTAGAGGTAGAGTTAGAGGTAGAGTTAGAGGTAGAGTTAGAGGTAGAGTTAGAGGTAGAGTTAGAGGTAGAGGTAGAGTTAGAGGTAGAGTTAGAGGTAGAGTTAGAGGTAGAGTTAGAGGTTGAGTTAGAGTTAGAGTTAGAGGTAGATTTAGAGGTAGAGTTAGAGGTAGAGGTAGAGTTAGAGGTAGAGTTAGAGGTAGAGTTAGAAGTAGAGTTAGAGGTAGAGTTAGAGGTAGAGTTAGAGGTAGAGTTAGAGGTAGAGTTAGAGGTAGAGTTAGAGGTAGAGTTAGAGGTAGAGTTAGAGGTAGAGTTAGAGGTAGAGTTAGAGGTAGAGTTAGAGGTAGAGTTAGAGGTAGAGTTAGAGGTAGAGTTAGAGGTAGAGTTAGAGGTAGAGTTAGAGGTAGAGTTAGTGGTAGAGTTAGAGGTAGAGTTAGAGGTAGAGTTAGAGGTAGAGTTAGAGGTAGAGTTAGAGGTAGAGTTAGAGGTAGAGTTAGAGGTAGAGTTAGAGGTAGAGTTAGAGGTAGAGTTAGAGGTAGAGTTAGAGGTAGAGTTAGAGGTAGAGTTAGAGGTAGAGGTAGAGTTAGAGGTAGAGTTAGAGGTTGAGTTAGAGTTAGAGTTAGAGGTAGAGTTAGAGGTAGAGGTAGAGTTAGAGGTAGAGGTAGAGTTAGAGGTAGAGTTAGAGTTAGAGATAGAGTTAGAGTTAGAGGTAGAGTTAGAGTTAGAGTTAGAGGTAGAGTTAGAGGTAGAGTTAGAGGTAGAGTTAGAGGTAGAGTTAGAGGTAGAGGTAGAGTTAGAGGTAGAGTTAGAGTTAGAGGTAGAGTTAGAGGTAGAGTTAGAGGTAGAGTTAGAGGTAGAGTTAGAGGTAGAGTTAGAGGTAGAGTTAGAGGTAGAGTTAGAGGTAGAGTTAGAGGTAGAGTTAGAGGTTGAGTTAGAGTTAGAGTTAGAGGTAGATTTAGAGGTAGAGTTAGAGGTAGAGGTAGAGTTAGAGGTAGAGTTAGAGGTAGAGTTAGAAGTAGAGTTAGAGGTAGAGTTAGAGGTAGAGTTAGAGGTAGAGTTAGAGGTAGAGTTAGAGGTAGAGGTAGAGTTAGAGGTAGAGTTAGAGGTTGAGTTAGAGTTAGAGTTAGAGGTAGAGGTAGAGTTAGAGGTAGAGGTAGAGTTAGAGGTAGAGTTAGAGGTAGAGGTAGAGTTAGAGTTAGAGGTAGAGTTAGAGGTAGAGTTAGAGGTAGAGTTAGAGGTAGAGTTAGAGGTGGAGTTAGAGGTAGAGTTAGAGTTAGAGGTAGAGTTAGAGTTAGAGGTAGAGTTAGAGGTAGAGTTAGAGGTAGAGTTAGAGGTAGAATTAGAGGTAGAGTTAGAGGTAGAGTTAGAGGTAGAGTTAGAGGTAGAGTTCGAGGTAGAGTTAGAGGTAGAGGTAGAGGGAGAAACAGAAGCTTTAATGCCTGAGCTTAAAACAAATCCGCACTGGCTTACCATGAAGAGCAACTCGGCCGAGGAGCCCGAACTGCTGTTGTCCTGCTCGCCAGGCTCGTCATCGTCCACCGATAACTGCGACATCTTCTCGCGCTTCAGTCGCCGCGTCTGGAGGGCGGACACCGTCGACTTCTGCTCGATGGCGCGCAGCTTCAGTTGGAGCTGCGCAATTATCGCGTCCCTGCGACGCACCTCGCCGGCCATGCTGGAGAACTGCGTCTCGAACTTGGAGTGCATCTCGTTCATATGCGTCTTGATCACCTGATTGATGCCGCTCAGTATTTGATTGAAGTAGTCCTGTGGCTCGGGGAATCCTTGAAGTATGCAATGCAAACGAGAAACGGGTAAAGCTTTGTTAGCTAGTTGAGGTGAGTGTACTCGAAACACCCTGTGCGCTCTTTGGTACAGTTGTGTGCAGTCTCGAGTGGCAAGTGTGTGTGTGTGTGTGTGAGAGACACAGATAGCGTACGAGTGTGACAGCGACAACTACGGTTACTTTTGCTTGCTGTTTTTGTTGTTGTTGTTGCTGCATATCTCTATCTGCTGTTGTTGTGTGAATGTTGTTATTATTATTATAATATTGTTGTTGTGGCTTGGTAAGTAAATCAAATAATAATGCATACATACGCAGTTATTACAGTTATATGTTATTTACACACATTCCCAATACACAATACAGCGTTTCCTTGCGGCTCGACCGATCGATGGATCGATGAATCGATGAATCGATCGACCAACCAGAAAATCATAAATCAACCCAAAAAACGAACCGAAACACAAATTCTATGCGGAGTTTGCGACTCTCTGTTTTTTGTTTTGTTGTTTTCAATTATTTACAAAAGAGAGTTGGCTACGTGAGTTATCGATTATCGATAATTGTGATCTGTTATCTGTGTCAGTCGCATGCTCAGGCAGAACGGGTGCGCCCCTTGTTGTCGCTGTTTCATTCCATTGCGTTCCAAAAGCTTTGCTTGCGTGCGCGTGCTTCGCGTGCTTCGTTATCGATGATGCAAGATCGATTGCAGTTATCGAACTGGCTGAAAATGCTTGATTTCACTGTGCACAGTGGTGTGTACTTATGTGCTAAATACGTGTGATTGTGAGTGTTTTTTTTTTGTATTTCTAGATTTACAATTTGATTATGCTGGTGAATGAATAATGAAACAAATGTGGCAAAATATATAGATATGGTAAGTAAAATCAAAACAAGAGACTGAAGAAGAAATCAAGATTGTGACAGTTACAGTTTATTATTTAATTTCGATCTAGCAATACTCGTACTTAAACTAAAAGAAGACTGAGCCAACTTGAAGCTGACATGCAGGCGAGGTGGTTAAATGTTGTGAGCTTATCGCATATAAGATAGTTATGAATACCTTTAGAATATTCACAGACGGAGATATAGAAAGTGATAGAGAGAGAGCGAGATAGATATAGCGAAATATATATATATAGAGAGAGAGAGAGAGTTATAGCGAAGCGGGTGAGGTAAGCCGAATAAACTCTGAAAAACTCTGAAAATGCATGCAAAGAGTTGTAGAGGGCCAACATTAGGGGTACTCCATTGCAGATGCAAATAAAACGATGCATGGAATAGCCGTGACGTTGTCCATAGATGGGTGGGGGAGAGGATAAGTCACTTTGATAAGTTGGGGACGCGGCAAGCAGTTTAGCTAGAGCTATTTGTACAATAATACTGGATAAATTACTTTGGTATTTTTTGCAGGTATTTTCAAGTATTTTCTGGTGTTAGGTTGCTTAATATGATGGCCAACATTCATGAGATCAATCGCATGATGGTGTCTTTGCTATTTACCTTCCAGTTTGGGCACTTGACTAGCACTGACAGTTGCCGCCGCGTTCGCCGTCGTGTTCTGTCGGAGCTGCAAATTCAAATTCAAATCTGTGGATGTTGTGGACTGCGTGTGGAACTCAGTGTTCTGCGAGAGTATCTTGTTAGACGACGACACTGCCGAGCACTCGACTATATACGATGCCGATGCCGAAGCGGATGCAGATGCTAATGGAGATGACGTTGAGGCGGTGCCAACGCCAGCAATTACGCCGCCCAGTTCTGGCTCAAAGGCAAAACTCTCTTGCGGCGAATTCGTTGGCGTTACCAATGCTAACGTCGGCGACCAGGCTGACGGATCCGTAGTCATCAAGCCTGGTGCCTGTGATTGATACGATGCTGATGCCGGTGCCGACCCCGATACCGATACCAATGCCGTTGGCATTGGCGTTGAAGTTGACGTTGACGTTGACGTTGGCGTAGGTGTGTTATCATTACCGTTACCCGTACCGTGCGCGATCGCGTAGTTGTTGCTATTCGAGGCGAGGAGGGCAGTGAACTGACCATCCTCTTTGGCACTGGCGGGCGGGCTAGAAAGAGTTGAATGGAAGGTTACACTCTTCAAGAGCTTACTGTGCCTAGCCACGTACCCTTCCAAGGTAGGCTCCGTGAGCAGCCCCCGCGACAGTGCACCGGCCTTAGCTCGGCTGGACTCGTCTTTACCGATACCAACAGCATCGCTGTCACCTCCCTCCTCCTCCTCCTCCTCCCCCTTCTGTAGCTTCTTGAGAATACTTTTCAGCTTGCGCCGCTCAACGGTCTCATTCGATTCAGGACTGAGTGGCATGTACTCCATCTGCTGCTGCAGCTGTCCAGCACGCTGCTTGTTGCAGTTACTATCCGAGGCGGATGCAGAGGCTGATGCCGATGCAGATGCAGATGCGGATGCCGATGCGGATGCGGATGTATTGGTCGAGATGGATGTGGAACTGGTGGTTGACTCGTACGTGGTGAGAAACTGCGAGTATATGCCGGAGGTGTCGCTGTAGCAGCGGTACAAGGACTCTGTGATGGGCACTTCGTTGCTGTTTCCCGTTGACTTGGAGCAATCCAGACTGAAGCTGCGCGTCTGCAGGGCCTTCTCCAGCTCGGCAAGCTTCTGTCGCTCGTTAAGAATCTTCAGGCGCTTGACAAATGGCAGGCCACAATATTCCGGAGATAGATCGAATACGCTCTGATAGAGCTTGCGTCCACTGTCGGCCACCTCGGGCCCAAGCTCTTCGGGCAGCTTCTGTTCCGGCTTCTGCAGGCGAAGGCATTCACGGGCCGTGCTCAGCGTGCTGCGCGTGCTGGATGAGCCCGTGCTTGAGCTGCACACGTGTCCATAGCCATGTCCGCGCCCGTGTCCGTGGCCATGGCGAGGCGAGCGGGAGCTGCGTGCACTGTGATGCCTGTGCCGGCCACCGCCTACCCCGGCACTCCCCTCCATGTGCTGAGGGATGTTGCTCAACGAGCAGTTCTTCAGCTCTAGCGTGGACTCCAGCTCCGCGTCGGGTGAGCTCGAGTTGTTGAGGCTGGTGTAGCTGGAGGACATAAGTGTGGCCAGTTTCAGCTTGGACCAGGGCTTAATGGGCGTGCCCTCCGTATCCGTATCCGATTGCATAGGTGTGCTCAGCTTTGCATGGGACGGCTTCATTGCCTTCTTCGATATGAGGCTGGAAATGGCGGAACTTGCTGCAGCTGCATCTCCTCCAGCTGCCTCTGTTGCGTGCTTGGCAATCACAGCCAAGGACTTGGGTGGCTCCTTCTTGGCTATGGCGCCAGTGCTCACTTCAGTGATCGGACTGATGATGCTGCTGCTGCTGGGCACCGATGCAACAGGCGGAGCTATTCCCTGCAACTGTTGAATCTTCTGCTTGAAGGACACCTTCATGATGGGCTTGATTTGGGCCACAGTTAGTGACTGTCCTGCTCCACTTGAACCTGCTGCCAAGTCCACTTTGCTGCTGATGTTGGCTGGCGTGTTGGCCTAGGACAGAGAGCGAGAGAGAGATAGAGAGGGAGAATGATTAAAGCAGTTGCAATAAAAAACGAAGGCAAATGGAGTTGAAATCTCTGGTGGGGTTAACGGGGGTTAACTGGATTTGGGTTTACCATGACGACGCCAGCTTCGCTGGTGGCGCTTGTTTGCGGCTCGTTTTTTATTTTCAACTGTTGCAATCTCTGTATGAGGGGAAAGCCTTCGTTGAACTCGCGTTCGGGCTCTTCCTGTATCGATTCCTGCGGCGATAACGTACACGTTACATGTGAGTGAGGTGGAGATTTCTGTGGTGGTGTGGACTTAACAGCTCGCTCTTCGCGATCCTAGTGCAAGACACATAAAGACACATACAAAACTACTATTTAGGAGCCGGGGATTAATTACATACAACACGACAAAATTGCAGGATATTATCATATATATATATATATATATTGGAGTTAAGCCAAACTCAAAACAGGACAAAAATGGCAAGAGATACAAAAGAAAAACAAAACGAAAGAATGCACTCAATTGAGTGGACGAAATGCGGTGTATGTATGTGTTGTATAGTGTAGTGGATGTCCCTGAGATAGTTAGAGTGTGTAAACGGTCGAGTCCTTAAGTGGTTTCAGGTGTCAGGTGCCAGGTGCAGGGTGCAAGGTGTTTCCAGATCTGTTTCCCCCCTGTTTCGGTCTGTTGTTGTTTCTGTTGTTCCATCTGTGTGGCAAAACAAAATAAATTAACACGCACAGGCAGGCAGCTACGGAGGGGTCTAACAGCAGTAGCAGCAGCAGCAGCAGCCAAGCAATTCTTCATTCCTTGTTTCAGTGTCCGAAGAAAGCCAGACAAGACACACAAAGCCTACGATTCATTCACTTAGAGCGACAGCAAACAAGCTTCATTGCACGAGGAGTCTTCATTCGTTTTTAATATATATCATATAGTATATCCCTTCCAAGGAAAAGAAAATGCTCTTCAAAATCAAGAATAGGTTGAAATAGGTTATTCTCGAAAGTAAGTATCGAGTCTATGATGATAGTCTATCAAAAATTAAGAGATTTATGTCCATTAATACGAGGCGTGTTCAAAAGTTTTGAAATTTCGCGATACTTTTTGAACACACCTCGTATATTAAATAATTGTTAAAATTACCAAATTAAAAATAAAATTGAATACACTTTCGTACATATAGAAACATCTTTTCATCATGAACCCTATATCAAAGTCTTATTCCATTTGTTCTAAAAAATTTTTCCTGTTCATTTCTATCTCTAAAGAAATGAGTTCTAATAAAGGAAACTTATACCTAAGTTTACATAGGTAATGAAACACTTCCATAAATATTTAATAACAGTTAAACCTAATCAAAGGTCAACAGCTTAAAGATAAGTTCCATTAAGTATTTTTCTTTTATTTTCTAGATTCTTTCGGTGTTTTATTATCGGTTGACAGAAACGTGCTTCAAACAAGATGATCAATTGAATTACAGTTAAGTTAATTAATCGAACTGGTACTAGAAAATAAGTAAAATGTTCTTGCAAACCAAATGAAACGAAACGAACAAATCAATGAACAAGTTAAGAGTAAAGACTGACTGTACGAGTAGAGTAGTATATGTTTCACAAATGTCGTAAGATCGTCTACCCCAGTACGATAGCTATACGAGGTGTGTTCAAAAAGTATCGCGACTTATAACCTTTATGCCTCTCACAACCATACAAATAATTCTATACACTTGAAACTTGGTACCAACATAACAAAAAAAAAAAAAAAAAATTAAAAATTCGGGATACTTTTCGAATACACCTCCAAACAAATCTTGTTTATTTTTGTGTCTGTTTCTGTTTCTATTGCAAGTGACACCATTTAAAGCTCGTGAAATTTCTCAATGAGGCGATATGCGAAACATTACGAATTGCTATAGAAATGTTAATTGCGATTGTGAATTTCGATTGAAAATAAGTGTAAGAAAAAACATAGCAGGGTGGTGGTCTGGTTGGAAGTGGTGGTGGTTGCCCTTGATGGTGTCATGATGATGATGGAGTCCAACTTACCTGTTTCTCCTTGAGCAAACGGAGGCGCTGCAAGAGAGGTAGCCCCGCCCCAATGGGACTGGGTGTCTTATCGTGCAGCTCATCCTTGGCCTCTTCAGTGTCCTTCTCGTCTGATCGTACACGGGACATACGTTTGAGCATGACCTTGCTGCCACGTGGTGAGCTATTGTGCAACGGTTGCATTTCGAGTGACTCGTCGCTCTTGCGTGAAGTCCTACAACAGAAATGGATCGAAATATATTCAGTATCTGTGCAATCTCAGCTGAACTTGCCTAGTCTTCTTGAGCACGTTGCGAAAGCCTTTGACATCGTGCTTCAGTTTGTCCACAATCTTCTTGGACGCACTGTTCTCGCTGCTGTCGCTCTGATGCACCTGATGATGGTGTTGCCCATGTGCGTGTGGATGGGGATGTGGATGCGGATGTGGATGATGGGGGTGGGCAGCTGCATAGGCTGCATTCTCTTTGTCGATCTGCGCCTTAGCATATTTCTTGTTCACACAGCGCACCTCCATCAGTCGCTTGCGTCCGAGCGTCTGCAGGATCTCCTGTGCATCTGGATAGTCCTTCATAGCTGCCAGCACATCCTCGCGTGACAGCGAAAACAGCTCTGAGTAGCCAACAGATCGCACGTCCGCAGTACGTCTGGGGGGGTGTAGACAAGGGAAGATGTAGACAAGGAAAGATTATAAGCCATCTTGTACTCACTTATTAAGCCCGTCCAGATTTAGTATGCCAATTTCACCAAAGAAGTCACCTGCCTTCATGGTGGTCAGCACCTTGCCAGTCTCGCTAAGCACTTCCAATATGCCGTCCGCTATGATGAACATCTCGCGAGCCACCTCGCCCTTGCGACAAATCGAATCTCCTGGCGTGAAGATGTATGCCTTCATTTTCAGCACCAAATCGTGCAGAAACTCTGGCTGGCACTCTTGGAATATGGTCACCTTTTTAAGTACGCTTAGGTTGACATGTAAGGCTAATTCGGTTTTCAGTTTATCAGGCAGCAGGCCCAACGCAGTGTTGATATCACCGCCACCCTGTATCCGACCTCGTGACCAGCTGTAGTCGTACCAACGCAACACTCGACGCTTCATACCGCCAGGCACCTAAAAACAGAAATAATATAATCACATGATAATATGATAATATAATAATATAATAATATAATAATATAATAATATAATAATATAATAATATAATAATATAATAATATAATAATATAATAATATAATAATATAAGAATATAATAATATAATAATATAATAATATAATAATATAAGAATATAAGAATATAAGAATATAAGAATATAATAATATAATCACTTGCATAAGTAGCAGAGATATTGCTGTATGGCAGAACTCACCTTGTGATGCCTCATGTAGGTCTTGGCGCCATCCAATAGCCGCTCAAATTCCAGACGATTGGCATTACGATTGGTTATCACATTACCCACTTGGCCCACAATTGTTGCAAAGATAAAAACGCCAATTAGGTAGCTAACGATCGTGAAAATATATCTATAGAGAGAGAAAGAAGTCGAGGATTAGTTGAAATGCTGTACAAATAACAACAGAGACACACGAAACAGAGAAGGAGATATTGTAATGCAAGCGAAGGTCGTCATTCTTGAATGTTGACTGAAAAAGAAATAACTGATATTATTATAATAATATTAAATATCATTTAGCCTTTCGCTCGCTTTACAACACTCCATTTACCAAATCAAAGTTTTCGAAAGCATATTTGAATTAATTGTTTGATTTTACTGTACTTCAAATAAGTTGTGAACATTTTAATTGAAAAATATCATTGTTGAAGGCTGTCGCACGCTTTCGAAAACTTTAGAATTTTCATTATTGTTTTTTTTTTTGCTTTTTTTTTTTGTTGTCAGGATAAGAGCCAAAGACTTTGATGATAACAAGAATTCACCCAAAGAGATATATTGTACAAATTATCGAACTGGTGGACAGCCGCAACAAATCGCATGATATTCGTTCAATTTCGTTCAATAATGAATGGTTAGGAAATATCGTATTGATCTTATCAGCATACCCATAACTAGAGCCAAATTGTAGCAGTCGTGATTTAATACCACGTCTTGGTATCGATCTTGGGCCGTCCACCGAAAAGTTCGGTCTGTTGTTCGATTTCGGATTCAAGTGATTAATGCGAAATGGAAAGCAAAACAACAAAACCCCTTTAGGCCCTTATCCTTTTTGGCTGCTAACTCCATCGCCCTATTTGGCTCACGTTCAATACTCACTCTGCATTCGTTTCCGGTGTGGGCAGATCCCCAATCGTGGTCAATGTTAGCGTTGACCAATACAGACTGCCCAGATACTTGCGCGTCAATGTGGCATAGTCACCCGGTCTATAGGGATACACCCAATCGCCCTGTAATCAACATACAACATCATGTATTCAATACTCTAAACACTGCACTTTATTTTGGAACTTACCTGAAAGCCCTCCGCTTCGGAAAGTAAAAAATAAAAACAACCGAACCAATGGGCCAATATTAACAGGATATGAATTAGATTAACAACGCGCCATAAATTTGGCCAAACTGTTCTACTCTCTACAATGTAATAAAATCTCACAGATCGATATACCTGAATTGAGAAGAGAGAAGAAGAAGAAGAAAACTATATTATCTTGGAGTAAAAGACTTCGTCAATTGGATCACTTACTTTAAAAAAAGCGCGTAAAACGCAAAAGCGGATGTGTGCCCATCTTCAACTGCAGCAGATCCAACGGTATCAGCGCTATCATATCGAAGATGAACTCACGCGAGTGCACATAATGACAGGCCAGCTTCTTGTCATCATATACCTGGGGGAACACACAATTTCATATTGTTAGCCAAAGAACCTGAATGAATATTTGAATCTTTTGCATCCTAATGTTAGGTTACGTTTATTTTTATAGAGCTCAAATCGGGTTAACTTTCTTTACCATCTAAGTTACTTAGTAGCAGTTTTAGTCAGAGCGTGTGTATAACCGATCTATAACTATTTAAAACTGTTGCTGTTTTGTTCTGCGCCCTACTTTTTTAATTATTTTCGTCGTGGTGTAAAAGTTTGCACTTAGATTGCATGACTTTAAGCTAATGGTAAAGTTTTAATTGGACTTTCTAATTTAGCTCACTTCTTTAAAAACTAGATTTTGCTTGGAAAACTGTTGGATGTTTGCCTAACCTTGATGAAGCGGGTGAAGGAAGACATAGATAGCTAAGTCTGCCTTTCATGCAAAATGAGAAAATATTTGCTCAATAAAATTGACAATTTTATCTTAACATATACATCATCAGAGTCTTTGAATTTCCATTGTTTGGATAAAAAGTGTACTGCAAATATTTTTCACCATCAGTTTCTTTCTGTGCTTCTAAGAAGTTGAAAAATTTGATATTAATTTAATATTTGAAGCTGCAGTAAACTTTTTAAGTTTGTTTACCCGAAGTCCGAAGGAAAGGTAAATAAATAGTTGAATTTGATTGTAGGAAACTTTTGTTTGTTTGATTTGAGTTTGAGTGCTTTTCCGTTTTTCTCCGGGTTTCCGGTCTACTTACCATAAGGCCCTGCTCCAGATAGCCTGTGCGTAATTGAACTATTATATCTAAGATAAATACAACATCTGTCATTGAATCGCAGATGAGCCAAAAGGTAGGCACAGATTGCTGATATAGGAACATGAGAATAAAAATAGCGAAATTAGTTGGAATTTTCACTTATGTTAGTGCTCACATTAAACTAGCTCAGGTCAAGGGCAATTATTTTGGCAATGCATATTACAATTGCAGATGAAAATAAGTTGGAGGTGGGCATGACAAAAGGAACGGGATACGGATGGGGTTGGGGATGGCAGGGAAAGCAAACGAAATGAAACGAAACAAACGGGAAAAATGATTGGGGTATGGGGTGGAGGCCTTCTCCAAAAATGGCAGGCTGACAAAAAGGCTGGCTAGCAACACCAACACCAACACCAACAACTGAACCACATTACGGTGCTAAAGGTCAACAACGATAATGATGATGATGATGATGATGACGAGTGTATCACATGCCATGGCAAACCCAATGTTATCCGCTATCTTAGCAAACCTTTGTTGTTAGTGCTGCTGCTGCTGCTGCTGCTGCTGGCAACCCTTAGCCGGCTAGAATCTGATGACAAACACCAGCTAACTGGACAGTGTTGTACAAGCATTCACTCAGGTCCATAGCAGGTGAAGAACCCACCAAGCAACCGACTAACATAACCAACCATTTGGCTGATGAGATGGCTGCGTGTCTTTTAATTGAGTCATTACGAAGTGTGGCCCAAAAAGGTAAGAAAACGAGTCTGAACAATGAAGACTAGCTGCTACCCTGTTGACAGTAATCTACTGCCATGAAGTACCTCAAAAACAAATCTATTCAACAATTTAATAAACTACAAACCTCTTCTAGAGGCTTTTAAATTATCCAAAACTCTTAAGAGGCAGCTTTATTTAAGAAAAGACTGTAAGATGCGCCAAAGGTTGAACATCTTAAGAATATGTACAAGTATCTACCCACGACATGCTACGAAAACGAAGATGCAATCTAATTAATTGAAAATTCAGGAGAACGAGATCTTTATAACCTACGTAACCTTTATAATACACCTTGATGGCAAAGTTGCTGCTTCTCTCAGCTGGGTAAGTCATAAAGAAACTGTGAGGAGGCCTAAGAAAAACGCCAAGGACTATTCTCAGCTCACATTTGCTTCCCTTTGGGATGGGAGTGGGCACAAATACATAATAAACTTCATTGTTTGACAAAATTTATGGTTGTTAGGCATTATTATGAGGGGCAGCAGTCAACTCGTATTACAAACTTCTGGCATTATGAGAGAGAGAAGGCACAAAGAATTGTGAATTGTTCATCTTTAATGGGAGACTTAAGTAGGCGGAATAACTCACCTGCAGTTCAGGAAAGCTCTGCCTCACAATTAGGGTCCATAGATTATATAGAACACATATAGTTAACATCATTAACCAATAGAAGTAAAAATTTTCATCTGGATTAACAACGGAGCGTCGCTTCTGCAGGTAGCGTCGTCTACGCTTTACAGTTTTGTCGACGTCACCAGAGGCACTTTCTGAACCGGTGTCTTCAACAGTTTCCTATTTGTGTTATGTTGGTTAATATTAGTTGAGAGATTTCATTATTCAAATGTTGCACTCACCTGTGTTTCGGGTATTTGTCTTGTTGAGAAACGTTTCAGGAATGAGTCTTCGCGCTTGAGCGGTGGTTTCTTCTGTATTGCCGACGATATCTGTACGGTGGTGCGCAGTTTCATCCAGCGTTGGTTCGACCGAGTCCTGTACGAGAATATATACGTTTAAAGATCACACGTCTCTGAGCCATGCACACAGCAAATCTTCCTTTACTAAGCTAAACTAAGCTACATATCTCTATCAGCTACAGCAGGTTTGAACTTAAAATGTTAAGCGACTACGGGTTGAAAATTTCATCAGAAATATTGAGATAAGTAAACAGAAACATAGCTAGATAGCTAGATATATATATATATATAGATATGGTAGATATAGTAGATACTAATACGGTTAAAGATATCGAGGGTAAATGCAACTGAATGGGAATAATGTGAAGCGTGCACATAACGTAGATATGTTTATTTGATTCGGGGTTGGGTCCATCACTAAGGTCTACGACTACGTCTTAATCTACAAGGTGCTTTAGGGAGTGCTCTATTGCTATTTGCTATAAGGTCGTAACTTACGCAACACGAAACACTTACGCAATGCGTGGCGGTAGCAATAAACATTCATTTAACGGTAAACCCAAAAACCCGTAACGCAAACGCACTTTAATGGCACGCAACGATATGGCAACGCTAACGTCTAACGGGGAACGAGTAACGCTTAACGCTTAACGGGTAGCGGGTAACGGGTAGCGGGTAACAAGTAATGGTACAGACACACACACATAGAAAAGCACGCACTAAAAACATGTAAGTAAAGTGGTCAGGTGGTTCAGGTGGTGTTCTATGGTAGTTCGGGGCGAGGAGGAGGCGAGAAGCTGTCGGAGACCACTGACATCTGCTTGACAACCACCGCAATCAGCCCCGCACTGGGATAGCCCAGGGGAAGTTGCCTTTGTGGCTCCATCTCCGGTTGGCTTTCTCTCTTGGCATGTCTCCGGCCGACACATCAACGGTAACTCACTCTACAGGCAATCAGGCATGCAAAAATGTCAAAGGTTGTGAATGTGGTTTTATTTTTCACAAGTTATATTCTTCTGTTTCTACTAATTAAAAATAGTTTTATACAAATATAACACAGAAGTGCCGAGAGCAGACATCAATATGTAAGTACTTTGCTTTAATTTGTTAGCCATGCAGTGTGATTAAATCGAAGTGAAGCAAATATAAACCATAAAATTCATTAACAGCTCAGTTCGAGTTCGTGGAGTCATCAGTTCCGTTAAATGAATATGAAATATAAACAAGTGTTCTGTAAGTTCTGTAAGCACAAGTCAAATAATATGATAATTATCAGCGAAAATGAATAATGCATTAAAGTCGAGACTGATCGACCTTAAAAGATACTCTGTACAGCTACACCATGCAATGATTTCTGACCCTTTCTGAAAGATATTACGCTGTACAGAGTATATTAAGTGCTAATATAATAAATCTACTGTAGGCGGGGGGTGTATGGAAAATGAAAGAGAAAACTGGATAGTGGAAATAGGAAAATAGGATATTCTTTCTGTTCAGATTGATGCAGTGGTGGTTGTTTTTGGTGGGTGGGGGGGAGTTATTGCTCAAATCGCTAGTAAAAGTTGAACTGCCTTTCTAAGAATGAAGAACTGCAATAAATATATATGTGTATATAAAGAATATGTACATACGAATCATGATATATAATGGTATAGTTATCCGATTCATACTAGCAACGGTGTATCGTGTGTTTTTCAAACTGCTTGCGCATTTCACATAACAATTTATGCTTTTCATTTATTTACAACGCATTTGTTAGGTAGTTTTATTTGTTATTATTTGGTTTTGGTTTTTTTGGGGATTGTTTTTGGTATTTTTGGTTTTCTGGTTTTCTGGTTGCACAGGCACAAAAAGCGACTTCTATTTGTTGTTGGTTATTCAAAAAATGTATGCCAAACTAAGTACAACAGTTTAATTGCTTTAGCATTTCGCATTTTGCGTACTATTTACAGCGTTTGCATTGAGTTTTGTTTTTTTTGTTTTTTTTTATTCGTAATTCAGTTGACGCTACCAAATATAACGCATACGCCATGTGGAACTAAAGAAGAGCGCAGCTTGCAATGCGGCTAGCTTTAAGAAAGGAAAAGAAAACGAAAATAGAAACGAAAACGAAAAAAGAAAACAAGAAAACAAGAATACAAGAAAATGAAAACGAAAACTAGGCGTGACTTGGTTTTTATACATGTCTTCTATGTATGGGTGTATAAGTTTACACAGTTTAGTCTCTGTGTGCGTGTGTGTGTGTGTGTGTGTGTAGGTGTTAGTTTGTGTTTGTTGTTATTGTTGTTGTGTGTGGTTGCTTGCATTAGAAAGCATTTGATAATGGAATCTACTCAATTTTTGTGGGCTATTTTGGTCTACAAGTGTGAGCGGAACTGAACTGGTGAGTGTGTGTGTGAACGCTTTGTAACTGTGTTAGTCTTACTGCTAACCCGCCAAGCTATTGTAGTTCTATGTGTTCTTAGGTCTAACGTTGTCTGTATTGGTTTCTTTGTGGGCCAAAGCAAATGAAAAAAGAAGCTCACGCATGCCAATTAGATGCAGTTCAGCTATCATCACTATCACTATCATCCTCATCATCATCATCATCATCATCATCATCATCATCATCATCATCATCATCATCATGACAATCAACATTATCAGCTTCATCATCAGCACTATCCGCATCATCATCATTATTATTCAAATGAATTTCGCAACATAATCGATAAGCGTAGCTCTTTAAATACTAGTGTGTATATATGTGTGTGCGAGTGTAGATTGTATATTATCTATTTGTTTGTGTGTGTTTGTGTGTTTGTAAGCTGTGCAGAGAGTGACAGAGTAACCAAAACGCAAGCAACGCAAGAGACTTACCAATCGGAATCTGGATCTGAAGCTCCATCTCCGATACGCGATTTCCTAAACGAATTTTTGAATTTTTTGTTTTATTTTCAGAACATCAGTTGTTGTTGTTGTTTTTTTATTGACTTTGTTACTATACTATTGTTGTATTTTGTTGTTTATGAATGTTGTTTCTTTGGTGTAGCTAACTTGTTCACACAAAGGCTGACAAAAGATACATTTATATATAGTCAAAGATAGAATGTGTGTGTTGTTGTGTGTGAGAGCGAGAGAGAGAGAGAGATATAGATAGATAGATGATGTTGTGTTCAAGATAAACTGAGAGAAAGAGAGAATTTCCATGATCTGGCAAGGTTGCGCAACACATGAGACTAGAATCGAAACGGGTTCAAGACTCTGGACGTGATATGTGATCATTCCATATCATATTAAATTAATCGATTAACCTCAAATCATTTCAATATTGTGTTCATTCTTATTTGTTGAGTTTAGCAAACATAAAAAAAAAACAATTTTGAAACAAAAATACTCTTGAAAAACACTTCTACATTGCCAATGCAGAAACAACAGACTACACATCTATTATTCCTAGATCTGTTGTTTTTTTGTCAAACAGATTTCTTTAGATATCTTATTATTATCTCGATTGTTCGGCAAGCATTATTTCTTCTTCTTTTTTCATATTGAATCTGTTTTTTCTGTTTTGTTGCTCAGTTTGCTTCACGTAGTGCTCAAGGGACCGTTTTGTGCGTTCCCTTTCACCGTTATGACCATCACAATGGGCCATTACGTTCCTTACAGGCTCAAACAAGCAGACACCACACACACATACACACACAGACACACACACACACAAGCAAAGGCCTTCACGCACACCTAGAAGCCGAGGCAATTCGTTTAACGGTCAGCTCGTTGACTTGGCTTTTTGGCTTGGCCTTCTTTTAGTTTTGGGCCCATGCGGGCTGCGTGCCGTGAAGCGTAAAAAAGGCTTGCTGTACGATTAGATTACATTCACACACAGACACACACACACACACACACACACATATTTTCAGCTGATTCGCATTGTTGTAAATTGAAAATGAAAATGAGCTTGTTAGTTTTGTTTGCCCTTAACGCAAGAGCCAAGCGGGCTTTAAAGCCCTTGCGGTTGCTTCGCCTCTTAAATACCATTTTTTATTGCACCACAAATCATCGATACACCCAGCACCCCCCCACCCCCCGTTGAACCCATTTACACACGCATGCACACCGCACGCACACTCACACAGAAACACGCTCGAGTTGCCTAATGGCTGCATGATGTCGGTTTGGGCTTTGCCTGCGGCTGTGGCTGCATCTGCTCCTAAGCTTCAGATTTCAATTAACGCCTCGACACCGCATCTGTGTCCCACCGAGCCGTGCTGCACACGTGTGACTCATTGGCCGACTTTGCCGCATTGCCGGATTGCTACATTGCCACATTGCCTCAATTCCACGTAGCCACATTGCCGCTTGGGCCGCTCTGCCGCTCTGCCACTCTGCTGGTGCTGCTGCTCTGTTGCTCTGTTGCTTTGTCGGTCTGGCACTTCGCAACTGTCGCGGGACGACATGACCAAACACATTTCCCCCCTTAGTGTCCTGCCAGCTTCCTGGCCCGATCTGGCCGGGAGCTACTTGACTCCACTTGACTCTACCAGCGATAACTGTCCAGTCATTTGACGGCCATTCTTGCCAGCTGCCTCTGCTAATTGCTGTTGCCAATCTTAAACCGGCAGTCAGACAAACAACAAACACAGAAACGCACACACACACACACACACACACGCACATGGGCACATTAATGGTCAAACTGTTTGCGAAGCAATTACACACTAAAGTCTAGCATAGTTTAGAGAGTCTGGCACAGCCATGTTAGACCATATTTTGAGGTTAGGCTACGCTTACATATTTTTCAACTGTAAATCTGGTAGTCAAAATAAACATATCAAATATTGTAATTGTATATAAACTTCTTAACTGCAGTGAATATGGCAAACTATCGACAACAACTTAACAAGACAAAATGAAAACGAATAGCTTATCTGCTGTGTTTTACTATCGATAACCTTGCTGATTCGGCTATCGATAAATAACAACTTAATAAGGAAAAATAAAAACGAAAAGATTATCTGCTGTGTTTTACTATCGATAACCTTGCTGATTCGACTATCGATAAATGACAACTTAATAAGGAATAATAAAAACGAAACGATTATCTGCTGTGTTTTACTATCGATAACCTTGCTTATTCGGCTATCGATAAATAACAACTTAATAAGAAATAATAATAAAAATGAATAGATTATCTGCTGTGTTTTACTATCGATAACCTTGCTGATTTGACTTTCGATAAATGACAACTTAATAAGGAATAATAAAAACGAATATATTATCTGCTGTGTTTTACTATCGATAACCTTGCGATAAATAACAACTTAATAAAGAATAATAAAAATGAATATATTATCTACTTAATCCGTTACTATCAATGTGCTTGTTGATTTGACTATCGATTATTATTAATCGATTACTATTAATCGTTATTAGTGTAAGTTGTTAACTATCGATAGTCCAATCAGTACTTAACTTAATAAGGAATAATAAATACAAAACGATTATTTGAGAAATCTCTTACGTTCGATGAGATTACTGCTTGGACTATCGATAGTTAGCAACTTAATAAAGATTAAATAAACTATTGCAGAGTTACTTTGTGGCTGATTAACCTCAGAAAAGGTAAATTCAAAGGTTCTATAGAGATACAAAGCCTTTCATAAAATATGTTCCCTTAAATCCCGATCAAGAAAACTGCTGAGTAACAGGAATACGAGTTTATCATATATAATAGACCCATATATATTTGACTTAGCTGAAGCAGTATTATGTTATCGCACACTCGCTGTTAAATTAATTCAAATGTTTGCACAGGCCAGTTTTCTGTTTACGATGTGTGGCATATGCGGGTTTCATCAGCGCGCTGCTAGCTTTGTGCTGACACCTATACTAGCCTGTAGTTGTTTGTGTGGGTGTGAGTGTGGCTCAAGGGGAATTGAAATTCAATTGGGATGCAGCAGGATCAAACGATGAATTTCGATTGCGACTGCGACTGCGACTGCGGGCAGAAGACACTTGTTACAGCAATGCAATGCATTGCGGCATTGAGCAAGATAGGCATACAAAGGGCATGAAAAGAGATAGCAAGAGAGAGACAAAGAGAGAGAGAGAGAGAGAGAGAGAGGGGGGAGCATAACATGCATATGCATTTGTGCCTCAGCCCTTTTGGCAGTTGGCAGTGTTGACAATGCATAAATTCAATGAGTGGAGGGGAAAGAGAGGCTGAGCGAGGGGCGGCTGCTGCGTTTCTAGGTTAAGTCATCACCTGCCGGCCCCCGCTGCTGCCTCTACCCTCTCTGGTGTGGATGCCTGGATGGGTGTATGTGTGTGTGTGTGTTGCTGTTGGTTTCTACATAAATTTGCAATTTTCTAAATTCAAATTCTTTGTAAGTTGTCATTCAGAAGGCAATTTCTTATTTGGCATGTACAATGCCAAAGTATTGCTACATATGCATAGGCGAATTGTGGTTGTATGTGTGTGTGTTAGAGTGTGTGTATGTGTGAGTATTTGTATGTCAAAAGTTCGCCTACAATGCATTGCACTGTACAAGCAGGCAGCTTAAACATATCGATTGTCCACACACACACATACAAAGATACCACTTTAACTTTTACTCTTTGCGGAGATTTTTCATTTCGCCTCGAGTTTTGTGTGTGTGTGTGTCCGTGTGTTTGTAAGTGCCTCTCTCTTTCTGTATGTGTGTGTGCAGCACTTTGGCCTCAGTTTTGCAAAGTTTTTAAGTTGCCCCATTGCCAAAAATGAAATCTAGCGCACAGAGCACAATATGCAGTAGAGAAGTCGACGATGTTTCTCATGGTGACACCTTCTCGAAGGACACCCTGTGACAGCACTCTGTGAATAATTTACAAGTAAGAGAGAGAGAGAGAGCATAGAGACAGCAGATCAAGAGATACAGAACGAGAGAGAGCGAGAGAGACATAACATTTAACAAGAGACTGCGATCAGTCTAGCGAGCGAGTGAGAGAAAAAGAGTGTGTATGTGAAAAACAGAGAGAGAGAGAGAGAAAGAGAGAAAGGGAGAGAGTGTTTGACACAAAAGGAAAAAGAGAGAGAGAGAGAGAGAGAGGGACAGAGATCTGCATTCGATATACACATCAATTGATAGACATGATCACAAATATTTTATGTGTGATGACATTCAGGAGAGTGGGTAACACATATACATACATACATATGTGAACGGGGGAGAAGGTACAGAGACAAAGAATATAAGACAGAGAGAGAGTGACAGAGAGGTAGTGACAAAGAGAGTGAGAGGGAGCAGAGAGAGGGAATACACACACTACAAATTGTTTTCGGTTGCTTATAAATTCGAGAGAAAGGTTATTGGTACTTTTTTCGCGTAGAGATTTAGTTTGGTTCGGTTGTGGATTGGACTGGTTGGATTGGTGGGGTGTATGTTATATACATTTAACAGGGATATTAATTCATTGTGATTTGTATAACACACGCACACACTGATAGACAGACAGACACACACACACACACACAATGCAAGAAAGTAGTAGTAGCACTAACAGCAATCTTAAAATTTGATATTAGATAGTTTCTTGCTTTGATTAGTTAGTTAGTTTAGATTAGTTTAGTTTAGATTAGATTATCATAGATTAGATTAGACTGGTTTAGAGATTTGTTAGCTGGGTTTTACTCATAAGACTGTAAAGCACCGTTCCTCTTAATGCGTCGCAATGAGCAGTAGTACGCCATGACAGCTCTCAGGCTCTTCCATTTGGTTGTCTGTTGGTTGTTGCTGTTGTTGTTGTTGCCATTACTGTTGTTGTTGCTGTTGTTGTTGTTGTTATTGTTGTTATTGTTGGAGTTGTCCCTGTTGCTGTTGCTGTTATTGCTGTGGCCTCCATCATCATCGTTTCTAATGCTGTTAATGCTCACCAGCTCCTCGGGATGCTCACTGATGAACGACGACAGCGTCTTCACCTGAGTGCAGCTAGTGGAATTGATGAGCCTGCCTCCGCTCAGGGAGTACGCACTGCAATCGGAGGCAGGACTATTGAGATGCAATCGCACGTGGCGCCGCTGGGTGGCGGGTTGTGTTCGATGTGCCCTCTGCTGCTCCTTCTGTTGCTGCTGCTGCTGCTCCTCCTGCCTCAGTTGCTTCTGCTGCTGCGCCGACGTTAATATAAGTCTATCCCTCTCTGTGTACAATCTTAAACTATTTGTGCAGATGCAGTTACTCTGCCCACTGGTTAGTGATGAGTTCGCCGATCTTCCAATGTGGGGTAGTAAAAGTCATGTTAAGCTTGCGATAGTCAACCGATCAATGCACAAAATATATAATACAAACAACTGTAAGACTATCGATACCAGAGTTATCGAAGTGATCTATCGATGCTACTATCGATTGTCATCCTAATTTATACTTGAACAATGCACAAAATATAAGACATAGCACTGTAAGACTATCGATACCAGAGTTATCGAAGTGAACAATCGATGCTACTATCGATTGTCATAATACAAAGAACTGTAAGACTATCGATACCAGAGTTATCGAACTATCGAGTGTTACTATCGATGGTTATCCTAATTTATACTTGAACAATGCACAAAATATAATACATAGAACTGTAAGACTATCGATACCAGAGTTATCGAAGTGAACTATCGATTCTACTATCGATTGTCATCCAAAATTATACTTGAACTATCGACACTACTTTTGTTTGCCATTCAAATGTATACTTGACGAGTTATCCAAGTGATCTATCGAACTAGCGATACTACTATCGATATACAAGTAATCGAACTGAAGTAACAAACTGAAGAACTTCCAATAGTTGGTACTACGCTCGTTCTTGTGCACCACCCTCTTGACCTTCATGCAAACTGCAATTTATGCTATCAAAGTGAACAATCGGACCATTTCCTGCATTCCCATTCGATATGCATAGTGAGATTATTGAGCGCACACGCGTCGCTGCAATAACCCAAAATGAAATTGGTAAATCCACAAAAAAATCAAACATAACGTAAATACGAGTCCTTTAGCCAATCCCCCTGGTAAGCCAGCAGGACATACACAATTCATTTAGCCAAAGTCCACTTGGATTCGTGCTGCTGCCACTGTGCTGGATTGCACAGACTCATAAAGCTGGACACAATTGCCACCTTAAACGCTGGAGACGCTCAGCCAACTGCCACTTGCAACTGGGCAGCGGGGTAATCGGGGTAAGCGGGCGGGGCAAATGAGTCTCTGGGGACACACTGAGGGAAGTTGTCGCGTTGCCATGCCACGGCGCCATCCATAAGAGGCTCTGCAACTTGGTTAATTAATGAAATCACTGAACAAACTCTCAGCACACAACACACACTGCTTAGTTCTGTTCCAGCTAATGGTCGTTAGAACTGAATTATTCCTGTGTCGCCGCAAATTAGAGGCAGACTTTCACCTAGTTACGTTCAACACACACGGAGAGCTTGTTGAACTTCTGCTGAGCATTACGTTCCATTACAGATCTATTACAGCTCCACTGATTCCTGTTAAAGTCAATTTACGCCTAGTGAAACTTGTTCTGAGCTGCATTTCCCTTAACATATGTAGGTCCTTTAAGATAGAAGAATATATATAAATATAAATTATTTATATATATTCTTGATCTGTATAAGCAACTAAGTCGACACATCATTGTATCCCACTTTCTATTCTTGTTAAATGTAGTCTACATTTTCCTTTATCCAATCAACAGCGTGTCTTATGGGGTGAGGTTTAGTATATATAGTATATGTATATATATTCTTTGTCTGTATAACAAACTAAGTTGTCACATCACTGTATCCCACTGTCTGTTCTTGTTAAATGTAGTCTAAGCTAAATTTCCCTTTACCCAGGCAACAGCGTGTCTTATGGGGTAAGGTTCATATATATTTATATATATTCTTGAACTGTATAAGTAGCCAAGTCGACACATCGGTGTATACGACTCTCTGTTCTTATGCAATTTGAATCTAAACTCAATTTCCTATTACACAGGCAACAATCTGTCTTAATGGGTTAGGTTTCTCTAAATGTACATATGTTCTTGATCAACAACCGTATCCCACTGTCTGCTTTGTGTACTTTACTTCTGACTGGAACTGAATTGAGTATGAAAACTATCAGGTTATTTTTGTTTAGTCTATAGAATATGAGGAGACTATTGCGATCTATCACTTCTTTACGTAGCTTCAACATGGATATACCCAAACCTGCTCTTAACTGTGGTGTCGTTTTATATAAATGGCCATAAAAGATGCAGTTAACGGCTTTTATCCCAGTTCCTCCCACCCAGGGTCACTTAACTGGCCCCAATGGAGCCGTAGTGACAACTTAATGGCTCGCTAATTGTTGTTGATTCAATTTGTTTATGACAGATTTCAGTACTTCCCTCTCCAATATTCGTAATATGCGGGAGTGGGCTGGGGTAGTGCCAGGGCCAAGAGCCAAGGGTCGGTGAGAGAGGGTCGAGGGGGGAGAAATGCACACAAACGATGCGCTTATCGCACAGCGACAAAACCAAAGCAAAAACGAAAAGCATAAAAAAATGTTATACAAATATTACGGGGGCAATACGAGTACGAGAACGAATACGAGTACGAATACGCATACGTACACGTGATATATGTTACAGATATATATGTATATGGGCACAAGTACACGTGTGTGTACATACGTAAGTCAATATGGGCTGCACTGACATCGACATCGACAGCGACAGCGAGCACCAACAATGAAACGAAACGGAAATCAAAGAATAAAGAAAGAAATCCAAAAGCAGCTGCGAAGCCCAACAAAGTATGCTACACATTTTTACCGTTAGCAATCAATTATGCGCTTACTGCTTTACGTACGAGTACATGTATGTGTGTATGAATTGTGCGAGTGTGTGGGTGTGTATATACATGTGTGGGTGTGCGTGTGAATGGATTGTTACATTGCTCGGGCTTAACAGCAGGTTATGTTTATGGCTTATGGCTGAACTGGTGTGAATTGTGCATTATGAGCCCATTTCAATTAGGGTTTACAATTCACTGATTCCCCTTAGGAGGTAGCACACACACACACACACAGGCTGAATTATGTGTATGTGGCCGTATGTACGTGAGAAATCTCTCTCGGACTGATTATACATACAAAATGCTCTCTCGATAATCCTGGAAAAGTCAATCTGATTTTCGCATTTAATGTCAAATAATTGTATATACATTAATGTACAGGACAGACAGAAGAAAGATTTGATGGCAGTAATAGTTAAATGTACATTTTCCATATGGGAACTAAGCAGATTATATACCAAATATATGTTCAAGTCGAGAGATCAATAATCACTTGTGTCTGATGCTGATATGCATCGCATGATGTGTGTGAGCAGGTCTGCAAATGTATTTCATTGTTTCTCATGTTTATGTACAGTTGTGTTTGTTTGTTTAGTTGTCGTTGCTGTTAACATTATTATTTGTCAAGCTCTTAACTTGTTTGAGCCATCAATGTTCCACTTGGAACTGAGGTAAGAGCCCCCGGCACATGGGTGTGAATGTGAATGTAGTTGTGCGTGTGTAGGTGTGAGGTATGTGTATGTGTATGTGTGTGTGTGTATATATGTGTGAGTAGCAAAACTTACCGCTGACTGGGACTCTTGCTATCCGACGAATGCGCCGCACTGTTATTGTCATCATCGTGGGCCAAGGCAGCCGCTGCCGCCGCCGCCGCCGCTGCTGCTGCTGCTGAGGAGCTGCTCTTGTGGTGACGCTTGTGATGACTGGAGGAGGAGTCCGCCGGGACGCCACCACCCCCAGGCCCAGGGCCGCCTCCGCCGGAGCTACTTGTACCCGTCGGGCTAATCACGTCCGTGTCGCTGTTGCACTCAAGCCTCGACATATCCTTTGGAAACTTTCCGCCATGCTCGCCATGTGTTTCCATCTGTAGGCACAGAAAGCAGTCAGTTTAAATACCATAGCTAATAAATAAATATATATATCTATATATATAACAAAATCTATTGAATCTATAGATACCCAAACAAGGCAAACTTGAACCTATATTAATGAAATTATTGCAATAAAAACTTTTCCCCTTTTGATTTGTGATGCCTCCTTGAAACAACTATATTCTATATATTTTTAAAGAGTAATCATTCGAAACTTAGGTTTTTCAATAAATAATACAAAAAAGGTTCAACGTCGTCATCTTTAGCATGAGAATTCTTAATTAATCTCAATCAAACTAAATAACATAGCATGTAAAAATTAACGGAGAACGTCTTCATAGGTGTACATAACCTAACTATATGTGTACATAACCTATAAATGACATAACCTATATGTATATTTAACCTGCTTAATGTCAAGGTTAATAAGGTTATTTTCTTTTCTTTTCTTTCTTCTTTTTTTTATTCTTAACATAATAGATCATTTTAATTTTGAGCCGAATTTGTTCAAGCCCAGCGAATTTCCTGTGTCAATTAAGTTGATTTTTGATCTCATTGTATCCATTATACATATGTATACAGGTGCGTGTGCCAGCCTTAAGCTGATTAGGAACACCTCACACACACACATCACATACATACACACATGCACACATGCTCTGTCCTTACCTAAGAGACCCCATGCTACTTCTTTCTACCTTTCTTTATTATTCTTAATAACTATTGTTGGGTAAATTTCTAGCTAAACAGCAACGAGAAGCTTGTGCATGGTATATATCATAACATCATTCGCTGGGTTGCTCAAGAATTTCCACATCTACTACGGCTACAGCTACCTTCTTATATAAGTAAAGAACACACGCACACGCAAAGTTCATTGAATACCCGTGAACCCGTGTAAAATAAATCGAATAAGTTATGAATTCTTTATCAAGTGTTAGCCAACAACATTTTAAACTTTGAAAAGGGGCCTGCAAGGGGGAGGGCGAGTGAGTGAAGCCACTGTGTTGAGAAACAGAAGCAATTTACTTTGCACATATTTCATAAATGCTACTAGTTATGAGCATACACGAGTACTTAAGACATTTGGCTCAGGTCCCAGGAATTTGAGCGAAGCCCTTGGATAAGTTTTAATGAGGTTCGTTCCTCGGGGAACGATGAAAGCCGGCAAGGGGAAGGAGAGAAGTATAGAAGGAGAGAAAGAGGGGAGATGCGGTGAACAAATTGCCTGCTTAATTGCTAAACTGACAAATGCAGCGAAAATTTTCAATACGAGCCCGCTTTAAATGGGCCGCATAACCGCATAACATATCCAGATCCATATCCATTGGGATTCGAGTTGGGCTTTCGGGCTTTTTGAGGCTTTCGCGCTGCTGAATGCGATGGCCACTGTTATGTTGTTGTTCCAATTAGCCTACGGCACAAATCTCCGGTCTATGGTCCATGCTAAATAAGCCATACTTCGGTAAAGACGGGGCAATTAAATGCGCCGCAAAACTTGATTGAAATTCGTTGTGGTTTTCGGCGCTGACTTTTGCAAACTGCGAACTACCATAATTATTAATGGAGATTGGTATGGGAATGGGAATGGGTGGGAGGAGGAGGGGGGAAGAGTCCCAAGAATATGAGTGGCTAAGAAATGAAGCATTCCTACACTAAAGTGTCGTTCCGTGGAAATTGAAATTGAAAGTGAATCAATTAATCGCTGTCAACTCAGATAAACTCATGCTGTGTTTGTGCGTGTGTGAGTAAAGATAATATACACACACGATTATGGGCCATATATGTTACATACGAGTACATATCCTGACGCATAAAGAAAAACATTCATTCATTCACTTTGCATGACAGCTTAATGGGACACAACTTCTGCATGAGTGCATACAATCAATTTATGCACAATTTTTATTACAACTCCGCCCATTGACCCCTGCCCCGATGGATATTTAATAGAGGTCAAGGGGGGTCAAAGGGCCGAAAGGTAAATAGCCTTAAATGAGAGTAGAGTAGAGTATAGAGTAGAGTATAGAGTAGAGTATAGAGTAGAGTATAGAGTAGAGTATAGAGTAGAGTATAGAGTAGAGTATAGAGTAGAGTATAGAGTAGAGTATAGAGTAGAGTATAGAGTAGAGTATAGAGTAGAGTATAGAGTAGAGTATAGAGTAGAGTATAGAGTAGAGTATAGAGTAGAGTATAGAGTAGAGTATAGAGTAGAGTATAGAGTAGAGTATAGAGTAGAGTATAGAGTAGAGTATAGAGAAGAGTATAGAGTAGAGTATAGAGTAGAGTATAGAGTAGAGTATAGAGTAGAGTATAGAGTAGAGTATAGAGTGGGGCTAGCTTTATAAATGTCTCTGCCTAAGTTTGCACTGCTTGTTATGCTATGTTTATTAAACCTTTCCTGACCATTGAATAGGTTTGTTTGTATGAACGCGACAAGCTCTGCAACTAGTAAAGCTATTGATGTCAAACTTGACATGTAGGACCCTTACTCGATTGTAGAGCAAATAAGATAGGAGAAATACACAGTTCCCATTCGAAAACCAACGACAGATCAAAACGAAATATGAAACATTATTTGTTGGCAACTTTGTGATCATATTCGGAACTGGGTAGTCACTAAAGTTCATATACATATCAACCCCTTAATCAAGCGTCCCATAAATGCTGCTTGCACAACCTTCCCCTCTTCCCCACCCTCCCCTTCCACTCTCGCATAATAAGAGCTCAACAAAAAAAATTGCACACTTAATAAAGTTATGGACCACAAAAATTTGTGTCTATAACTCATTCCGTGTCTCGTTTTATGGGTTTGTTTATGCTCCAGGAGATTGTGATTGAACAGTGGGCGTGGCAAAGGGAAACTGAACCGACTTACCGTATATAGGCCCGTTGCAGTGGCCGCCGCTGCTGCCGACGATGAGGAGGAGGATGCTGCGGCGGCGCCAGTGCTGCCGTAATTGAGCTGAGAATGATAGCCGCTGGAGAGGATCTTCTTGTGTGCGGATGCATGCGCCCGATACGCGCTGACGCTCAGTTTCATTGTCACATCAACTCAATGCGGGGGCCACACAGGGCGCCCCCCCCTCTGCCGCTGCCTCTCTGTCTCTGACTCGGCCTCTGTCCGCCTTTGGCTTTGGCTTAAGCGAGACTCTGCCGGTGTCTGCACTGCTCTGGTCTGGTCTGGTCTGCTCTGCTTTGCTATGGTCTGGTCTGGTCTGGTCTGTGCTCGTATCTCGTTGCGTCTCACCTCGTTGCGTCGCTTTGCGTGTGGGCGTATGGGCGTGCCCAGCTGTCGCTTTCAACGTTGTGCGTTGCCTTTGAATTGGGGCTTAATTGAGTGCCCAGAGGCGTTAGACGACGACGACAACGACGACGACGATGACGACGACACGGAGGCGGAGAAAGCAGAGATGGAGGTGACGTTGACACCGTTCAAGCGGGAACTGCGCGGCTGCTGGAAAGATACAACGCTTTGTTGTCTGCGCGTGTGTGTCTCCTGTCTCTATCTCCTACTCATGTGTGTGTGCGAGCCTGTGTGTGTGTGTGTGTGTGTGTAGGCAGTTGAATGACAATGAGAAAAACAATGCACGCTTTTTATCGCCGCTTTGTTTGCCGGCCTCCGCTCGCTCTCTCTCTCCTCTCCTCTTCACTTTATTCCTGTCGTCGTCGCTTCTGTTGCTGATGTGAGGCGCTGCTGGAGTTGTAACCGTGGCAGCGCCGGGAGGGGGACGGGAGAGAGAAGGGATTTCACTTTGCTCTTCTTCTTCTGGCCCTGACTGCGGCCGCTGTTCAGTTTTTAGTTGGCCATAAATGATTTTTTGTGTCGCTGCTGCTCCGTCACCTCCTCCTGCTCCTGCTCCCACTCCTCCTCCTGCTCTTGTGTTGTTTGTCTCTGCTGTGTCTGTCTGCCTGTCTGTCTGTCTAAGTGTGTATGCCTGGGCGTGTCTGTGTCCGTGTGTTTCTTATTCGAGCGCCCTTTAGGATCCTTTCGTTGTATTCGGTTTTAATTGTTTGCAATTTGGGTTTTTAGTGCTTTACAGTTCTGTGCTCTGCTTGTTCCTCTTCCTCCTCTTCTCCTCTTTCTCTTTCTCACTCTCCCTTTCTCTTTCTCGTTCTCGTCCTCTTGTTCTTCTCTTGTTACTTTGGTGTTATTGTTGTTAAGGCCTCATGTCACTTTAGTTAGAAGTAGCTGCTCTTCCTTGCTTTTGTTTTTGTTGCTGTGTCGCCTGTGGCAGAAACGTTTAAAATAGTTTAGATTAAAGTTTCCATTAAAATAACAGCCAACATTGCTATTTCCTTAACAGATAATTATACAACACTTAAGCTAAAGATATACAAACACACACACACACACACACACATAGCCAGACGTAGCCTAGAGCAGCGCCCGCACACACATCTATCTCAATTATTCTGAAATGTTGCCCATTTAAATTAATATTATAGCCACAGAGACACAAGAAAACACAAGCACGTAAGCTACAGTCGAGTGTGCTAAACTGTGATATACCCGCTATCCACTGGGGTATTTTGTGTTGCATATTTAGCGGGGAAAACATTATTTCTTTAATAACTTCTATGTTAATGTTTCGATCGCAACCCAATTTTCAGAATTCATTTGGGCGTTAATAGTCATTGTGTTTACCAAATATGAACTGTTCTGCATTTCAATTACGATTGGTATTCGGTTTTTATCGATTTACGGAGGCAAAAGGAGGCGTGATCAAATTGTAAAACAAACTGGATATGCGTGCAATAATATCACATATTGACATTAAATTTGGTAGCCCCAGCTATTGTAGTCTCTGAGATCTACGTTATTATAATGATGGACAGACAGGCAGAGATACAGACAGACAGACAGACAGAAATACACACATACAGACATACAGACATACAGACAGACATACAGACAGACATACAGACATACAGACATACAGACATACAGACATACAGACATACAGACATACAGACATACAGACATACAGACATACAGACATACAGACATACACACATACACACATACATACAAATAGACATACAGAGATACAGACAGACAGATATACAGACAGACAGACATACACACATACAGACATACAGACATACAGACATACAGACATACAGACATACAGACATACAGACATACAGACATACAGACAGACAGACAGACAGACAGACAGACATACAGACATACAGACATACAGACATACAGACATACAGACATACAGACATACAGACATACAGACAGACAGACAGACAGACAAACAGACATACAGACATACAGACATACAGACATACAGACATACAGACATACAGACATACAGACATACAGACATACAGACATACAGACATACAGACAGACAGACAGACAGACAAACAGACAGACATACAGACATACAGATAGACAGACATACAGACAGACAGACAGACAGACAGTCAGACAGAACATACAGATAGACAGACTGATAGACAGACAGAAATGGATATATCGAGTCGTGTGTTGATGCTGATTAGGAGACTCCTTCTTCTGCCTTTTTACTCGTACATACATTTTCGGTTGGCAAAAACTTGTAATACCCTTCTGCCCGTATGTATAGCGAGTATAAATACACACACAGACACGTACAGACATGCACAGACCGGCACAGACACGCACACATAGATACAGCGCCAAATATGCAGCTGTTTACGCAACTTTGGCCCAATTAAATATTGCCCCACACAATGAACGTGTCTTTCCGTTTGTATGTGTGTGTGTATTTATGTGTATATGTGTATGTGTATGTGTATGTGTGCATGTGTGCATGTGTGTGTGTGTGCTGCAAGGTGATGAACTTTTGTATTCAATTTCATTTGTGTGCAATTGATAAGCCAAGCACACACAAATTACCCAATTACTGATAAATGAGTTCAATTAATGTTTGCCGCCTTGCCTCAGTGATTGATGAGCCTAATCAATCGATGGGGGTGTCAATCGAGTGGTCATCAGAAGTTGACAGCAAAAGGAGTGACTCAAGTAACAAATATATATAAGACAATTGATATACTTGCTGCAGTAATTATGGCGCTCTATCGCTCATTCTTATATGACATTTATTGTACAAGTATATAACTGAGTGCAATCAATCGTTTAATTAACTTCAGGTTAGTTGGCCCATCAATCATTCACTGTGCTTGGCAGTGCATTTTAATTATGCTTCTATTATTTGTGAATCAAATCAGCCTCAGCAAACCCAATCAAATGTTGCACCATAATAGATTATGTTCTCTCTCTCTCTCTTTCTCTCTCTCTGTGTCTTTTCTCATTTCTGTTCCCTGTTCTCTGTTTATTTATTGCCATTTTGTTCAAGGCAGCCAATCCCAGGGCAATCAAAATGGCACCGAGTCGAGAACGAGCACTCAAAAGGGCAACAAAGTTAACAATGGTAACGGTAACTGCATCAATGATTATCAATCCGATTACCTTTCAAAACAATAAGCCATTCAGCTCAATCAGTTACCCCCCCTCGGCTCAGTTCTGTTTGTTTGCCGGGGCAGGGTCAGAGGCAGGGACAGGGACAGAGATAGGGGGCAAGAAGGAGATCAGAGACAGAGGCAGAGATATGGGAAGAGGAGCAGAAGCAGGAACAAGGACACAGACAGCTGCACAGACAGCACGAAGCTACTTAGACAATGTGAAATGCGAATGAGGAATGAGGGAGGGACATCAAGAGGTAGCAGAAGGGACAGCCAGAGGTAGCGAGAGGTAAACAGAGGTAGCAAGAGGAAGCGAGGGGGGGCAAACGAAGCGATCCGGCGACATATAAACTGGAAAATTGTAAGCCGCATTCATAACATGCCTTTCATTTTATGCCCAACATTTTGGATTTGTTAAGCAGAGACATTGAGATTTATTACGGTTACACAGAGACCCCCTACCCTCCTCTCCCCCTCCCCTCCCCTCCCCTCCCTGCCTGCCTGCCTTCCCCACCTGTGGGCAAACGGAAGATGTGAGTAGACCCAATGTGGAATCAAAATTTATTAAAATAAAACAAAAAATTGCTGGCTCTGCGCTGCTGTAAACATGTCGCAGTGCCTTGTGGATAAGATTGAATCAACATTTCTTGCTTCGTTTTTTTTTTATTATATATGCGAATATTGACAAGGGCAAACACCCAAAGGGCAAGCGAGAATAAGCGGGTGAGCGGGGAAGAGAAAGGCTTAAGAGCGACCCAAGGATGTCGCCATTAAAGGGCAACAAGGCGAACATAAAACTCGTGCAATTACAAAACGAAAATCCATTACGTATACGCACAAACATTCAATAAAACTTGAAACTAAATAAGCCCCGTGCGAGGTGCGAGCTGCGAGGTGCAAAGAGGAATCTCTGCCTGGGCTCCGGCCTGCACCTGTTGGCGCTTTATGCAGAAGGTAACACAATACGGAGTCTTAACGAGTATACGACAGCTCGGGCACATAAAATGTAATTATAAAGCGTTCAAAGGCGGCCGCTGATGGAGCTGCTGGGCAGGCAGGAAGGCAGGAAGGCAGGAAGGGAGTACAAAAGAGGAAGGAGAGCGGTAAGTGAGGAAAGGGCAAGCAGTGGAGTTAACACTCTGTGACCAGCCGCTTAAACGGCTTAGTCCGAGCGGTCGCTACAAGTTTTATGAGTTTTGGCCTTGGCACACGGGAGCGGAAGCGGGAGAAGTTGATGAAAATGAGCTTATACCCGCTGTACATGCTTTTATGAACACTGTGTACACACACACACACACATACAGTTTTATATACACAGCTATTGACATAGTATCTGCACACTTCTTGTCTTTCTTATACTTTGCCTCGTTTCTTTATTTTTTTGTATACATAAAACCCAATGAAGCATCCAACAGCAGTCGGCAATGTGGAAGATAAACAGTCAGCCAGCAGGCAATGAAGTAACAGACCAACTCACCCTCCTCTTCCTCCTCCTGCTCCTCCTCCTCCTCCTGCTGCTCCTCCTCCTACTTCCACTCACTAAACTTGACTCATCCCCGTTCAATTTCTGCTCTCGCTACTCATGATTTCAATTTCAAAATTTACGCTTCATCGGTCAGTGAAACCAACGCAACGGGACCCGCCCCCCCCAACGCCCACTCTGCTGCGTTGTGTGGCCACAAAATGTGACATTAAAAAATGGTAACCACTTGTCAAAGTCGTTGACTACGCCCCCCTCCCTCTGAGGGCCACCTCTGGCAGTGTAACAAACGAAAGAACTTATCATCATATTGCAATCGAGCAGTGCCCCCTCCCCCTCCACCCTACTCCACTGAAATAACTGCCGGCACACGCGGCGTATGCGCAATTTCCAGAGCGCCACTTGCGCCGAGATTGCGGTTAATTAGGAGCGCCCCAGCACGCCTGCTGTGCCCTGCCCAGACAGCCCACACAGGACCAGGCATCAGGCGCTAATCGCTCTCATAAACTGACCAATACGAATATAACCACCTCCCTGCCCCCTCTTCACCTACCCACTCCCCCCGCTGCTGGCAAGACATAGAGCACGTTGGTTTGCTCAACTAATAAGTCTATTCAAAGTCGCCCGCAGCGCTTGTTGAACGTTATAAATTGCGTTAAGCAAAACATAATTCGGTCTTATTAAAATTGAATCGTTCGCTGGATTTGCGTGAGGACTCTTCATAAACTCAACTTGTGCTCTAAATCAATTTTGGTCTCGTATTGAATGGAGATCTAAAGTGATTTGAAGAGATTTGATTCGATAATTTAGAGAGAGACTTGGTTACTTGTTTTTCTGTTGTAGCTTGCTGCTGATTAAGCTGAGTAAGAAAGCTAACAATGGTAGAGCTATAGTTCTATATATATGTATGTTTTATTTATTTATATCGAATAATTTATTTATTTATTTAATTAGTTTATAGTTTGACTAAGGTCAGTCGACTGTTTAAAAGTAAATAAACATTAATAGTTATAATTAATAAGTTTAAGTAAAAAGTAAAATCTTAACTGTGAGAAAAGGAAGAAAAAAATACATATGAAAAATGCTCCTCAGCATTGGCAATCTGAAGCAGTCGAGTATGATATATCCGACTGTGATATACTCGCTGGTATACATATACCTGGCATAAATATACCTGTTATACTCGTAAATATACCTTGCATAAATATACCTGTTATACTCCTAAATATACCTGGCATAAATATACCTGCCTGCGAGTTCAGGATTCAAGATTCCAAGAGTTTGTCTCTTGCATTCGCCAAATAGTTTGTGCGACTGCTTATGATATGTACAACGCTTGGGGAACGTGCGCAGTCCCTTATCAGCAATTATGTCAAACTGTGGCCACTAAGTAGCTCAGTAACCCTTGTATAGCTGCCCATTTATCGTGTTTTTTTTCTACGCTTGTTTATGTCTGGATGTCTGGCTGTGTTGTCTTTGGAGTCGTTTACATGAGTTTACCACATCAGATGCTTGTCTTGAGCCGGTTGCGGCGGCTGCAGGCTCTCAAAGTTATGAATATTACGTGGCTTAGAAGATTTCAACTGAAAGAGAGGGAGACTGAAACTGAAACGGGAACTTGGGCAAATCCTTGGCTTAGCTAAATGTTGACTCGTGCATGTAGAGCGACTTAAGTGATTTCAAATGCCGCAGCAGTAGGTCAAGCAGCTGCCCGTAGTTCCCATAGTGCAGCAGTCTGTCAGATTGACGGTCTGCCTGCATGTTCCTGTCCACGTCTGTACCTCTTCATCTCCATCTCCGTCTCTGTCTCCATCTCTGTCTCTGCTCTCAGAGTTCACGGTGTGAGCGTCATTTAAATTTGTAACCGAACCGCAGCATAAATTAGGAGCGTCATTTGCATGAGCTCAACTCAACAGCAAATGGCTAGCACGCAAGGCATGAAGACAGCCAGACAGCAAGACAGCAAAGATACTGCCCTAATGCCTCGATGGCACTGCTGATGCTGCTGCTGATGCTTGATGGCTGGTTACAGCCAACCGAACCGCAGCGAACCGTAGCGAAGCCCAGTGAAACCCAAACCCAAAGCAATTCAACCTCCAACCTCACACAGTAAAAGCAAAGTAGCCGCCGTGACTGCCGACTCTTTCAATTTATCAAGAATTTTATACATTATCGAAAGTCGCGGACAGTGAAAAGTGATGAGCAGAGAGGCTGCCAGACTTCAAGATACCTTTCCTGAACATAACACCAACACCAACAAAGCCAGAGTTACATTGAAAGATATACAATATTTAAGTGTATATACAGCACATTAGTTTGTTAAGGGACAAATCCAGTATATTTTGAATTAAACCTCATCTAAAGCTTGTCATATTTATCGTCTATCAGAGTGTACTATATATCACACTTTATCACTCACTATAGTAGCAAAATCACTCATTGTATAGACACTTTTCAGCCTCGATTGAAAATGCCAAACTTTGTCTAGCAAACAATGAAGAGGATGGCAATATTTATTGGGATATTCTGCAGGTGTACAAACTTAACTCAATTCTGTGCGGCGCAGGTATGCTTGGAATGAAAGCAATGGGCGAGAATCAGCACAAAAAGGCAGACACGAAGACGAAGAGGAAGAGAAGGAAGAGGAAGATGAACACCAGGGCGGATGCGACTCATGCATAAACATGACAACATTTTGTCAGCGCTTTTTGCCCGGCACTGCCATCTTGGCGATAAAGCAATTTGCACAAATTGTGGCCATGATTTTGTATCAATTGCTTTCCCAGCGGAAGTCCCCAGGCCAAATCGCTCATACGCCGCGTAAGCCCAGCCCGCCTGCATTGCTGTGCTGTGTCCTGTGCGTAATCAATTTTTGGCACTTGAAAAAGGCTTTCGGCAAAAGGCACATTCACCATTCGCCTGCTCACATTTATATGCCCCGTCGGGGGCGTCAATATATTCTCGAATGCTCTTCTCGACGGGGCACTCACGATTTTGCCACGTAATGCGTAACAGTTGGGCAACTGACTGAGGAAATGAAGAGTTTATCTCTGTCTCTTTCACATTGAATCTGTTAAAGAAATTAACAGAAATGGGAACAGTGAATTGTCAAATTCGACCATCTGCTAACATTTTTTTAGCTCTGACCTTCACAGTTTCAGAGTTTCACAGTTTAGTTACGCAAGCAACTGCATTTAGTTGTGAACTTTTCATAGAATTATGTCTCCAAACTATCAAGGTTACCCAGAGATATGTTGAGCTCTCACATGCGCGAACATTCCATGCAAGAGTATTCGCTTGGTGGTGGTGGTTGTGGTGGTGCTCTTAAGTCTGTGTGCTATGCATATTATACGATACTTTGTGCTTTCTCTTTTGTTTTTATTTAGTCGCATCGCATTGAGTAATGCTTAGCTGTAGTTCAGGTTGATTTATGTTGTGTATCTCAGAGTATATGTGGCTGTGTGCCTGTGTGTGTGTGTGTGCGAGACTTGGTGGCTGCTTGTGTAACTATGTGTGTGTGTGGCATTTCATCCCCCATTGGCATGCAAATGTGCTGGCGTAGTCAGCAACACAAGAAATTCAATTAAAAAACTGTTTTTGCTCGAATGTGTGTGTGTGTCTGTGTGAGTGTGTGAGGCAAAGATTAATGCAATTACATGATCCCAAGGCATTGCACATCCTTCAGCCAGGCAGCCAAGCAGGCAACCAACCAGCCACACATTCAGCAAGTGTAACGCAACACAATACAATTATTACCATCTCCAAAAATAAATTGAACTCTGGGGAAATCGCTTGACTCTCTCTCTGTAGCAGCTTCAACTTCCTCCTCATCCTCTTTCTCTCACTCTTTATCAGTATCCTTTTCTGTTTCTGGGTCAGGTTCAGGTTTGTTACTCTGATTCTCTTTTTCTCAGCATGCAATAAATGCAGAATGTCGAGTCCAGCGAACAGAATGCATTACTTAAGAGCAGTTAGTCTGAAATCTAACAAAGGAAAGCAAGCAACGAAAACTACAACGAAAACGAAAGAGTTGACTCGACCGTAAGATATCCTAATCAATAAATATTTTCCATTCACAAGTTCTGAATAAATTGTTCAATTAAATAACTTTTGCATTGCTTGCCTGATCATATTGCAATTTTGAGAATAGGTTTAGTTATTTGTTTCAGCAAACTATAAACAGAACAAAGTTAATAATTAAGTTATTCATTTAATAAAGCGTTAGGTGTGGCATACAACATTTTAAATTTTGTTTAACTGTATAAAGTTTTACTGTGTTTTACTGTGTAACATGAATTTGTATGCCAAATTTGAACTACCTAGTTCGTATAGTTGCTGAGATCTATTCGTTTATAAGAACAGATAGACCTATAGACCTATAGAAGACCTATAGACATGCCAATATCGAGTCAGCTATTGATGCTGAATTAGAATCTACATATATAGTATATACATACATTGTCAATTTTCCCTACTTCTGCCTGTGCTGCATACAGTTTCACATAGCTAATATACCCTTTTGTCTGGCGAACCTCTTCGTTCGAAGGACGTAAAAAAGAGCACGTTTGGATTTAACCAATGGCATTTGAATTTTTAATGCACTTTCGCTTCGATTTGTGGCTCGCGGCTTGTGTCCTGCGGTTTGGACACGCTGACTCTCGCAGCTTCAAGGATTCTCTGGCATGGATGGCACTCCTGCTCGGCACTCTGCAGTGTCGCTTTAAGTGTCGTCAGTTTCTTGGGTAATTGTGTGTGTGTGGGTGTGTATACATGTGTGTGCGTGTGTGTGTGTGGATGTGTGTACATGAGCTTGCGTCTACCTCTCCCAAAGGATGTGAACGGCATGTTTATGTGCGGCTATCGGGATGTTTATGTGCGGGCTGCTCGTCACGGGGCGTATACGTCATATTGAGCAGCATAGAATAATACGCTGTAAATTGAGAATTTCGGCAAATAATTTTGCACATTTTCAAGTTCATTCAATTAAGTGTTGCCAATGCCTTAGGTATGGCGAGGAAACACGATGGCTTACACTGCGAATACGTAATCAAGTCATTTCTTATATTTCATTGCATACTTTTCAGCGCGATTTCCTTCTGCTACGTAATGGGAACAAGAAAACAACAAAAAAATCAGTGTTGTAAAAGCAGAAAACTCGTCGTAAAACACAGCTTCAACTTTGCTTTTAGAGCGTGACGAGAGCGTGGGCGTGGGAATGTTCGTGGGCGTGGCGTGGCGTGGGCAAGAGAATCGCATTTCGAACAGCTGCGATTTCCCTTACCGACTCAAATCACTCGAAAGCGGATAGGAAAAAGACGGGGTAAAGCGAAGAGGTGGCGGGGTCAACAGAGGGTTTGTTCGGTTCGGGTTTGTTTACCTATCATCGGGTCGCACACACACACACACACCAGCACACACACACACAGTTACTCTTTGGTGAGCTGTGACCCCCTCATTAGGGCGCGATTTGGTCCGACAGTGGGTCACATCAGTTTGCAGCTACAGCAGCAGGCCGATGCTTCAAATCTTGCCATATACACACACGAGTATATTCACATATACATACATATGTATGAGCTATATATAAACACACACACACACTCACACAAATATATACACATTTTTCTTCCTATTCCGCTCTGCCGCTTATCCGCGTTCTGTCCACTGTCCGTTGTCCTTGTCCGTTCATCCCTTGCCCGGATAATTTTTCAATGTCAGAAATTTGTGCCCCCGTTTGAAAAATTGAAAAGTGTTTTAATGGCGACGGCGACGGCGTTGGCAATGAAAATTAATGGCCTCCCGTTGCCAGTTGCCAGTTTTCCGCTCGATTTTCCGCATAAGGCACCCGCAGCAATGCAATCGCTGGCGTGCTGCAGCAGCGTGCTACTTTAATTTATTTAAATTGGCTTCAACTTTCGGACTGATAAGGCTAACAGCTGTCGCTGCATGTCGTTCTCCAGGTGAAAAATCGCATAGAGTTTTTTGGTTAAAATAATCCACGGCAACGGAAGTCGAAAGATTTTAATACACTGCGGGATGATGTTGATTTATCTTCACTTAATAGTTGGCAAAATCAAAGAGAATAGCGATTACTTAGAGTAGCGTTGCATATGCGAGGGATAACGTGGCGATAAGTCACTGGATTGATGAATACAAGAGAGATAACATTGCGATAAAGCAATTAAGTGATGAGTATTATAGAAATATCTTGCGATAATTAAATAATTCAATCAATCAATGAATATAATATAAATTATTTAAAATATTTAAAATATAGGTAACATTGGGATAAGGCCATTAAGCGCTGAGTATTATAGAAATATTTTGCGATAATTAAATAATTCAATCAATCAATAAATATAATATAAATAATTTAAGACAATTCAATAAATCAATGAATACAATAGAGATAAAGTAGCGATTACTCAACAAATGTTAAAAGTATATTGAATATCACTGATTTAATATGATATTAAATTTTTAAAGACATGAAACCACAATAGCGATGCAATAATAATGAAATAGTTTTCTCTTGATTTCACATCAAGATCTAATATTCATCTAATATTCAGCCATGAGAGAGAGGGAGAGAGAGCAAGAGACAAATTCATTGATATGCTTAGTTTTAAGTACTTTATAGCAGTATATTAAAAAGCAAATCACTGTTCCTTCTTTGCAATACAATAATAATCAACATAATTTCTGAATTGCTGTTTATTAATCGCAATTATCGGTAGTCATAAGGCAGGAATCAATCAAGGCTAACTGAATTATACGAATCACCAATGTATTCACACTTTGTGAATACACAATCCAGGCACAATATACGTGTGTGTGTGTGTGTGTGTGTGTGTGCGTGAGTGCTGGGCTCACAAATGAATAACGCATTCCTTAGCTGAAATTTCGAGTGTACTAATGAGATTGTGAATAACACTCAGTCGTGCGTATTCATCGTCAAATTTCAATCGAATCATTCGAGCGCGCTCTGCAAAAGTCAACACAAATCACCCACTCAAAAGCAAAAGCTAACGGTATTTGCGGACCATTTCGAATGGCATTTAAGAAAAAAAAAAAAGAAAGAACAAAAAAAAAACGAGACCCTTATGCAAAGGTGTGGAGGGGGAGGCAGCGGGGGCTGATGTTAAAAGGGACTCAGCACGAACGACAAAGCGAAAGACTGACTGAATGACTGGCATAATTATTTAACGCTTTCCATCAATCAAACAGCTGCATGTGTGTGCGTGTGTGTGTGCGGGTGAAAAGTGTAAGCTAATTAGCTGAAATATTTAATTGAGGCATGATGAAATCCGAGCGACGCCTGAAAGTATGCAGCACAATTTGCCGCACATGCTCAACACATTTACATGCATCTGTGTGCGTGTGTGTGTGAATGCGTGTGTGCTCGCCTGGCACGCACATAATTGGCAGCATCCCATTTGGCATTTTGTTGCCTCAGCTCAACTCAGTTCATCAATGCGTCGAGTGTTCAGAGTATTCAGAGTGTTCCGAGTGGCAGACAACAACAACAACAACAACAACAGCAGCAACAACAACAGTTGGCGCTGCCTATCAAATCGCTTTGTGCGAAAGTGACGAGCGCGGACGCGAACGCGGACGCTGCTGTCGCTGCCACTTTGTCTGGATTGTCTCTTTCCCTATACCCTGCAGAGTGGGTATATTAATTTTGCCAATCAAATTGCAGAAAGTATATATACATATACATATGTTCTTGATCATCACTAACTGACAAGCTTGAATAGCGTCATCTGTTTGCTAAGAGTCTATTTGGTATTTTATCGATAATATGCAATCTAAATTTGTTAAAATTAAGGCTACTATATCATTTAACAGGCATAGGTAGCATCGGTCTAAGTTGGAATTCTTTCTATGACAACTTTATTTATTTATTTTATTCATTTTATTCATTTTTTTATTTATTATTATTTATTATTATTTTATTATTATTTATTATTATGTGTTATTATTTATTATTATGTGTTATTATTTATTATTATTTAATATTATTTATTATTATTTATTATTATTTATTATTATTATTATTTATTATTAATTATTATTATTTATTATTATTTATTATTAATTATTATTATTTATTATTATTTTTTATTGTTATTTTATATTATTTATTGTATTTACTAACTACGTTTTATTTTCTTTTATTTTATTTATTTATCTCTTTATTTGCAGTCTTGCACATAAGGTTTATATTGTTTCGGCCTTGTAAATACCCTGTTAATTCACATACATATGTTTAATCTTAGCTTTCATATGATCAATCAGTCAAAATGGGAGATTTGCATTAAAAAAGAGAGAAAAAGTTAAGAGTGCTTTCTTGTTATTGTTGGGCCATCACAGGGCGTCAGCGGCGTCGTCACGTTACCTGCTACCAATCCCTGCCACAAACCGCACTACCCTCCCCTCCCGTCACCTCACACCCTTTTTGGCACCTTTTGCATGTGCGTCAAATTACTTCCGCTGGATTTGAATTTTTTTCTTGTTGTTGTTTCTGCTTTCGACAAAAAGGTTACGCGCTGCGACGTCTGAGCCGCTTAAAATGGCACGCACACACACCCACACACACACAGAGACACGCACACGCATGCAGTCGGTCACTCACACACTCAGACAATTACTCGAATGACAGGAAAAGCGCGCACAATGCGCATGAGAGCATAAAAGTGGCAGAGAAAGGAAATGTGATGTGTGTATGCAATGAGAGGCGCAAAGAAATGGCAAAATTATAAAATACACTCACTTACACACACACACACACGAGAGGGCCTACACACACACACACATACACATATACATAACTGAATGCCAATTAAGCCAATGCTCGAGCCTTGCTGAAGGCAGAAAGGACGCAAGGACGCGCCACCAGGACAAGGACAACATCGCCTGTGCCCGCGCGCAGCAATCAACAAAAGACGCGCTGCCAAATAATAAATTTAAACAGGAATAAAAAAAAATGGCCTGCCATGCTAGACACTTGCATACCCTGCAAATTATTCAAACGATTATAAAGAAAATAATAAATGAACTATTGTATTATTTCCTTTATTATTTCATTTATTTTAACAGCAACATTTTGCCACAGATATTATATCCTACTTCACAGATCGTATTTCTTTGATTATTATATAAAGTATTATTCAGATTTGATAAAGCTTCCTTATTTGATAGATTAGTTCGATTTATAATATATTATAATATGTCTCAAAATATCATTTAACTGTGACAAACGCAGCTCGATGCTGTCAAGCAGTTGCCATCAATACTACGAGTATTTATATAATATATATACAACATATAATATATACAATATAAATCGGTATACCCTGTAGGTGGAGTGTGGGTGATAAGCACAGCGTATGTGCGCTAGGCGTGACTGTGAAAAAGTCGCAAAGCGCAAACACAAAAGGGAAATTGTAATAAAAATAATTGACAACTATTTGACATGCCTCATGTCCGCCGTACGCAAAAAAGAGCATGCAGCCGAGCGGAGCCATTAAAGGCAAAGGGAAGGGGAAAGGGAGTCGGGTACAGTCCCCAGTGTGCATTTACCATGACTTTAGTGCCTCTGTCTGTGTGTGTGTGTCTTTTAGTAAACAAGTCCCAAAAAATTCTTTACTTTTTGCATCCTTCCAGCCTGATAAGCGGTCAAAGGGTGACCCCTAACAGAAATGGGCCATGTCCATGCCCGAAATGAATGTGATTGATTGTAAAGTCAAAAACGCACACACAGACAGACACACACACAGACAGACGGACACACGCATAGACTGGCATACTTCAAATTGGCGCTGCATAATTAAATGAGAATTCATGAAACTTTACAGCAGCAACAGGAGAACAAAAAGGGTAAAACGAAATGAAAATTGAAAAGAAAATGAATACGAATACGAAATGAAAATGAAAATGAAAATGAACATGAAAATGGGTTAGCTAAATTGAATTTTGATTGATTCCTCCTTTTATCGAAATTAAGTTGTGAAATTAAAGGAAAACAAAACTCAAAAGGAAATTCATTGCAATTTACAGACGAAATTATCGTAGTCTCAAAGCTTTCACTCAAAGTGATCGATAGGGTTGCTAGTCTTAGAGTTGGATAAGCCACTATCGAGTCTGCTAGACTTTTATATACCCGATACACTCCTGACTGTCCAATGAAATCATTTAATATAAATATAATTTAATTGAATAATTTAATAATTTCGTTAATATTTAATATTTGTATTAAACACGGGGAAACAGCCTTTAATTATTTCGTTAACTTATATTTTAGATATACGTCAAATATTACTATGAACATCAAAATGAATATTCCATCTTTAAAACGAAGCTTGTAATTTAAGTTTTATTGATTTTTGAGGGCGGAAGGAGGCGTGGCAAAATTATAAAGCTAACTTTATCTACGCACTATAATAAACCATGTTGTCTTCAAATTTGGTAGTCCTAGCACTTATAATCTCTGAGATTAAGATGTTTATACGGACAATTTGATCAATACAATATATACTTTGTGTAGTCTGTGACGCCTCCAACTAAAAATTGCGCTTGGCACAGAGTTAAGCCACCCTTCTAGCTTAGAAAGGGTAGTGGGGCTTGGCAATAATGTCACAAGTAAATCGAAATTAGAGCGAGAAGCCGCCGCCTTTACATATGTTCATATGTGTGTGCCCCCCTAATCAGAATCAGTTGAGAATTACAAGCCCATTGGCATCCTCATTTGGCATACTCAGTCGCACTCGCACTCGCAATCGCAGACGCAGGCAAATGAAACACGTCCCGGCTAATAGGCACGTACAACATGGCAACGGCCAATGGAAAATAAAGATGGCAATAAAGCAACGTGGCAAATGAGCTATGCCGCCGCCCGCCACCAAGCGCCGAGCAGTGTCGAGCAGTGCCGAGCGGGCAGCAGCCAGCGTGGTTGCCGGAAACGGAAACGGGACGAACGTGTAAATAACCCTCGTAGTAGCCTAGGCTATGAAATCAACCAGAGCAACTCATCCACTTGATAAAGTGGATTAGAGCACGACCAGTGAAGGGAAAGTTCTGTACCCCCTGCACCTCCCACCTGGCAATGTTATTTATGGCTGCAGCACTGTTGCACTCAATGTCTGTAGATTAATTTGTGTTATCGATTATAGACAGACAGACACACAATGACGGCGGGGGAACACGTACCGCACAAAGAAATCCGGTGACAGCTTGATATACATGCAGTACATCTTCAAATATCCGAAAGCTGGTATTGACTGAAATCTCTCTCCTTGATTCGGTTACATTGGTAGTCAATATAAGCTGCATATCTTAAGAAATGTATCTATAAAGACAATTACAGTAAATACGCAAAATAGAAACAAGAAACTTTACTAGAGAATAAACTCTATAAGAAGTTTCTTTTCTAATAGAAACTTAAATACGCTTTCAATCTGAATCAACAAAGTCCGAAAGAAAGTTGAATTATATTAAAAATACTCTTGAAGTTGCGCAAATCATCGTTAAAAGCTTTCACACAACCTGAAGAGTGATTAGACACGAACTAAACATGTTTCATATTTCCTGTTTGTATGAACACATATACCAAACATACTTCCATTTGTATAGCTCTTGTCTAATCACTCATGTCATGCAACACATTTGGGAAAATGTTTAAGCGCTTCGCTTAACATGCCAGCAGTAAGTTTAAGTATTTTTCAAGTCCTACGTGCGACTCGCTTGAAAAGGAAATCGGTGCAAGGTCCTTCACAAGTCACAAGTCGATGAATTGAGAAAGTAGAAAGGAGACGACCACAACTGGATCAACTTTCACTCAACTAACTCCCAACCAACTGTAAGTGCATTGCAAAACGTTTTGCCCGGCTTTGTGTTCGTCTCTCTTGCTGTGTGTGTGTTTGTGTGTGTGGATACCCCCACCTGGGGTAGCCTTGGGTAGCCCCGCTCACCCATCGAATGTAAATCAAATCAACTCAAAGTGTCAAAAACTTTTCGAAGCTAAATGCAATTTATGAAAATGCAAGACAAGCAAGCAGCGCAAAAACGCATGAGAATCGAGTAGAGGGGTGCACAAGCAGGGTTGCGTGTGCATACGCATACAGTGCAGGGCATGTACATATATACAGTGAACACTTCATGGCATGATATGATAATATTATTAGTGATTTAAAAACTTGTGCAGAGCCTGTTTGATGTTGATACTACGTTCGTTTATATAGTGAACCATATCAAACTGATCTTTTGAAATCATATCATTGTTCTCACTCTGACTGCCCTCCTCTCTCACCCCCTCTCCCCCACTCTCTCTTTCTCTTTCAGTCTTTTTAACTGACAAAGTTGGCGAAACTTTTTCTTGATCTTTTTGAAAAAACGAAATTAAAAATTTGCTGCCACAGAATTTGAAAACTGACCTCAAGTTGAGCTTTTACTGTGCACACACACACACACATACATGTGTAACTGCTTGTATGAGTGTGTGTGTGTGTGTGTGTGTTTACAATCTGCAACAATGCGACGAGTGCCACTGAGTGTGTGTGAGCATTTGTTACTGTGTATGTGTGTGTGTGTATGTGAGTGTATGTGTATGTATGAAAGTGTGTGTAACTACTTCATGAAGTGGTTGTGCCCATGCATAATGTGTGCAGAGGCAAAATTTGTGCGGGTCGGCATTTTGAAGCGCGGGGGACGAAGCAGGAGCAGTCAGAGGCCTCGCATGTAATTTCATTAGGGCAGTAGGACAAACTCGCACACTAGTGCAGCCATGCCACACACACACATACGCACACACACAGCGACACTCACACACACATACAAGAAGCTGTTGGCTTTCACTTTCAGTTGAGCCAGTCGCAGCTGCCGTTGGCCTTAAAACAATTAATAACAAAATATAATAATAAGAAAATCTACAAAAAATGGGCAAAATTATTGCTTAATTATAGAGCTACCTTACTTCGTATAACGTATATCCTATATCGTATATCGTATATGCTATATCGTATATCGTAAATCATAGGCTTATGGTAAACCATTCTTTTAGTAGCCTCAACTATGCGCGGCGCATATTATGTAATTGTAGGACACACTCACACACACAGTCGAGCACACATGTAAGTATGTATATGTGACACACACACACAGAGAGAAATACAGAGACACACACAAATAGCATAGAACGCGGACGAAAGGCGAACGACAACACCGCAAAACAGAAAAAGCAGTGAAAGAAGCAGAGGCAGAAGCAGCAGAAGGCGAAGACGTGGAAGAAGCAGAGAGACACTTCAATTCTTGGCATTTTCTTTTGCTTTGCAAAGTCAAGACAAGCACACACAAACATACACACAGACAGAGACAGAAACCGACACATAGACACAGACATACTTATGCACGGACATATATTTCGCCTGCTGCTGCTGCTGCTACGTTTTTATTATTATCGCTGTCACACACACACACACACAGACACAGCAGCCTCACTCATACACACACACACACACACACAGACACACTCAGCAAACATGTCGCCGCCTTTGTCCAACTCAATGTTGGCGCTGGCGTCTTCGCCATCTTCGCCGTCGCCTGCTTTACCATTTTTCTTTTACGCCCGTGTCTGCGACGCTCTCTTTCTCTGTGTATGTGTGTGTGTGTGTGTGTGCCAGTATAAATGTGGCTCTGTGTGTATGTGTGCGTGTGTCTGTGTGTGTGTTACTTTTGCGCTGCTGCTGCTGCTGCTGCTGTGTTTATTTTTCGTCATTTCGAATGTGACTGCGAGTGTCATTTTGGGTATTTTTTCGTTGCCGTTCCCGTCTTGTTCACCACCCCCTCCCGCTCTCTACCAGCCCCTTTGGCCCATTTGGTGGCGCGTGCTCTTGTTGTTTTTGTGCCTTTGTTTTTGTGTCATTGGCATTAATTAAACACATTCATGGAGTGGACTGAACAGAACAGAAACATCAGCAGCAGCAGCAGTGGCAGCAGACGGCAGAGTATCAGAGGCAGAGAGGCAGCGGCAGAGCGACAGCGGCAGAGGCAGTGGCAGAGCGACATTTTCAGCATTCAATTATCGATTACTTATGACATTCATTCACAGCTCTCGGGCAGGACGAAAATAGCTGAGCGACTCTCGACTCGACTCGCCCGCTGCCTCTACTGCTGCTGCTGCTGCTGCCTTCCGCCTGCCTCTGCCCCCTTTCTCGCCCATGGTCCACGTTTTTGCCATCAAAGTCGCAAAATGAGCAGCGAACGAACCAACCAGCAAACAAACAAGCAAACAACCGACGGACAAACGGAGGCGGGCTGGCAAACATTAACTCGACTGCTTGAGGCAGGCGCCGCTGGCATACGAGGCGTATGTGTAACATTCTATGGGTGGTGTCAGTTGTCACTCACTGAACCAGTCAATTGACTCAGTGTGCGTGTGTGCCTCTTAAATCTTAACTATTAAGAACGCTTTAAGAATTTAATTGCAATTGTAATCGATAACAATAACGATTTATATCGCTGCATGCGATTCTTTTGTGATACAATTACCGATTATATTAAGCACAACAAGATGATCGAAATCGAAAAGAAAACAAACACGAGAGAGAGGGAGAGGTTACATCTGTATGTAGCGTGTTTTGTGTTGCATACTTTGTAGGGGGCGCCCTTTAAAATTATTCTTTTAATCATTTTTATGTAAAATAAAAAAAACCTTTTATGTTTTTCACACGAACGTAAGCAAGTTTTCAGAAATCATTTGGACAGTATTTACATGGGAGGAAAAGGGCGTGTCCAAATTCGAAAATAAACTTAATCTGCGCGCAATATTAAGACAACAGATTAACAAATTTGGTTGTCCTAGCTCTGAGTCTAGTCAAATCTCAGTGACTGCTCCAATATATTTAAATTAAAAAAAGGTGTATTATTTGTTGTTATAAATTTGGCTGCTGATGCTGAATAACGAGTATATGGTATATACTATACATATATACTAAGTGTTGTTAAAGACTGCTCCTTCTGCCTGTTACATATATTTTCGAACTGTACTTTTATTATGTTTCCTTATAAATAAATATTCATGATAAGATAAATGTATTCTCTTTTTAGTAATATTAAAATTAGTGCCTTGCTTTTTTTACTGGGGGGAAGTTTCACTTTAAATATTATTTATTGTTTACTAGGTTTCTATAAATTTAACTAAAAGGAATGACAAATATTTCTTTGTAAAAATATAATAATATATTGTCTAACACTTATAAAACATTCGAATGATATCTAAGAATTCATGTTCATGCCTATCTTCTTAAGTTTATTTATTTTATTTATTTTTTGTACCTTGTTCATTTTACATATTCAAATTCGTACAGCAAATAACTCAGGAATTCAGAGATTCGTTTTGCTGGCCACAATTTGATTATGGTTCCACTCACTCATTGCAAAAAGTTCTCAGTTTCCAGTAGTATTCACGAAATTAATTTCTAATTCAACCAAAAAACCGAAACCGAATTATGCTAATCAAGAATTAGAATTGAGTGAAAATTCACAATTCACAAATTCCTTTTTGCTTTCTTGGCCGCATTTTCTAAAATTAGAACACAGAAATAGAACAGGAAATCGACCATAAAATGCAATAAAATATGACAAACTGTTTTTCTATTGGAGAAATCTTTGCTTGACACTTTAAAGAATAGTTAGTTAGTTAATTAATTGAATTTATAAGAATATCGAATACTTTTAATTGTCTTAATAATTTTAATATTTGTTAATCCTTAAATACAAATTTTTAACTTTAATACACACAAGAAAAACTTTCTGTCAACATTGGCTAATTAGAGAATAGAGAGATCGTGCGTATTGCTTTTAACAAATGTTCCTATCGATAGCTATCAGTGTTGGTAAGCGCTGCCACTGCATCTGCATTATTTTAATATCGAAAGCCGAGCAACCTCAATGAAACTCGTCTTATATTCTTTTCTCCACTTTTAATGGCTTTCTAGCACTGGAAATGGTTCACTTATTCGAAGAGATCGAGCACACAAGTTATCAATAAATAAATGTCAACAAGACGAGGCGCAGAGTCTTAACCTTTTTAAGGGGGAATCGAAAGTAATCCCAACGAATTGACCAAAATAAATTGGGGATTCACTGATGCAACCTAAAAATCAAAATGGGAAAAGCCAATCAAATACACAACAATAATTGTATTCTGGTCACTAGCGCAACCAAGTGCGGACCCCCAATTCCTGTCTTTACCCCCTCTCACCATCGCTCTACCCCGTCCATGCCGGCCTATCACCCTGACATTCTTCTTGCAACTTGCCGCAAGCGTTGCTGCCCCAGCGAAAAATAACAAGGCGCAGACAAAAGGCCGCTAGAATAAGAACAACAACAGAGAGCAGACCCAAAAAGCAGCAGCAGAACAAGAAGAAGAAAATGAAGGCAAAGTAGAAGTAGAAGTAGCCGAAGAAGAAGAAGAAGAAGCAGCAGAAGAAGGAGAACAACAAAAACTACGACAGCGGCTGCCGCAGCATCCACATTCATATCTTTGAAGGCGGCAAATGCCTTACCCAAGGGTGGCACACTCGCAAACACACACACACACACACACATACTGGCACGCAGACACAGACACACACATACACAGGCACACACAGTGGAAACGATTGAGTAATTTTTTTCCTTTTCTAGCTGCGGCCACACACAACTTCATTACGGAGCCTGGCGCTGCTTTTAGCAGCGCATGTGACAACTCTGGCACGGCTCTGTTATATAAATATATACAGTTATAATAAGCGTAAGCATGCCTGACTGTGCCAGTGGGTGCCTGTATGTGTGTGTGTGTGTGTTGGTATGAAAACAAAATAGCAAATAAATGGAAAAACGTCGAGATGCTGTCGCGACTGTTAAATTCAGTTGTTGGCATTAGTTTTTGCGTAATTTGTCAACTAATTGGCGCACACACACGCACACATGAGACTTGCCTTGACTTGGATTTATGTGTGTGTGTGTCTGCGAGTGTGTGTCATACAAATTGGATTAACGGTACACAACACACAAAGGCGGCCGGAGGAAGCACGGAGCTGACACTGACATCCCAAGTCACAGGGTGACCCCCCTCCCCCCCTCTCTTTACGCCTCTTGCTGCCCCCGGCAGCTTTGCATAATTCGCGCGACTTCAGTTCACATGCATACAAATAAAACGATAGTTCTGTCTCTGCTTGTGTGTGTGTGTTGAGTAACTCATAAATTAGGCAGGCTAAGAATTTGTTTGTCTCGCACACTTTACAACACGCAAAACATTATCACTGACTGCGCTTTGTCTGTCCCTCTCCCTCATTAGATCCTCGTTTGTCGCACGCCGCTCTCTTACTTTAAGCCGCGCTCTCTCTTTTAGCTGCACTCTCTTTTGAAAATGCACTCTCTCTTGTTAAGCTGCGCTCACTTGCATCTCTCTCTAGCTCTTTTCTTTATTTCATTCCTTGTTTACACGCGTCTTTTTTGAAAACAACAACAAACAAAACAAAAAAATACAGACTGACAAACACACACACATAGACAGACACACACACTTAAAACTAATACATGTATTTGAATTGTGCTTTAATACTTTGTTAGGGCATTCGAGTTCGGCTCGAAATTCGCACATTTCTTGTTGTTCCTGTTGTTGGTGTTGTTGTTGTTACTGGTGATGCTGCCGCCGTTGTTATCGTTGTTGTTGTTGTAGTTATTTCTGTTGTTGTTGTGGACGTTACAAACAATCAAAAAAAAGAAGAAAGATTTGTCGGCCTACTCGCTTGGCTTTCTTCTCAGCCTCAGCTGTCGTGCCGCACGCTGCGCCGCGCTGCTCTGTGGCAACGTTTACTGCTGATGCTTTAACTTTAACAAACTACTCAAAAAAAAAACAATTGAAGAGCGCACGTTACAGCTCCGCACCACATGACCGCACTACACGATTGACAGTTTGGCACTGAAGGAGCTTGCGAGCTTATCGGTCCGAACGAGCCAACGGAGCAAAGGAACGAGCGCCCGAAAGGAGAGAGACGAACAACACACGAACGATGCTTGTGTGGGAGAGCGCGCCTCGTCACTGTTGTCTCGCTGTGTGTGTGTGTGTGTGTGTATGTGAATGGATGAGTGAAAGTGTCTGTGTGTGTGTGTGTGTGAGACAGAGAATGTGCCGCTGCTGTCGCCGTTACAGTAACAAAAGTTGTAGCCGAACGCCCAAGCAGGCACTTTAGTCATGTTCCCCGTTTATTGAAGAAGGCAGCAGCCGAAGAACCCATTGGGAAATGGCGCGCATGTGTTGATGGGTTTGTGTCCTGAATAACTTATCGCCCGCTCACCCACACACACACGTGCAATCAAGAATAAACGAGCGTGCCAGAGAGAGAAGGCGAGAGAGAGAGAGAGAGAGAAAGAAATTTCAGATCGCGATGTGTACTGATCGCTTATATACCAAATAAATATAATAATAATAATATTTTGATTAGATGTTTATAAATTAATATATATAAATATTATAAAATATTTAAATTAAATTTATATTATTTATATTTACATAATACATATTTAATAAATTATATTATAAACTTTTGCTTATAAACATTTTTTTATATTGTGTATTACACAAGTTTAGTTGTTATACATGAATAAATTGAGTATAAGCCTTTTTCGACCTTTTCTACTTTTAAGTAGATACTAAAATATATGAATTATATACAAAAATAATCAAATAAATGTATAATTTAATAATTTGCATTAATCATTGATAACAATATGGGTTTAAATGCACAACACTTCATAAAAGAAACCCATAAGAACGTTTGTATATAACAGTATTATTAAAATACCAAATTAAATTATATTTTTTCTTGTATTAAATTCATCCCAATTAATAATTGAATAACTTTTCCTGATTCTTGTTGGATAAAAAAATAATCAATACTTAATAAGCTTAACCTGATTAAATGCAGATTTCTAATTAACTTTCCTCTGTCTTCTATTTATTTGCATTACTTTTTGCTATGCAATTTGCTCGACTTGGTAATTTGCCCATGTTATATTTTCATTCCATAGCAAAGCGTATAAATCAAACATAATCCCACAGTTGGCCAATGTGGACGGAATAAACTCTTGAGAAATCGCGAATACAAAAATTAAATATTATTTGCCCGCTGCGGGCGCGCTGTGCATTTCCCACTGGGGCCAAAAGTGCTCGAAGACAACAAAAACAACGGCAGTCAGCGGTCCAGAGGAAGCGATATGTGCCATGTGCGGCGCTTGAATCAGATTCTCAATCTGACTGCAAATGTACATACAGACACACATACACACGTGTGTATATGTGTGTGTGTGTGTGTGCGTGAGTGGGCACACTGACACACAGAGACAAACATGTGCAAAATTGTGGCTCAACCCGACGTTGAGCACTGTGCGGCCTTGCCGTCCTCTCTAACTTTCTCTTTGACACTCTGTCGCTCTCTTTATGCGTGCGTGTGATTGTGAGCTTTGCAAAGCTGCGAATGCATAGTACAGTGGGCACAATAATTAATATAACTAGCAAAATAAAGTTAAGCATATTCAGGGAAACACTTTTTTAAGGGGACAGTTTCTTATGTTATTTTATTTTTTTATTTTATATAATTATATGTACTTAAAGTAATGTACATATATTGTACGTTACGTATATAACAATATAATAAATCGTTATAGGAAAATTATTAAAGTTCGGCTAAATACGTACGTAAGAAGATTAAGGAGTTGTCAACTTGAAGAAAGAAAATCTTTAAAATAAATAAGCAAAAATGAGTATTGGTATACTCGTAATTATCGAACCAACAACAAAATATACAAAACGGCACTGTTGCCATGTCATCTTTTTCGGACAGATCTATTATTTCATTTCCGTGCAGCCAGACAAAACCTTGAAATCGTACTGCCTTAAATATATGCTGTTTTCCCTGTCTTTATATACAAAATAAATAATCAGTTCACAAATCGTTTCGGTGATTTCAATTAGGTTCATCTTCAATATATTAATCCTACGCCCACACACCTTTGCACTCCTGATATAGGTATACTATATACATATATTATTGAATATTTATAACTGAATTTGCTCCATCTTCTGCAAACCAACAACTATTTTCCTGTTTTCTATTCGGAACAACAAGTTGTTTCCCTTCCCCAACATCTTTTCCTTTCAATGTGGAGCTGTGCTGGCAAGACTTTAAAAAGTGTTTAAACTGTCTTCCTAATTGGCCCACTGTGCTGAAGTTGGGAATGAAAAAAAAGGCAACGACAACAACGAACAAGACAAACACAAACAGAAACCGAAACAGAGACAGAAGCGCCTCAGACGTCAAAGCGCGATGCGCGGCGCATGTGTTTTATCTCGAATCTCGGCTGAAATTATCTGGCCAGGCCGGGTCGGGCCGCATTCTGGTACTGCTGCTGCTGCTGCTGATGCTGCTGCTACCCACCTACACACTACCTTGGCATTATGAAGGGCAATAGGTTGTGCGGTCGTGCTCGGTTCGTGTTCGGGTCGTGCTCGGCCTGACATCGGTTGTTGTGCCGAGGAGCGGCTTCACTTGAAGTCACCAAGCCACAGCCGCAATCCGCAGTCCTCAGGCCGCAGTCTCTGTCGGCCGTTGAGGAGGAGCCAGCAATTGTCAGCCACGATGCTGCCTAGGGCAAGAAGGGAGGAGGCGAGAAAGCAGGAGAACAGTTTGCCGCCTTGCTGCCTTGCCGCCTGCCAGTCGCACTTTTTGCACTTTGTAACGGCAAGGAATTTGTACTTCCGCCCGGCGTCGACGGCTAAAGAAGATTTTAATTAAAAGCAGTAGGAAATGTGACCTAAATAATACTTCCGTATAGTGTGAAAAATTGCCCCAACTTAGCACTATCACGCCGCGCTACCCGCCTTCCCTTCGGGCGCATCTCTCTACCCTATCCACCCTTAATCGTAGATTTTACTCATTTGCTGCCTTATTTGCTCTTGCCCCGCCGCGCGCTGATCGGCAATGGGCAATGGGGGAGGGGTGGGGAATTGAGGAACGGTATCAGCAGGAAGTGAACGTTGCATTGGAATTGGTCACTTCACATGCCCGGGAGCAACTCATGGCAGCTCATGGGGTCAGAATGTGTAATTAGTTCTTCCAGTTGAGCAACGTTTTAATTTGACTCAAACATCCTGAATAGGATTCCCAATGGGGGAAATTGCGCCCGACTCGCCTGATTCGCATAAGTGAATGCATCAGCGAGCAATGCGTACAAGCTGGGCACTTCTTCCGGTCATAAGCTCAAGCTACCAACCACCTCCCACCTCCCCTCCTCATCGCAGAACGTTGAGCAACCTGTTGCGCATAAGTATCCATCTATAATGTCCTCACATTTCTTCACTGATTGACTACGTCTTCAATAATAGCTGCATGCAAAAGCTACTTAAGCATTTTAAAATACCAATTACCCTGGCTATACACTCTGTCTCCATTTTGTGAAATGTTGCCATTAGCTATTTAAAATTCCACTGCGAAATACATTGCATACTTTTGAGCGTTCGCAAGGCACTTTTATAAATTGACGACAAGGCTACGAAACGATTGACAATTGCTTTATTTGAATTGTCTAATTTTTAGAAAGATGCATACCTCAAATATGATCATTACTATACAGTCACATTCAGGAAATCATATGAGATTAAAGAAATGTTTTATATAAAGAAAGAAGGAGTATAAAAAGTGTTACGTTTTTTAAGAGTCGTATGCGTTAAAATCAAATGATAAAGTCCCATAGATTTCCACAGATGTCCACTTCAGTTAGAATTCGTATGGCCTTGCACAAAACTTAATGCATTTTAGCATACATAATGAGCGAAGAAACAATACTGTTACAACTAAATAAATTAAATAATTCAATTTGCTACTCTTAATTGAAGTAATTGTCAATATAGGTCAGGTAACACGACACCCAACGGATAATAATGAATCACAGCTCGGTTGTGATTATGCAGTTGTTATTCTCGGAATGGGTCGAAGGTGTTGCACGTCGAATCGATATGTGTGTGGGATTCAATGCTCGTTACGACAAAAGCTTAATAGTCTTTCCATCCCTCTGTCTCTTTGTCCCTCTGCACCGCTGTCTGTCTGTCTGTCTGTTTATCTGTCCCTCGGTCTGTCTGTCCCTCTGTCTTTCCCTTTGTCTGCCTGCAGGTTGGCCTGTCTTTTAGTCGTCGTTCGTGTGTCTTTCCATGTCGTGTCCTTCGCACGCAAGCAACGTTAAAATGCAATCAATAGCAAATAGTCATCGGCAATTAATGCCAAGCAAGTTAACGGGCCACCTGCTAGCTAACCCAGTTGTGGCTGCCATGCAGCAGCAACTGCAACACGTGACCCCGTGGCACAAGTATTTCGGTTGAAGTGCGCCCCAAAAAGGATTTATCCCGCTAACGACGACGACGACGACGAGCAGCAGCACTTGAGCATATTTGCTCAACAATTACAAATGCCGCATCCATTCTGCATGCAGTCAGGCGAGCAAGCATTCGAGCAATCTATTCATAGGTGTCCATAGGTACACCCTATCCCACCCTCACTACCAATACTGCTCCCTCAACGTGGCGTATGCGCAACTTATGCCAAGGCAAAGCCGCTGCCCACTTGCAGCACTGAACACGACAAGTGTCACTATTCAGAGATTTCCAATCTTATGCGCTCACTCACATACACACACATACACAGACAGAACCCCCCCACTTTACCCCACCCGAATACATCTCTCCCCCTGAGGTGTCCCAAGCGTTTTATAGGGAATTTTTAAAAAAATAGTTTTTCAGTTGAAATTTTTTTGGTTTTTATGGTTGCGCGAAGCTTCGAGCTGAGTGTGGCATGAAGAAGGTGCGATGCTGCGTTACGGTGGCAACTTGGCAAAATCATTTGCTGTTTCAATTCATTTCGCATTCGCATCCAATTTCATTTGGTATTCCATGTGGCAAGACGTCTCAAACTTTCATTCTCGTTCTCTCATTCCAAGAGGGAACCTTTCAAATTCTAAAAAGAGTTTTATTATTAATCAATCTTCGAAACTGAGTTCGTCTTAAGGTGGTTAGACCCTCTTTCAGTAATCTTCATCAAGTTGCAGTTTTAATAGAATAAAGTAAAGCTTGAAGACTTCGATTTTAATCGATTATTTCTTTAAAAGCTTAAGGATATACGTAGTTCTTCAATTCTTTTACAACTTTAATAATATAGAAAAGAAACATAAATCCGAAAATGAAAAAGCTTAGCTTTGCTATCTATTATAGTTTCATAGTTCATTAATCATACGATTTATTTCCAGTATGTTCTGTTTTGCATAAAGTAAATAGTTGCTAAGTTACATTTTTTGCTTTGCACTACTAAAAAAGGAACCCTGAACATTCATATACATATAATCGATATATGTACTCGTATATACCTTTAACTCAGCTTTAACTAAACATAAATCGTAGGAGAGTCAAGACAAGCGTTAACAGCAGCATTGTTGGCGTCGTAATCTGCGAAGATCCAGCACTGTTTCGGGTTTTCAGATATTTTCCCAAACCATCTAAACGACGCGATGCCCAATCATGGTTAGAGCTCATCGTGACTATGGCATCGTGGAGGATCGACGCAGAATCTCCAAATCTCTCGTGATGTTCGCTATAAAATGTTTCAAAGAGTTTTCTATCCTCATCCGAGTTCATGTAGTCAGACATCTCACTCAGCGCTTCTGCTGTCTTTGACCAACTGCTGTTCAAGCTGAAAAATCGAATAAAAAAACATTATTATTGATATGCAGGAGCAGTGGGCGTGGCACTCAACACTTGAAAGTAGCTTTGACTGTGTGAAGTATACAGAAATCTGTATGGCAAATTTGATGACTCCAGCTTTTATATTAGCTGAGATCAGTGTGTTCACACGGACATATAGAGATACGGACAGCAGAACAGATAGACAGATAGTGATCTTGATCGTATAATAACTTACGCCTCTGCTAGCAGCGTGATGTTCTCAGTAACCATCTGAAAAATGGGCGTTATAAGGTCAGGATTCTGCTGGTAGAGCTGAGCCAGTCCAATGGTCTTCAAAGACACGTCGCTTGACCCAGCCAGGATCTCGTTCTGGTAGTGCATCCTATAATCTCTGGTACAGCTGGCGGCGCGCCACAATAGTTTTCGTTCCTCCGAATTGATTTCTTGGGAATAACTTAGCAAAACCTGTGCATAGCCTGTGGATCGTGAGGCTGCACAGTAGAAGGTTTCACGGTAATCCGGGGAAGGTTTCTCCAGACTTGCGTTATAACTCTGCGAGACTTGATCGTTGCATTTGAGGCTACGATACTTGCAGAGCCAAGATACCTGCATGTTGCGATTATACACGTCCAGTATGCTGTCATTCGGATGCGTATTTACACTCAGTTTCTTAAACACTGCTGAGGCTATATCTCCTAGATACTTCTCAAAATCCAACAGTTGCTGCTGATTAAAGCGCTCTGCCACCCGCTGCATACCTTGATATGCAGCATACCAGACAATGTAGTCGGTATCCGTGCTCAAGTACTCCAAGAACTGGAAAACCTCCACGTAATCAATCATTTCAGCGTAGGCAAAGTTGAAGAGATCATCAACTAGTTGAGCACGATTCTCAACGGCAATGGAACTGTGTCCACTTGCCATCAGAGCCAGTTGAATCTTCTGAAGAATCGGCGTGTCGTAGAACACACGATAATAGTTGGACGATTGCAGATTCAGTACGATCCACTCGATACCATCGTTAAAATGCAGTTCAGTCATATTCTCGCCTTTCTCAAAGTACATAGATGGCGTCAGATTGTGGAAATTGGGTTGCAGATTTGTGGCAAAGGTTATGGGTAACGTGTAACGAGTCTCACTAGCATCATCTTGAGCCGAGAGTAAAAATCGTTTCTGTCGCAAAGCTACCAACTTATTATCTCCAGTTATATTCACTATGATCATCGGATACCCTGACTGTTCAGTGAAGTCGTAAAAGAACTGATCCAGCTGCACCCGATGCTCTGTGGGCCACTGTTCCTTAAGGTGTGTAAACAAGTGCTTAGGTTCCGTATTACTCAAGTGGCTGCAATACAATTGGATTAGCCACATATGACATAAACTCTGAGACTGTAAATTACTGCTGCTTGAGGTAGCCCCGGATCGCCATATCGAAGTTGTCTCCGCCCATTAAGTTGCGCCACATGCGCACAATGCTGGCCCCCTTGGCATAGGCGATGCTGCTAAACTTGTACGCAATCTCTGCAGGAGTATTAATACTCTCCTCAGCACTGGTCATCGGCTGAGTCCCAGCGTGGGAATCGGTGACCATAACCAGTTGCAGTTGCCGCACAACAAACTGCTGATCCAACTGATACTCTGGACAGAGCTGAGGACAGAAGGAACAAGTGTAATACCAATCTGGATTAGATTGGATTGATTAATTTAAAAGTTTACCTGGTGCGCCATAAAGTATTCATAATAGCGTGCAAAAGCCTCGTTTAGCCAAAAATAGCTCCACCACTCAAAGGTGACACTATCGCCGAACCACATGTGCGATGTTTCGTGGGCGATGATACGCAAACTAAATTCCTTGTCCTTCCATCCATCCGTATAGCCTGCATGGTGTACCAGCACCGCGTCACTGAAAGATCAGGCAGAAATCAAAGAAACCTCATTATACACCCTAGTTATTTGAGGGTGTATTGAAAAATGAAAGAAAGATTTTCTTGTACATGCTGATGTAGGTTATACTACTAAACTATTCACTATATACTCGTATCCTACTTTACTCTGTATACACTTTCAATTTATTGAAGAATGCTTTCCCATTTTGTACTGCTCATTTTACCGTAGGTATGCTAAGTTAAGTATGCACAGAAGAAGACATTTTCGACCCTAGTAAGTGAGTCGAAATACTAACAAAGAGTCGTAAGACCGACTTGACAATGAAAATACTATATACTATATATTCTATACTGTATACTATATACACTTACAGGTTATGGAAGTATCCTTTTCCAATCATCTAATGCTCATTATACATACACTAAGTTTGCTATGCACATCTTTGACCCCATAAGTTATATATTCTTGAACTGTATCATCAGACAAATGGAAAGATGTTCAAGACCAACATGACGATGGTTTATATACCCTATAACACTATAAGTATATACTATACTATACACCATATACATTTTCAAGGTTTGGAAGCATTCTTCTATTGCTCTCTTTCTATTGCTCATTATAGATGTACTAAGTTTGCTATGCACCCCATATATATTCCATTTTCGGCTTGTCAAATGTAACCTTCCCTGCTTGTTTACTATAAGAACCAACCTGAAGATAATAAGACCCCAGTTTTCCATGCCATTGTGTGGAAAGCGTGGTGAACTTGCATACAAGAGCTGCTCATTGCCCAGTGTCTTGTAGGGTTGCTGGAACAATTCATCGTAGGCCTTGAGCACCTTTTCGCCGATATCAAAGCTGAACTTGGTGTTGTTGTAATACTCTGGCCGAGATACCACAGCGAAATCACTTAGATTCCCTCTTGATTGATATTCGGAAACGATGAAAGCCAACAGATAAGTGGACATGGGAGGCGTGGGTTCAAAATAATCCGTATAATATCCATCGCTAAAGAAAGTGTAAAGTGCTATAAGTAAACAAGATTTCTGGACTCTCTATATATATAGACGTTATAAATGCCTTACACGTAGGGTGTAGTTGTTATTAGCCGCGTATTACTAATGGCATTAAAGCCAACTGGTCGAATGATTTGCAGCTGAAACCTTGCCTTGATGGAGGGTTCATCAAAGCAGGGAAAGACCAGACGAGCATTTAGACGTTGCATTTGGGTCAGTACCAACCACTTGGTGCTGTTCGTGACCTCCTCCACATAGCTGGCGGAGAATAAACCTGCCATATCAGTGCGTATTGTTCCCTCGAAGCTAAATTTCAAAATATAATCTACATTGCGAAGCAACTCTGTTCCTAATGGAACAGAGAACTGTTGTGTCTCTTCTTCGTACTCCAGTTGCTCTGGCAGAATGTTATCCACAATGTTGCCCGCAATATCGTTGATCCGAATATCCGTAATCTTCAGGGTGTCCTGGTGTAATTTAATAATTCTCACATTTTCTTGTTGTGGCTTTAGAGTAATCTCCACAAGGCCCTGGTAGTCCGGCTCAACGAATATTGTTAAGTTATAGAACGATGGCAATACACTGCCATCGAGTCGATAACTGACACCTTCGAGATTGCTTATCAGTGACGTTGATAGCACGGCCAGCAGCCACAGCGCGAAATAAGAACCGTTCATGACGCGAGCAGATTAAATACTGAACACAAATAGCTTTCAAAGTGAAGGGGACTAACAAATAAAATCCCCTAAACAAAACCAGTAGAAACAAAACTCAAGTTCACCGTGCCCGACACTGTGATACCCCTCAAACAATATGGAAACACCATCAATAGGTGCTCAACAACCGATTGATCTGCAATATATTGTAGATCAACTTTATACCCTTCAACCATTCTTAATTATTAAACAAGAAACATCTTAGATTGCTGAACTGTTACATGCCCTACAGAGAATTCTGTTCGCCCAATGAAATGATTTCTTTAATAATTTCTATGTTTATTATGCTTTCGCAAGCCAATTCAGAGCTCATTTAGATGATGATCCTCATCGAAAATTAATGTTTAGCATTAACACAACGTTTGATATATGACTTTTAATCACTTTAAGGAGGCGGAAAGGGGCGTGGTCACTTCATAATATACACTGGATTTGCAGCGATAACACTATCGGTAGTCCTACCTTTTATAAGGTATTACAAGAATATACTGGCACCAAACAGATGTAACAGACAGAAGCAGGCTAGTCAAAACCCCCTTAGGTATTGATATTCTTCATTAGCATCAATAAGCCGATTCGATTTAGCCGTGTACGTCTGTTTATCGTCGATCTCAGCAACTATAAGAGCTAAAGACACCAAATTAAGCATTTTTGTTTCTCTTCACCCCACACAGATAATAGATTATCTCGAATGTAAGACGTATGAACATATGTATGTACATATATTGCACACATTAAGATGCCCAATTTCAGTTGAAACATCTTTATACAATCTTATTAATCTTTGCACCCCTTGCGCTGTACCCAGTGTGTACCTGTCGCAGCAACAGGTGTCCGGCATAAATGGAATCATTCCAATTTCCATCTACTATATAAATTCCGATAAGACATGGCAAATACTTTTCGCTGGGCTAGTTTGAGTATCATTTAGTCTATAAGTATTATTGATGTTTATTAGCTTTAATTATAATGGATTTATCTTGATTTTAAAGTACACAACATTAATCGATCGATTGGGGTAATGGAGAGAAACAGAAACAGAATAAACACAATTTACTTGGTAATATTTTTACGCTGTTGTGCTATATAGATGTGTATATATATGGTATATATGTATAACAATTACAATTAAAAATTACACGACACGACATTACATGTGGGCACGTAGATAAGAGTTGGGATTGGGGACGGAACGGGATAACAGCGATGATAATGATACTGATTATGATAATAATATAATAATAATAATATATATAATAATAACTCATACTAAATGGTGCATGGAGGGTGGGGGGGGTAGGAAAAGGGGCTATGCGCAAGGATTTTGCCATATAAAGATAAAAGTTGTTTAATTTACGCTTTAAATACATTTAGATGTACGGATGCATTTTGTATGTATGAGTGTGTAGGTATGTGTGCTTGTGTGAGAATGAGAGTGTGTATTATGTATAGTATATGGTATATGCATATATATCATAAACTTTTCGACTTAAAGAACTAGAAAACATCATTATCCAGCAGCGTTTATCATTATTCTTATCTGCCTCTTCCTTATCCTCATCATCCTTATCATCATCATCATCATCTCGATCATTATCAGAGTGATAATCGTATTATTTTCACTTTCCACTTCCATTATACATACAAATAGCTTTGTTTATGTGTTATTTTTATTTTGTTTTTTATCTTTTTACTTGCGCCCGAACAGATCTCGACATGCGGGACTCATATACCATTCACATAGGTAAGTACTCCCCATCCCAGCGACAAGGTTCGTAAAGCGTTAATTAATTTATAACTTAGTAATTTCATAGGACACTTGCGAAACATAATCTGTAAGCTTCTTCATCTCCTTCTCCTCTTTCTGATCCTCCTTCAGAATAATATACGTACTCCTTATCTTCAGTGATTTTGGGTTCTCTCATTTTTCGTTTTCTTTTTAAGTTAAATTGAATTTCGCATGTGGTTAAGTGCTCTCTTTATGCTTAGTTGCGGTTCAGCGTTCAGCAGCTTTAGGCCAGAATGTCTACGAAGGCAACGTGCGTCGTTCTAAATTGTTGCTTGCTTCCTTTATAATCTTCCATTAGTTTAAGTCTAACTTTCAGCTAGCGTTAGAAATCTATCATGTATCTTTTATCTTTTAAGTTTCTAATTGTAATAAGGACGACGGCATTTAGGAATTGTTTATACACAAAGCAATTAGTTATTAGTTACGCTTCAATGTCTGCATGTAAGCCTTTATATAGATGTCTATATATCAATAGACATATATAGAAATATATATGGTACTTGTATGTGTGTGTGTGTGTGTTGATTAGACTGTAGATTATTTATCTGCTCCATTGTCATCGTCTTGCCGATACAGGTGATTGAATGAGCTCTCTCTTTTGACTTGTCTTAGCCACCTTCGTTGGAGGCTTCTCCGGTTGCTTCTCTGCGCTTCTCGTTTGGTTGCTTGATTGGTTAATTGGTTGATTGGTTGATTGGTTGCTTGATTGACCGCCTGGTTATTATTGCTGCTTGCTTGCTCTTTTCTTAGTATCTACTATTGTTGAACTGCGAGTTCACAGCCGAGCTGACGGCAGACGATGCCGCCTCCTGGACATGCTGATTACGCAGAAACTCTGTGGTGAACTCGGCCTTGGCCTTGTCCATGCTGGCGCCGGTGCTGCGATAGATTGAATGGATCTTCATGATCATCAGCACATTGGCGCCCGCTACAAGAGCAAAACCGAACGCCACTATCAGCAGCAACAGTCCCACCACAATGCCCCCGGCATGGCCGTTGAACTGGACGATGGCCGTTATGAATCCGCAGTAGCCAAGCTGCTGGAATCCGACGGCCTGCACCACCGTGTAGATTGTTTGGAAGAAGTAAACGAAGAAGAACACCATAAAGTTGAAACTCGAATCGTTGCGAAATGCCTTATAAGCGGGCCGGAACCTATACACGCCAGTTAGAGGGAGAAAGAGAATGCGTTAATCACAGAAAGAGAAAGAGTCAGCACCTCCAAGGTACACTTACCAGCACACATAAGAGGCGGGCGTGAAAAGGAACGTGTAGAAGATGGCCAAAAACAAATTGGCAACACCGCCCCCAGTGCCCCAAAATACCAATAAGAACGCTCCAATAATATTAGCGCACAGCGTCATGGTGTAGACTGCAAAAGAGTATATAGATGAAGGCGGTAAGTCTATGATTTGACATGATATATAGGTGCCTATAATGGAGTATATCCGGCAACTATACTATACTATATAACATAATAAACCCATTCTGATGGTTAGTTAGTAAGGAATGTACAGGAAGAATTGATATCATATATGTCTCATGAAATCAGAGTAAGTTTTCAATGATTATGAATTGGCATAGAAACATTATAAAGACGTTAACTTAAATTGAAGTATCTTGCTAAGCATTTACACAATACATAAGTAAATAACTTATTAAAGTAGTAAGGTACAGCGTTATCTGTGCATTGTATCTGCACAGTTCCCTGGCAACATTTAATAACATGATAACTGACCTTAGTGCCATGAAGCATGATAAGAAATTAAGCAGATCATGTAAATAAATACATAAAATAGATATGCATATGTACGAGTATGTGTGCGTGTTTATAAACACTGTATAGGCCAGAATCTAGAGAACTTTAACTTGAATTATTAATTGAAATCTGCTTTCAATTACAGTTGTGTGTGTTCAGGCTTAATCGCTACAGTTTACAACACATATGCATGGAGGTTTTATCTGCGTCTATTAATGCTCGAATGTTTCACATCAACAGCCGCTATGACTAATGCGATTTGAAGCTCTTATCGGGGCAAGCGTGCCAAATACATATGCATATACACATATATGTATATGTATACAGGGTATACCGAATGACAATTAATCAGAATGCGATGGCGAATGCTTACAGATCCAAATGTAATATAAATTCTTGACCAGCTTCTGGAATTCGGGCGGTATTTCCACTTCGATGTCTTGGTAGAAACACGGCTTTAGAAAGAAGTTGTCGGGCAATGGCGGCCAATTGTTCAGCTGCGGCACATTACCCTGCAGCTGTTGCTCCCTGCGATCCAGCTCGGCAGCCTTGCGATCCAGTTCTTCCTGCCGACGCTGTAAAAAATCAAATTGAAAATTGTCAATCAAGATATCATACAATAGACGCCCACACAAACTCGATCATTGAGACTGAAACATACACACAGACAGACAGACAGAGCCATGTCTGTGTGTCAAGCCACAGCAATGCAGCAAACCACACACACTGATAACTGTAATGCGAGTCGTGCCAACTGGAGCAACCATAACCAGGCCCAGAACTGTGTGAATATATTCAAGCATATGAGTAATACCTGCAACTCCTCCGAAGTGATCTGTATGCTGGTGCTGGGCGCCGATGCACCCAATGAGCTTGGCTGCGGAGGCGGAACATTCTGTGAGAGCGGTTGAACAACGGCTGCCGTATTGGTCGAGTTGATCTGCAATTGTGGCATCACTTGCTCCTCAAAGGGATTGTAATCCTCCAGTGATTGCAGGCCGCTGGTCAACGTGGTTGACGTACGTGTCGCCTGCTGTATGGCAGGATCCTAGACATGAGAGAGAGAGAGAGAGTATAGAAGAAAAACCGATAAAAAGAAAACTCCACGAATATGAGCTGAAGTTTGAAAAGTGTAGGCGGCACACACACATACATATGTAAATAAGCATACGTATTGTCGTCGTTGCACCTACAACAAGCACACACACACAAGGCATACACTCAGTCCCAGAGTATAGTTGCTGAATACACGTACACATATGTATGTGTGTATGCGTGTCTGTGTCGGTGTATGTAGGGTTTTCATCAGCAGAACTTTGTTGTCAGGCTTACCGCAAATGGATTATCCAGATTGGGTTCGCCAAATGGATTTTCATCGAAACCGTTGCCAGACATTTTGTTGCCGTTGCTGTTTTTTGTTGTTCGTGTTGTTTGTATTTTGTGCCAAACGACTTTTGCACTTTCTGCCCGTATATATTTTCTGCTGGCTTTTACTTCTTTCTTTTTTGCGTTTGAGTGACGATTTTTCGGAATTTGATGTGACCAGTTGCGCGATTTAGTGTGAGACCAGTTGCCCGATTTGTGTGTGACCGTGTTTAGCTGGCAAGTTGTTGAATACTGCATCTCTCAAACATATCGAACTATCGAACACGTCAACGGCGAGATATCGATATGAATATTTACCACAAGCCAGCTGCGATGTATCGCATGCATCCCATGCATGCAATCGACATAAATCGAAATTCAAATGCACTTTTGGTTTTTATAACGTAAGAAACTTGTATTCTTTATTTAAGTACAGCTTAGCACTTGCACACGCACTTGACGTACTTGGAAGACAAAATGTAAAGATATACGATATACTCTTTACATTCATATTACATACATATACAAAAAATTATGCTTACATACATAGATACAATATTATCATTATTATTACATACAGTTTATAAGCTACATGTACATTACATGCTACAATAAATTAAACTTTTATTGTTTTCTCTCTTTTCTCTCTATCTTTCTTATTGCTGCGAACGCGGCTGCACATGCTCTCTCTATCTGTGTAAGTATGTTTCAAGACGTTGTATAATTATTGTTTATTATTCATTATTTATTGATTATTGTTTACTCTCTATTTTTGCGAACTTGGCGCACCAAAATATTTGATGCATTTTGACTCATGAACCACAATATCTATACAAATATCATATCTGCATGCATGTGTGCGTGCACATACATACATACATATGAATGCGTATGTGTAAGTGGATAAACATAGGGCTAGATAAACTACTAACTAAATTCTTGTAAAGTAGAAAAAAAATATATACGTTATATCAAATTGTATGTATGTATTTATGTATCTGTCTCTCTGTCGATCGGCCTGTGTATCGATCTGTCTGTCTGTTCTGTCTGTCTGTCAGAGTGTCTGTCTATATTTGCCTTTGTCTCTGTATCTCTCTGTCCGTCTGTCTGTCTCTGCTCGTCTGTCGGTCTGTATATCGGTCTGTCTGTCTGTGTTTATATGCTTGAATGTAAGTTAAGCTTTGCCGCAAACAACGATTTTCGCTCCGTCTCTCTCTCTCTCCCTCTCCTCCCTCTCGCTCTGTCTGTCTGTTTCTTTCTCGTTTGAAATTCTTTGCCATTCATTTACATATTACAGTTAACGCGGATAGTTGAAACCGGGAGACATTCGACCTAACCCCACATTTTAATACACATGTAGCTCTTTCTTGTGTTTACGTCTTATGTCTTATGTCTTTTGTGATTTGTGATTTCTAAACGATATTGCTTCAAAGGTTTTCTTCAATTCGCTTGCGTCGATCTTTCGTCATGCATTTCGTTGTTGTTGTTGTTGTTGCTCCACTGACTTCACTGGCTCCACCGATCTCTAATAATTATACGGTCCGTATTGCGAGCCATGGTAGTAGGGACCTGGATAGATCTGGGGCTGGGCGTAGTTGGCGTAGGGCGGATACGGGGGCTGCTTTTGCGAGTAGACTGAAAGAGGAAATCAATGAAAATATGAGAAAATTACAACAACTTACAGATATAGATGGGGTGGGGGGGAGGGGGGTAAACTTACCGGGCATCAGGTATTGCAGATTCAGTTGCTCCTCCTTCTCACGCTCGTTGCGCAGACAGACCGCAGCGCCAGACAGCAAAATGGCAGCCAGCAGGCAGGTGCCGATGCCTGTCCAGGCCACAATGTACGACCAATCATAGACGATCTTAGTGTTGTCGCGCAGTACCTGGAAGAGGAAGAGCACACATTAGATACAAGTAGAGGAAGAGAGAGAGAGAAAGAGAGAGACTGAGAGAGAGGGAGAGAGTAACTAACCGTGTTCCATTGCTGATAGTAATCCTCGCCAACGACTTTCTCCTTCTCAAAGAACTCGACCGTATGCCAGAGACCCATTGCGCCAGCGGCCAGCAGACAGGTAACTAGAAGCAGTATCGAAGTGGCCGTTATGGCCCCCGACGACCGCTTCCAGCAGCCAGACAGACCAGTCCAGAATGCACAGAAAATGGTCACAAAGCTGATTATGAAGAGCGCAATGCAGGAGCGTGCCAAGTGCAGACGCGATGTGGCATCCTCGTTCGATATCTTGTCATCCTCCGCTTGCGGGAAGTAATCAATGTTCGAGCAGTGCGTCTCGATGGGCGACAAGTATGTGGGAACTGCAAACAATAAAATATATTTAGATGATCCTCACAATGAGCAAGAGAGAGAGAGAGAGAGACACACCTGCTGTTGCGGGTGGTCGCTCCTTGGGATAGCATATTCGGAACAGTCCACGGGTTCTCGTATAGTAATAATACTTCAGATTCAGGTTCTGCAGCAACGAATCCGCATCCGAGTGCTTGGTGGCAAAGGCCTGCAAGAAGAAGAAGAATAAGAAGAAAGCACGTTGTGTCAGTAAATGGAAACTCTCAGCGAACGTTCATGGATTATGATTACAAATGATACACTGCAGAGCAGCCAAAGTACATCATAGTACACACTGTACGCAATGCTATCAATGCCATCCCCACGTTATTATCATCATCTTCATCGAACTGGTCTCTCTCTCTCTCTCTCTCACTATCTCAACAATGGAAACCTGTTCCGTGTGTGGGCGGCCATCTCAACTAGCTCTCAGTTCACAATTACTACTGCCACTCGTCTTGTTGTTGTTGTTGTTGTTGTTACTGCTGTAGTTATTATTATTGCTGCTGCTGCTGTCGATCATCATCCGGTCATCTTTCGTCGTTTTAATGATACGCGGATGTGCCTAAGTATTGGTCTGACTCTGACAATAACTCTCGTCGATATGTGTAGGTGTAGGTGTTCGTCGTCATTATACTTTATACGCATTGTATGTACAATATGTATGTATATGCATTGTATCAGTTTGTTTATCAGATCGAGTAGCCAAGAAACACGTTCCGCCGCATACGCATACGTCATTTTACATTGCGACTCATACAATCGAAGGTTCTCCCCAATCCATTTGGGGGTCAATATGCTCTATTATCTTTATATTTATATTATACAAATCTTGAATCTTCTTCACACATTCTATATCATTTGCAATATTACATCATATATCATTGTGTACAAATCTTAAGTACAAGTCCCTCTATTGTTAGTTTACTTTGTAACCTATTTGTTCTAATACTTCTAATTCTTCTAAATTTCGACCTATAGCAGTTTGAGCATAATCTAAAGTTGTATCTCAGTTTAAATAGGTTACGAATTGACAAAGAGATTCTTCTTAAAGGTCCTCTATAGTTGGGTTACTTAGTAACCTACTTGTTCAAATAGTTTTAAATCCACTAATGTTCCAATAGGTTATAAGTTGACAAATAGGTCCTTTTATATGCAGTTCTATGTATGGAAAAACATAAATATACATTGCATTCGTCGCTTTTGTTGTACAGATAGCTTTATGCCAAATTTAATGGCATTAGCTCATCAGATTTCTCAGATCAACTCGTTCATATAGACAGTTTAAGTTATTTTCAATGAAAATAAGCCTACTTAGCTGGCACTTTCAGCGATTCTCATGCTTTCGCTGCTTTTGATCGACCTTCGCGGGAGCTGTGAGCTTTCCTCGCTAGCTATTCGACTTGCCCACTTGTGCGTAACCCGACAATTAGCCGGATAGTAGATAAGTAGATACTATGCCCAATTGGTGCTCTCGTTTTCCAGGAGTTAAGCGCTCTGCGGACTAGTACACACGACTGGTTTCTCGAGGCGCTTTATACCTCAATGGTTTTCAAATGCCTACTCCGTCTCAACATCTCCAACCTACGCCCCCTTTCTCCCCCCCCCCCGCCAGCAACTATTGTACATAAAGAGCATAATTTAGTGCTACCGAAACCGTCCGAGTGTACTATAAATTAATCAACTACCAGGAAAGGTGGAGCTAGCCAGTTGGAGCCCTTAATTGTCAAGACTTTCATAAGAAAGTTACAAAATTAATCCGTTGCCCAATGCATAGATGGAAGTGGAGAGCGGGGAGTGGGTAACGGAGAGTGACAAGGCAATGCGCTAATAAAAGACCCAGACTAGGCCCGAGACCAGCCTCAGCCCTGGGACCAACGCTACCTGAACGTGTCCGAGTCAAGTCGAGTTGAGTTGAGTTGAGTCGAGTTAAGCGAAGCGCGTCAAATATTTCATAAGAGATCTGGGCGGACAACATATCTTCCAGTTCCCAGTTTGCATTTTGTTTTCTCTGTCCCTCTCTCTCTCTCTCTTTTCTCGGCCCTATGCAACAATTTCGGTGAGTTGCGTAAGTGAAAACCCGAACATTTTCACAAGCATTCATCCAATTTACATAAGTCCAGTCCAGTTCTCCGGTTCCGATGCAGGTTTTTCAATATGAAACCGATTCCATCTGACCGCCCTCCCCCCTCTCCCCCTCCTACTGATCTCTTCCCTCGTTTGTCAATAAAAATTTGTTAGGTTTTCTTTGGATTTGTTGCTGTCTCATTGTTATTTAAGTACCGGACATCAAATAAAACACGTTTCGAGGTTTTGCTGCCAGACAAGCTCTAGCGGGAGCACAAGAAACCAGGGGTGAGGAAGAGAGGGGGGTGGAGAAAGAGATTACTAAAAGTTACCACTTGGCTGGGGCCGATTAACATTTTTCCAAAAAGAAAACAAGAAACGAAACACAAGCGAAATGCAGAATTTCATGTGGCAAACGTGTGGAACGTGATTCCAGTCGAAATCTGTGGATATTTGTGACTCAGGAACAACAAATACGTGTTCTTATCAGCAGACATTGAGATATGCATGGATAACAATAGAACAGAAGATCTCTTGATCGCATTATGCAAGTTGATTTTGAGGTTTTTACTTCTAATCAGGGATAATCTACAATAGTTGAAGATGCCCCACCTTATAAGTTGTTGTAGCGACTTCCGATCTATGTTATATTATATATATATTATATATTATTATATATTATATATCTAGAAAGAGTAGAGTCTTGAGATCTATGTTATATTGTAGTTCGCAAGACACTACTACAGTAGCAAGATATTATCAACTGATCCATTAACTTAACACGTTCCTACTGAATTGAATAGATTGATTTGGAGAATATCCGATCTCTTGATGAATACCAACTCCAGTGCAATATATAGAATATTTAACTGTATTGTATTCTATATATATAGCATATTATATATCAGTTAAACCAGCATATGCCTTACCGATCGCAACCAGGAAGCAATTGGCCATTGCCAGACTGGTTCCGGAGACACGGTGCAGCATATCGCATTCGCAGTCGCAAGAGCGCGTACTGTACACCGATCTCTCGACTCGGCCCTATCGCCAGGGTCCACTACAGTTACCAGTAGCAGTTGCAATTGCAGTTCCAGTCCCCAGTTCCAGTTCCAGATCGTAGACACACCACATGTGGCGCCTGCTGCTGCTGCTGGTGCTGGGCAGCTGCTGCCGCAGAAGTACGATATTAATAAGCCACAAGTATTTTTATGACACAGCCAAACAAGTTTGCTGACAGTCCAGAGACCCCCAGAGACCCCCCACCAGACCCCACCAGGCCCCATCGAGCGGATGTCGGTGATTAGCCAATCGACTTGGCCAAATGGCAAACTGGATCAGTTCACGCTGCCACACATGCCACATGGCGCACAGGATGCTGCGATCCAAGGCCGCGATCAGACGAAAGATATGAGTAACATATAAACCCAGACAGCCCCCACTACAATGCTATATATTTGGTATATAGTCAGCCCAGTCGGCGATTTAATTTTTGGGTGTGCCACAAATAAATCATAAAAAAGCGATATCACCAAATAACCAAATACAAATTTTGTCGATTGGAATGCATGATATGTAAGTAGGAGAGAAACACACACGCACACACATACACAGACACACTCACATACACATAGACACACACACATATAGACACGACAGCGACAATTGTTTTTGGTGCACATTTTTTGAGTCGTTTCTTGTTTTTCTTGACTTGATTCGACTAGTTTTGCGACTTGACTTTGTTTTTTTTTATATAACTTTGTCATTCGTGTTTCTAATTCCCCTGAAAAGGTCGTGGGAGCTCGACATTGACAAAAGATCTGATCTCTGTGGTCGTCAGTCAGTCAGTCAGACAGTTGCGTCTCGTCAATCTCTCAATTGTACTCGACGCGGAGTTCAAATCGGCGCCAAGATTCATGGCAAGTGTTACCCGGAAGTCGACGATGGGAAACTGCCAAATTCCTCATGATTTAATTTCAATTATGTGTGTTTATTCGACACACACCGAGACTTATCGAGGCATCCATCTGTCTGTCGGTGGGAAGGCGAAAGCGTTTCAAATACCCAAAATAATTGCGATCGATGTGTGTGAGAAACATTGCCAGTTTTGGCAACTGCGGAATTCCGAGAACATCACATTATAATGAGCACAAAAGAGAAGATTTCAAACAGAGAGAGAGACATCGTTAGCTAACGATTAAAGAAAAGAATATTTCAAAGAGAGAAGACAGTTGAGAGAACAGATCGTTAACGGTACTTAAGTATTTCGCAGTCTCTTCGACGACGACTAAACGACATTCTCAAGTAACGCTACCAGATCCAAGTCTGTCCTGTCATGCAGTCACGCCCCTTTTCGGGAATAAAGGGGGGGCCAGCTGCTGCTACTGTTGCTGATTAAGCGACAGTTGGTTATTGTTGTTGTTGTTGTTGTTGAAACCCAACGCCATCGATGGCACCAAACCAAGTGCACAATTCACTTTATGCAAATGGGTTTCATAACCACTGACGACGCCACATTACGGTGGGTAGAACTTATAGAGGTGATATACCATTTTGGAATTTCACATGATGTCAGCAAATAAAATACAAATTAACCGAGCGAATGATGCGCATACCAAACGGCAGGTTTATTTTTATAACTCAGACTCAGGCTCAGACTCAGTCTTCTCAGCTCTCTATATGATAATATTGATGAAATAAATAGATATGATTATGTTATGATATACAGCAAGTGATGGGAACTTTGCCTCAATTACTTAGTTGGGTTTCCAGTATGTTTGCAATCGATAACAAAGAGTTATTCATAGGGTGTGTGGGTAATAATAAACTTTAATTTATTTTTATTATTTCTACTGATTTTCTCACTAATTTCTTGTGGGGGGAATTTTCAACTCGTTGTCGAAAAGAGAAACACCACATTTCTTTTTTTTTTTTATATTAATTTTATTTTTCATTTTTGCGCTGTCAACTGCTGTTTCTGCTGGTCACACATGGCGTATGCGCAATTTGGCATATGCTTAATTAGCCCCCGAGTAGTATCAAATTAACATCTGTTTCGTCTTTCGCCTTACTTGACAAATCAAAGCGCTTACTAAGCGTAAAACTACAACATGAAGTTCATTCATTGAAAACGTGAAGAAACAAGTAGAAGAAGAAGAAGGCGAAGAAGGAGAAGGTGATGAAGAAGGGGCAGACGAGGCAAAAGAGGCAGCATTGCGCCAGGCCCAAAGCTAATAAAAAACCATGTGGGGGAAAAGGCAACAGCAGCAGCTTTTCATTTATTTTCTTTTCAATAATTTTCCTTTTGGTCTTTGACTGCATTTTTTTTTTTTGTTGTTTTCGAGACAACAAGAAAAGTTGACGTTTGCCGTGGATTGCCGTAAAGTAAAGTCGAGTCGAGTCGAGGCAATAGCCGCAGTAGCCGAACGAAATGCAACAAACGAAAGAAGAGAAACGAAAAAGAAAACAAGAAACACATGAAGAGACAAGCAAACAAGAAAAGAAAACAATAAGTGCAATAAATAGAAGGGTTTTCTCTTTTAACGAGCCAACGAACCAAGCCAAGCCAAGCCAAGACAAAGCCAAAGCTAAAGCTGAAGCCAAAGCTGAAGCCAAAGCGCGCACAGAGTTTTATCAATCGGATTGGCGGATCGGATCAGATCGTGGATCGTGGGGACTCAACTGAACTGCGACGCGGCTTTGACGACAAAATGAGAAACAACAGAAACAACTGAGGGCTGCCGCCGGTCAGGCGAAGATCGGGCTACTTCAGCAGGGGTGTGCAGAGAGGGGGAGGGGTGGGGGGGCCGACCCAGGTGCGACTCAACAGGTATCGCATACCAATTTAGAGACTTGAAAACATGAAACGAGTGAAAACTCAAAACCAGTTTAGCACATACTCCGCAGCACACATACATACACTTACACACACACGACATGTACACAAAGGCGTGTACATGCGCAGCTCTCCCCCCTCTCTTTCTCTCCTCTCTCTCTCTCTCTGCTTGTCGCTCTCTGGCACCCAAATGGATTAAGCTTTGGTTAAATACGAAAAAAAAATAAGAAAGAAAAACACGAAATACAATTTTTACTTTGTACAGCAGGGGAACCAAAAGAATTAGATGGGGAAGAAGGGGCAGCAGCGCCACAAGTTGTAGAAATTGAGAAAGAAGAAGAAGAAGAGAAAGAAGAAGAAGCAAAAACAGAATCAGATACAATGGGAGCCCGCAAAGAACAATTATTGAGGAGCTCTTTTTTTCTATGAAGCGCTTGAACTCTGTTTGAAGCGTGAAGAAGAACAGAAGAAGAAGAAAGAGGGAGATAGAGGAAAAGAAAGAGAGAGAGAGAGGGAAGGGGAGAGAGACAGCGTGTAATTGTATTGCTAATAACAGTAATCCCCACTTAGATGCACTCTTAGGAAGGCAAAGAAACAAGAGCCAAAAGAGTGGGAAACTATTTTGAGAAAAAAAACTATTGTTCTCAGACTATTCTAATATAGTGCACATAATATGATCATTCTATATTGTAAGATATTAATAATGCTATTGATTTCTTTATAATATTTAGTCTTATTTCCTTTATTCTTATCCCAAACTTCTGTTATATATTCTTAAGAACCCCCGTTGCTATATCAGAGGTAGATCGAATCCATTAGCTCCACCTGCACCACCTGATGGTATCGGGAGACCGTCGGGGTTTACTGTTTTCAAGACGAAACAATTAATTCGATTTGGAAAATCTGCTTAGATTCGATATTCTGGAAAACCAGGATGAATTGTGCTAATGAACGAATTAAAATTTCCGCTTGGATGGTTATGCAATGAAGATTTAAAAGATTATCTATAAATGCAAAAAGTTAAGCCAGTTAGAAATGTTGAAGAACTTTCAGCTTAAAATCCTTTTATTGCACTTAGTTAAACTCATATTCTATCTCTTTATTGTATGCAACTTTCATCTTGAACTGTGTAGCGAGTTGGCAACCCTGTTTTATATGAGATTAACCTTTAAACGAGCCTAGAGTCGCCAAACGACAAACGCCAAAGTCAAAAACGTGCAAATATTTTAAGCACCCTGTTGTTGTTGTTAACTTATTTTGGTATGCAAGGTATGTGTGCACACACGCACACACACACACACACATTGAGTCAATTGTGACGCTATCCCTCACTCTCTCTCTCTCTGGCTAAGCTGCTACTTGGCGCATTGTTGAGTCCACAAGCTCGCCCATTGTAGAGTACTTCAACTATGTCACGCAGTATGTTACGCATTTTTCAAGCATTCTTTTCTCTATTTAAATTGTATATTTGTATTATTTAGATATGTATATCTCTGATTTATTTAGCTTTCTATTATTCGATTATATATTTTAAGGTAAGATACGAATTTCTATTCATACTGGACAACAATTGGCGAAATATGATGTCCTAATAGCTACTGACAATTATCTGTATTTTAATTTATTTAAATTATTAATTTTTTTTTTAAATTATTTATAATAAAAGATATTTATAAACAGCTTAAACAGAATGATCTATTTGCAGTTCAACACCTACCACAGTCAAAGTCAACATGAACGGTCACCCTGATTGAATTTAAGATGAGCTGACTTCCTATTTGCGATACTATCGTCATATAAGAGATCTACAGAGGGTATCTAAGCGTCGGCACATTGCTAATAATTGCAATTCTTTCTTGTGTTTTTATAATTTGTTGTGTGTATTACATGCAAAATGAGAAATTGCCGCTGCTTCTTCTTCTCTTCTTCTGCTTCGCGAACAACGTCTTCTTCGTTTCTCCGCCCTATCCCCCCCTTCTTCCACCGCCCCACACCCCTTCCAGCAACGTCACACTCCCAGTCGCAGTCGCAGTCGTGTCGCTTGGCTTGGCTAAGCGCTCGCGTAGAAAGTTTTAGCGTTAACGGCCATACGACCCTCCCCCTTCTCACCCCTGCCACTCTTACCAGCCACCCCTGCCGACCCCTTCGACTGTGCGCTTCCAGCGCTGTGTTCCTCTCCTTCTACTTGTTGCTTTGCTTTATCTGTTATTGTTGTTGTTGTTATTGTTGCCGTTTGCTTTCGACCTTTCTTCTTTTCATATGCCTCACACGCTGCGCCATGCCCTTATTTCTTCTTCGTTCGCCAGGCAACAACACGCGCGTCTGTTACTGTTACCGCTGCTTCTGGTGCTGCTGCTGCTTCTGTCGCTGTCGCTGCCAACAGCGACCACTGCAGCGCAGAGCATGCAAGGCACAGTGGGATTCTAACATTATAAACTGATCACTGATCTTTACAATTCTCAACTTGACAAGGGAGCATGCAAGAAGTTAATGAAATACGTAAGAAAAGATAAAGGTAAAGATAAATGTATTGAGAATCATAGCATATATAATGCGCAAATTGGTAGAGAAGGAACTTCTGAGGTTTTTCAAGCAGTCTCTCTAAGAAGTATATATATATATATATGTATATATATACTTGTACTACTTCTACTTCTTAAATTAATCTTTATTATGCGATCTTAATCAAATTTGTTCAAAACAATTGGAAGACTGGAACACTTCAAAAGAAACGTTCTAGATTTCAAATTTTGAATCGATCAATTGCAATAATATGACATAACATAGTGTCACCAATGTTGATAGTTTTACCAACGATGCATTCTTCTGAATCTGACTATACTAATAAAACTAAAAGTGATAACATAGATATTAAACAAATACTCATTTCTCTGTATAACAGAAAAATTTCAAGAGGATCTGCAACATACTTCAACTGTATGTTCTGTAATGTTCTGTAGACAAATTCTTTTGATGTTTTTTTGAAAACGCCATTTAAGTTTTTATATATGTATGTATATAAATAAACAATAATTTATAGAACCTTTACTAATTATCTCTCAGTCCCATTGTACTTAAGATTCTTTAATAATAATTTAAAAATGTCTTGACTAATTTTCTTGAATATCTGTCCCATTGTACTTTAGGTTGTACTTCCATTTTGTGTTCATCTCCTCCTCATGTTAACATCTTCTTTGACTTCGGCTCTGTCCTCTGCTTCTTCTACTTCTTCTTTCCAGTACGACCTATGCACTGCTCAGTTTTTCTATAACAGCGGAGGCCTTGGCTCGATTTGAACCTATTGTCTTTGTCTTGGTTTGGCGGGGGTGTGAGATACACACATACATACACGCATGTGCATGTGCAAACGAGATGGGAGATGCAAGATGCGATAGGCGAGAGATATGAGAGTCGTCTGCGTCGTTTTGTTGACGCTTTACACTAACCTGTATCTGATTGCGTCTGACATCATAGTGCAGCCAATTGTCGGTGGAGAAGGCGATCGCAAGCAGCGCCGTCGCGATAATCGCACAGATTGTCGCTATCGATAGCGTAACGGCTGAGCAGGGCATTTTTGTTATCGATTTTGTGGATGTGAATGTTAATATCGATGCTGATGTTCCTTTTCAGCTTAGTTCGCTCTATTATCGTTGCTGATTTTGTTCCTTCCTTCCGTCTCCGTTCGTGCTGCCGTTAAACGGTTATATACTTGTTGTTTTTTCGTTGATATTGTTGTTATAAGTTACGGTTGTTCAGTTGTTGGTCTTATTGCTGCTTTCGTTGTTGTTGTTGTTTGTGCTCTTCTCTTTTTCTGGCACTTCTCTGTTCACAGCTAGTTTCTGTTGCTGCTGCTGCGCCGACGACACAGAAAAAAACTCGAAAAAATACGTGTATAATAATTTAGCAACGGAACGGCGAACAGAGCAAACGGGAACGGGAACAAGCCAAGCCAAGCCAGCAAGGTAACAACAACACTGCAAGCACGGCACAGTAACCGACACACAACGACAGAGACGCACGTACACGCGCACGCACACTAGCACACACACTCACACACGGAGTTAGAGACACGGACAGGCTTAGTGTGAGATCGTTGTGGGGCAGAAAGAGACGGACGACACACCAGAGAAACGACAACAACTAACTGCGCTCAAGACAACGTTCGCCAGCGGACTGAAAGCCGAAACTACGAGCCAAGTTTCAACAGCTTAGCTCAGTCGAAACGAACGGCAACGGAGACGCAGACTGCGACGCTGACTGAGACAGCAGCTTCGGCATGGGCAGCGCTGTAAATGCAACCGGCTCTTCTACCTGCTGGATAAGACGACGCTAGGCAACACTACCATTACGACTACTACAATTACAACCACTACTACTGTGTGTGTGTGTATCTGGTGAACAAAAAGAAAATCACAAAAACAAAGTACACTGATAGTTTTTGTTTTATTTTTTGCTTATTGTTGACGACGCCACGGAGTATTCGACTTGTATGTGTGTGTGTAGATATGTGTGGAAATGTGTGTGCTTGCATGTTTGCAGCCTGTTGATCTTTTCTTGTTTTGCTGCTTTGCTATCTGAAAGACGTTGGTTTTACAGAGCAGGGCAAGCTGAAGGTACACTGTGAGAAAAATAAATTGATATTTCGTGGAGATTGCTGTTTCCAAAATTTTATGATTGATCCTTATAGAACTCGACGAGATAAGATGAAAATATTAAGTAACAACAATTTGAAAGCCCCTCCCGAATTAGTCCTCCAAAGTATGCAACACAAAATACGCTAAATATAGAAGTTATATATTTATTTTATTTTTTATATTTTATTTTTTTTTTTTACTTAAAATTGTTTATTTTTATTTATAGCTTACTGTTACTATATTTAATAACTTATACTATAGTGTAAATCTAATTTTTAAATAATATGTACATATTTACATAAATAAAATTAAATAGGGTGAAAGAATACATATATATCTAAGAAATCATTTTGGTCAGCCTGGTAGCGGGTATATTACAATCGAGCACACACGACTTGAGCTACGAATTTGACATTAAATAAATAAAAAATAAAGAATATGTAATTCCGCAATGTGTTGACTATTTTTCACAGTGCAGTGCCAAATAATACAATGGCGTAGTGCAGCTGAGATGCTGCGACTGCGCTGTTGGCGTTGGCGCAGGTAAACAACAAAAACAACAAGTGCTGGTATGCGTTTCTTAAAGTGTGCATGCATATGCATGAGTGTGTGTGCGTGCATGTGTGTGTCTGTGTTTGGCATTGGCATGCCGTTGCCTTTGTTGTTGTTTTCATCAGTTAGTTGTCTTCTATTTTGGGTTTTCGTTATTGCGTGGGTTTTTTCTCAATTGCATTTTTGACTCGGGTATGTGCGCATATGTATTGTATATTGTACGTGCATATGTATGTACATATATATATGTATGTATGTGAATGTGTGTATGCTTGGCCAAATTCCAAAATTACCTAGATACGATAGAAAACAGGATAGGCTCGACTCGACTCAATTCTCAATTGCTGCTGCTGCTGCTGGCTGATCTTGTCGTTTCTTTTGGCATGGTCTGTCCTGGCCAAACATGTCTGTGCCTGTCTGTCAGTCACTCAGTCAGTCAATCCAGCAGTCTGTCCACCAAAATTGTCCATACTTCGTTTTCTTTTCGCATGCCACATTGCATTCCACAGCGTCGATTTTGTCGCGGCGTTGCTTGTTTTGGATCACTGTCGCCGTCGACGTCGCTGCCATTGCGACCAGCTTATTATGTATGTATGCCTTGTGGTGGGAGGGGATGGTAGCAGAGAGGGGTGAGGGTTTGATTCACATTTTAGCACAAGTTATTAAATATTTGACAGTGGCAACAATGAAAGCAGCAACGAAAGTGAGAGCGGCAGGTGAAAGAAAGGCAAAGACTTCCGCTGATCGCTGCACAGAATCGCTAATTTATGCGATTATTGGTAACTCTTGAGCCATCCGGGCACGGGGCAGCCCGTGGACGCGTTTTTGTAATTTTAATAACTATGCATTGTTTGGCAATGGGCAAACAGAAAACGTGTTCGCGCGCTTCGTCGCAGTGAAAGTAACAGGTGACCGCAACGGTCAACGCCGAAAAAGTAGCGTCGCCATGCGTCGCGTCGCTGTCAACGCCACCTCCAACGACACACACACATACAGATATGCATGCGTCTGTGCGTGTCTGTGTGTTGTGACCCACAGCGAGACCCTTGGCACATGAAAGTCAAAAAGGCGTGTGAAAGAGAGAACGGCTGGAGGCAGCAAATTTCTACAGTCTATAGGAGATCAGGTTTAAAAAACGATTAACTAAATGAAAACAATTAACTATCAATTACGCAGTGATTCGATAATTATCAGCAGATTTAAAATCTACAGCAACTTTTGTGTTGTGAAAAAGTAAATAAATACATTAATATATATGTACAATTACTGTCAATATATGTATTTATATATAGTGTACACATACATTAATATATGTACATATACACATGTACCTACATACATACGTTCACACACATTTGTGTTGAATAGTTAAATTACAATTTTGATATACTCAAAAATTTTAAACTCAGACAAACGAAATTCCAATAAGATTCACTTGAGTTCAATTTGCGCGATCTACTTTTTTATCGATGATATCGGTAAAGTGATTTACATTTGTATATGCAGTATTAAATGAATATAAAAATACCGATATATTGATGCAGCAACTATCGATAAGAATCTTGTAAAGAAATAATTTTAAATTGAAATAATGCAATTCAAATTGAATAATGTGGCGACATGCTGTGGCATAGCAAGCTCAAGGTACGATGCTTTGCCTTCAGATGCCTCTTTTGCAAGTGGCAGACATTGGTTTTCAGGGATTTCAAAAGGCATTTGAAAAATAAGTATTCGTCCCATCTGCAATGGCGGGTGACCACGGAGCAAACAGATAAAGCAGTTAACTGCTTAACTAGCAGAACTATGTTATCGAAAAACAGACAACAACGGCCGTTTCAATATTGAATTTAAAATTGCGGCAAAACTGAATTCTGTTTCCCAAGACACGATCCCATTTGTGTCCCGGATAAGTCAACTGCATTGCCGCCAGTGTTGCGACTGCTTGCGGGCCGCGGTTTTTTCTCGCTCGGATTGAAAATTGTCAATAAAAGGGTATAAAAGGGATCTCCAGCGTTTAATTTAATTTCATTTATTTATTTCTTAATTATTTGTATTACATTTGTGTTCCCGCCACCCTCCACCACATTCACATTACATATTAAAATATAAACTTATTTGCAAGAACCTTCTGTCAATAACAAAGGCAACATTATTGCGATCAATTCAAGTGCACGTCTGCAGGGTATTGCCTAGTTGACTAAACCGAAGCGACTTCGCTGCGGCTTATCTTATCTGAGCGGCAGCAAATGTGGCCCAAAGCGCTGCGATAAGAGTCGGCGGAGGGCGCTCCAATTGCTCCACGGCTGCATTCCCCATTCTGAAACTGGAGCTGCCTGAGAATGTGTGTCCGTCTGTCTGTGACGATGGCTTCCACGACTGCGTCATAGTTTTGAATATTTCTGGAATCAGACACAACAAAAGAGCAAAAACAAAGGAGGCAACAGCAGCAGCAGCACAAACTAAACAATAACAAATACAAACACTGAAATAAAGAACCACAAACATATTCGCTTTGTGGTCAGCAAGAACAACAAGCTCGTTTCGCACAGTGGTGTGAGTTATATACAAATCAACACACACACTTACACTTATTATACAATGTAATGAGTAACCGTGCATTAATCAGATGAAGATTATATAATGCAAATAATTGTGTATGAATAACATATATATCCATACTATATGGACATTATACAATATGTATATGTATTGTATGAATACACTAATGTTTGTATACATATATAGAAATAAATACACTAATGTTTGTATATATAGAAGCACTAACATAGTCCTTATTCGATTTCAGCTGCTTGCTCGTTAGTCAGTACCCACTGTGCAGCGATCACATTGACAGCATTCCTTTGTATTGTGCATAGCTCGCTCCACGGTGCGTCGATAAGTGTCGTCGCCGGCGTCGGCGTCGCGTCTGCCTGACGTCATCAACACTTGCAACTGCAGAAGTCAAAGTCGAGAGACAGAAGGAGGTGGCAACCACTGCTGTTGGAAGGAGGAGGAGAAGGAGGGCAAGCCTGAGGAGGAGAAGAAGAACAAGAGGAAGCCTGAGTAGGAGGAGGAGGAAGAGTAGGAGTAGGAGGAGTCAGTCACACATGCCTTAGCTGGCTTATCGACTCGCGCACAGCAACCTCGAGCGATACCCAGAGCAGACTTGCAAGCCGAGTCCTAAGTCTGAGATAAACGAGCGAGAACTGAACTGCAATACAACAATGCAGGCAAAGGCGAACAATGCGACGACGCCGCTGGCAGTGACGCCTGGCACGCCGGACTCGGCGCACATAATTATCGGGGCAGCGGGCTACGTGGCCCACGAGCGGAGACAGCAACCGAAGACGCTAATGAATTGCTTTCGAGATCGATCGACGCCCTCGTCGGCCTCCTCCTCCTCATTGGTGGCGGCGCACTATTTGCGCTCGCACAGCTCCACATCGACGGCGCTGCTGCGACTGGAGGGCGGCAATGCGGGAGGTGGCTCCAGCAGTGTGCTGGACACGGCTGGCATGACAGCAACAGCCGCTGCTGGGCGACCGGAGGCAGTGGTGCTGCTGCGGGAGCTGCGCAGTAAGCCCAACAAGCTGACCCTGCTCAAGAGCAGCAGCACACGAGATCTGACGCGTCTGCTGGTGGAGGATGCCTCGGCGACGGCAGTGCTGGTCTCCAACAGCAGCCTGGACGTCTGCTCATCCAACTCCTCGTCCGCTGGCAGTCCGGCACAGGCGCGGGAGAGACGCGTCAGCCGTGAGTGCTGTGCGGTCTGCTCCAAGAGGTGGCACAACCTCAAGCAGCACATACAGACCCTGGAACAGGATCTGCAGGCGCAGGCCAGCTACGGTCAAGAGCTGCAGCAGAAGCTGAGCGAAATGAGTCGCCAACTGGCGGAGCTGCTGCAGGAGAAACGCAATGCAGCAACTCCAAGTGGGGGCGGGATGGGGAAACGTAGCGGTGGCGGCGGCGGCGGCGGCGGTGGTGCGAGCCATACGCCCATGCGTCCCTCCAGATTGGTCGCCTGGATGAATATGTCCAACTGGTGGAAGAGTCGACCCAGTGTGGAGACACTGCGCGAGCAACGCATCTTCTTCGACGAGCCCTGCTTCGACACTGAGCTGGAGCTGGTGCTGAAGCACGACCAGCATCGCACGGTGCCGCGGATTGTGGTCGACTGCTGTGACCTGATCGAGCACAAGTATCGTCGCTCCACACAGCCCGTGGAGGGCATCTATCGGCAGTGTGGGGACTACAATAAAATCCAGACACTGCGCTTCAACATCGATGGCAACGACTATGATGCACTGCGTCAGCAAGGCGTCGATATACACACACTCACCGGGGTGCTCAAGCTTTTTCTGCGCGAGATCAAGAGTCCGTTGGTGAGCGTGAATGAGGCAAAGACTTTCATAGGTTTGCCCAATCAATGGCGTAAGTAGAAGAGGGAATCTACTTCCGTCTCGCTCTCACTAACCTCTCTCTCTCTCTCTCTCTCTTTCGCTCTCGCAGTGCTCACAGATCTGCAGCAGAAGCTGGACACACTGAAGAGACTGATACGTTCACTGCCAGAGATCAATCGCGACACCATGGATTACCTCTTCGCCCACTTCCAATCGGTGAGTTGCCACGCCCACAAGCCATCAAGCGCCCGTCGGAGCGTGATCCCTATACGCACATTAGTGTTTTCTTTATCTTTATGACCGGGGCCGCTAACACCTGAAGGTATTTCCTATGGAGAAAAAAGCAAAAGAAAGACTAAAAAAAAGTTACCCAGTGATCAAAGCTTTGGGAATTATAACAACTTCTTCTGGCTATAAATAACCCTTCTAAAGTGCGGTTTCTATTAACACTATTATATATAAAGATGAAGAAGCCTTCTTAAGTGCGGTTTCTATTAGCACTATTAATGTACAGTTAGTCACAAAGGTGAACGATGAAAGTTGGTATTGTGCCTCCTACACAAAGGATAAATTAACGTCGTGCCAGCTCCATGCTTCGTGAAGTGGGAACGCTGTACAATTCAAGAGAAGAGATGCCATTTAGTCAAGATTCAATATCACAATTGTCGCATATCCTACACACATCTGTAATATCTTGATGATCTTTTATCTGCTCCAACAAACTTCTCTATAGAAAGATTCCTCCTTATAATACTTAAACACTGGGCACAGAAACTAACCTCAACATTGTATTGATCTCTCTTTCTCCATAGGAAGGCTCCCTGTTATAATACTTATAATAACACAATAGTCGTATATAGAATAGAAGCTAACCTTAACATTATGTTTATCTGGTTTTATACTTCTTTCTCCATAATATTAATAATAATAGGCATACAAAGCATGGAACCTAACCTCAACATTAACTCTTTCTCTGTATTGATCTCTCTTTCTCCATAGAAAAACTTCCTCTTAGGGTTTATATAGAATAGAAGCTAACCTCAACATATTTCTCTGGTGTTCTCCTTCTTTCTCCATAATATTAATAATATTAGGCAACACTAACTCTCTATCTCTGTCTCTCTTATATTCCTTACAGGCTCACCAAGGTGCCACTGCAACAGATCAGCGCAGAGACGCTTGCAATATCGATAACACCTTCGATATTCCACACGGTGCCCCGCGGTGGTAATATGAACGACATCCAGGAGCTGCTGCGTGAGGGCGAAACTCTGGCTGATTGTGTGAAACTAATGATTGAGTACCAGAGCCGTATATTCGAGTAAGTGGAGCGCCCGATCCTCATGTGCCTTGCCTGCTGCTCTTCCGCTGGTGTCAGTGTCCGTATTAACTTTGGTGTTGGCGCCCCCTCAGCTTTAACGCGCTGTTGTCTCGAAATCAATCGTTGTGCTAATCTACTCGATCCCCAAAATATCCCCGTCTCCATCCGTATCCACATCCAAACCACTCCTTTCCGTTCTACCATTCTTCCCCCTCGTCTCATACACATACAGATGCACTGCAGATCGTCGCATGAAGCGCCTCAGCGTGCGTAACTTGAAGAAGACGCTCTCCCAGCCGGACTTACTATTCCACAACCTATTCTGAAAGTGACTCAGAGCAGGCGATGACAGAGCACAAAGTGAACAATACGTATTAAATAAACCTATTGTACAGATTAACGATTTTATACCGCATGTAACATAATATTTACGATAGTCAGACACCTTTCTTTGTTATCCTACCATTCTGATCGTACTTTTAAGCGTAAAATAAGAAATTTCTACAAATAAATGTGTACGGTATATATAGCATTAAGTTGATAACGTTATAATGCTTGTGACTCGTGCAAATCTTTGTTTTATTTATACCTCGACTCCGATGACATGTGTACATATACATATATATGAGTATATTGCTGATAAGGCCAACAAAGTCAGCTGATCAAGCGGAACAAGTGGACTAAATAGTACTTGAACACTATTAAGATGTTCCTCGATTGAAAAGCTCTATATAAAGTATATATAATTCCACATAGTTTCCTTGCTTTTAAGTTGTTGCACACATCTACAAAATGTTAACATTGTTGAGTATAAGAAAATGCACATAATGAATGTATATATCATTTTATTTTGAACATCTGGGTAACATTGTAGTTCAAGGGTTGACGGGGGAAGATCCAATGATTTTCGTGTTATGTGTAACATAGTTACTCCGTACAGACTATGCATCTCTAGAGCTACGATATATAATATTTTAAATACCAATTTCAGTGCTGAAGTGGCCTAGTTACACATTCCTAAATATATATGTATGTGTACATGTAAATGTAAATGTATTTGTCGTATATATTCTATATATATAATATATATATGCTTTCTATATATATATATGTAGATGTGTAAGCTGTGAACTTTGTTGCAATAGTTTTGCTGGCTTTCACTTGACTCGATCAGCTTGTATATTGGACTAAGTAACTAAATAATCTAAATGTATTTGTATTCATAAATACTTGTTAACAGGTTGTGTATGTTTGTATTATAAGAGAGGGGGGGGATTGTACATTATATGCCTATAATTAGCTGTGTATATCTCTATTGATTTAATGTATATAGGCTAAAAATAATAATGACAAACATTTGTTCACGATCACAATGCTGGGTAAATCATTTGTATATGCTTGAAATATATCTATATGTATTTGTATGATTAAATGACTCACATAACAATTGAATGCATATGATAAATATACACACACACATATACATATATATAAATATATAGATATATAATGAAAGAGATACATATCAAAGGCACAGGACTCTATACACGCAAATGGGCTGAGGTCTTTTAAGGACATACTCGAATCTGAACCTGAAACGAACTGAATATACAGATGAGAATATATGTGTGTTCTCTCTTAATGATATTCACTCACATATTATATGTAAGTACATTTCGATTGGTTAAAGCTAATTTAATATATTTTAGTTTCAATTATTCAGATTTCTTATTGCTTAGCATTTCAAACGGGGTTAGTTCAGAATATATTACTTAAAAAAATGGATTTTTCGAGGCCGATGATTTCATGGTGCATAAAATCTGGCGCTCCAACTGGAAGTCATAGTCAAGTGACTTTAGCAGTGTTGAGATTTCTGGTACCTTGGGCAACTGCAAAGAGGAAAAAGAGGAATACTATATAAAGATTTCAATTCAATTCCACATTCACTCACATCAGTCGTGGGCTGGCTGCATTTCAGCATTACATTCAGTGCAAATGGCACGCCCTCCAGCTCGGTATAGGTGCCCAAGGTGCCAGTGCCTCCATAGCCAGCGGTGCGGCCAGTGCTTGTGGCAGCCATGGACGCTGGACGTGGTGGAGCTGGACGCTGTGGCGAGTTGACTTGGTAGTGCGCCTGTATTTCCTCGTAATCGTGATGTTCAGTAGTTGTTGCAGGCACCTGGGGTAGCTTTACAATGGAATTGCTTTAATAAGGAATGTCTACAGGATGAGGAATGGACTCGACCTACCGGTCCACGTGAGCCACGCAAATTGAGGCGATTGAGTGCCTGTTCCACTTCACAGTTGCTTGCAGGCACAGGCGGCGGCAGACGCACCGGAATGGCACCAGTTTTATAGCAAATCAAGACTCCATTTATGTCGCCAGCAAGCTTGAAGCCATCAGGCGCAATCTTTAGCTTGGAGCAGAGTATTATGTCAGTGACGGCCTGGGTGACAGTGCCGCGTTTCGATAGCTTGTAGGCGATTTGACGTTTGCGCCACGCCTTCTGATCAGTGTCTGCAGTACGAGACAGCAGGGAGAACTCCTTGGGTGGCGGCACCTTCTCGGCGATGACTCTGAGAAGAAGAATTTAAAGTTATTTACAAGTTTACTCAAGAAGAACCACACACACATACTTCAGTGTCTCCACAACATATTCGGGCAGGCCCTCGGATTTTGATAGGCATAGGTAACGCGTGGTCTGCCGACCAAAGAGTATGTTATAGTCACGCCAGAGATCGGCATCGGCATCCTGATCGTAGGTGCGATGTATTGCATTAAAGTTCTTTGGGCAACTGCAAGAAGAATTGACAATTGTGTTATCTATTATATATAAAGGATGTTTCTATATAGTAAAGAATGAACTCTAGACAAGTTCACCTACCGCTCATAGTCCTCGACGATATGCAGTGAAGTGATTGGCCGATTGTCCGGCAGGAAGCTCATGATCGAGTTGAACACATTCATGGGGCTGGTTGCGGAGCCGTTTGCACCTCCACCCCCTCCCAGAGGTGCTGCTCCCGCAGCAGCTCCCGCATGAGTGGCAGGTAACGGGGAACCGCCGAGCAGCAGTGCCGGATTGCCCCCGGCGACAGCTGTTGATCCGCTCTGGATGTGCTTGCCGGCCTTATTCATGTTGTTGCTTTTGTTGTTTTTTAGCCGGCGACTGATTCACCCGGCTCTCCTTGTGTTGTCTTCCTTCTGCTCTGCTTTGCTCTTACTATTCTGCTGCTTTTCTTTCTGTAAAAATCAAAGAGACAAGTTGAGGTGAAAACCCACATTATTACTCATACGCTTTGATGCTATTGGGACAAGTTTAGTTAAAGCTAAACGAAAAGATAAACATAAGCAACTGCCACTGCAATCGATTCGCATTTGTGGGCATTTCCAAATGCTGATTCATACGATAACAACGCAAGCTCAGAAGTTAATAACAATTACAATAACAAGCCTTGCACTCTGTTCCCGCTGCTTCATTCTTCTTTCCATGTTTCCCTATGAAAACTTACGTACATCTGTACGCACAGAAATCTTTTGTTTACGCCACCACCGAGACCGGTAAAAGTTTCTCTTTTTCGCACACGCGTATACATGCACATACACATGCAGACACATGCATGTGTATGTACGTCCCTCAGTTACGCATATTGTAGAAAAGGTGAAAACGAAAGCAAAGAAACCCCACATGATTTCCCTTCCTTCTTCTGGTTCTAATTAGAAATAATATGTAGGGAATTCTTTATCAATTATTGCGAAAATTCAAATAACATAATTTATTTCTTATACAGTTAAAGTGAGAACGCTGCAAATGTATTTCTACAGAAGGATAACTGATTAGTGGCATTGATTAATTGCCACCACATTATAAAAAACAACCAGAAAGTAAGGGTACATTTCAGTTCATTTGTTTGCAATATCTTAAAAAATAAGGAACAAAACTAGTTCAGAATATATGTACTTTATAGGCTCGGAGATCCTTATCTTATACCTAAGGGTATAAAAAACCAAATTACTGAAATGTTCCAAGCAACACGTAGACGATTGATGATTTGATTCTTTGGGTATGTTGACCCGCATTAAATGTTTTTTTTATGCCCATTAAATAATAATCTCTGCAGTATTCTTTCTCAATCGGGAAATGGCAATTCGTTATTTTTTTTATATACATGCATAATTATAATGCATATACAGATTGTAATTGCATATAGACTAGAAGTTTTTTGTAGTTCACAAGGTTGTTTTTGAGTTACGCTCAGTTAGTAGTTTATGTTTATGCTTTGACTCACTTAAGGTCATAAACTAAAATGTTTAAGACCATTCCAAATGTTGTAAAAAATTGTATTGCCTTTTAAAAAGAGAGTATTTTGTTTATGATATTGAAATTTTCTCTTAGTTTAAGAGTACACTATATGCAATTTGGCTTGCCGGAAAGGAATTCAATTATCTTATTCATTTATTGAGAGCATTTCTGCGAATTGAATTTCAATTTGTGCTTGTGTGTTTGGATAAGAAAGAGCTACGTCATCTATAAACAATATACGCTGATGATTGAAAATTAAGATGCATTCAAATATGGGAATAATCTCTAAGCAAATATATCGAACATAAATAAATAAATAAACTTTCAATGATTGTTTACACACCACTGTGCACAGTGTGGTAAAATAACAGAAGAAAGAGGAAGTAGCGTTTGATTAGCATCCCACTGTTTTTGTTTGAATCTCCACGAGTTGTGACTTATTATTTATTGCAATTCTGATAAGAGTCAAGAGTCAAGGTGTTAATAAAATACCCGAGATAAACAGACACACACACACATGCACTATCTCTCATTCATAGAGAGTGGGGCTTTGAGTCATCGCAGACTGGTAAATTCAGAAACGCAACAAAGCAAATTTTAAAGGCCGTAAATGGTCAGAGAGGAAAGACGTCGCCGAATATGAGTACAGCGACAATGGTGGAGACGGAGGTGGAGGAGTGGGAGGAGGGAAAGAAGCTTTAGCCCGCCAGCGGTAAAGTGCAAAACAAAGAAGAAAGAAAGACGTGCCAAGGGCCAAAGAATGAACGCAGAAGTGAAGCAAAAGCAGCAGCCGTTACAAGAAGAGTACATATGTATATTACTTTACTAACTCTCTCTCTCTCCTCCGCGTCCTCTCAGCACACTCTCTTCCACTCTTCCCCTCTCGCTCTTCCACACAGGCGTACGCAGAGTTGTTAGTGCAAAGGGGAATTGGGCGCATTTCACAACCGCAACACGAAAATAGAAACATTCCTCTCCCCTCCTCCCTTTCCCATCACACACGATAGAAAATCAAATTATAAGCATAAATTCCCTAGCACACAACTTCAAATTAACAGCTTGACAAGCTTTGGCGTCAGCATCAAAATGCCGCACACACAACACACGAACGCACACACACACTCATTCACACACACGCACATACATTAATTATGCAGTTCATTCTTGCAAGATGGAAATTGAACTTTAAGTGCCTAATGCAGAAGAACGTTACGTTACGTTACATCGAGTATGCAGACAACAAGAGCAGCGCAGCAGCAGCGGCACCAATACAAATTAATTAATGCGTGCACATTGTTTACAGAGTGCAATTTGTACATACCTTTTGCACTGTTTGTACTTTGGCATAGAAGTGCATCAGCAATTCATCTATTGTCTGTCTTGTTGCTTTTTTAATACACAATCGCAGTTTTGTTAGAACACATTAAAAAAACAAAGACACTACAGCGCCCGCCGCCCGCACGTCTCGTCAGCTGTGGTTGTTAACATCAACTAACATAAACAGTGTGGCCGCATTGTTGACAAACGATTACAATAAAATCACTGTGACTGTTCCCATGGGAACGGAATCCGTTGTGAAGTGAGCTGACACGCTTATCGATTAAATAAATAAAAGAATAAACTTTTGATTATATTCTTATGTATATTTAAATTGTATTCGAATATATTTTTTGCATTCATTTTAAGAATTCTTTATTTAAACGCTTCCATTTGCGACTAATATCGATATTTGGCATTTTCCAATGTTATCGATATTGCAATAAAGTATTGTGAGATATTTTATATCGATATAACATCAACAACATTACTTCAACCTGATGCTTTCTTTGCAATTTTAAGTAAATTTTGAACTAAAATGGAAAAAGTGGAAGCAGTTGCTATACCCAACATTGATGCCTATCGGCGTTTAATTAATAAAGCTGTGTCGCAACTACTACTGGACAAGGGAGCTGGGTTGGCCAGCAACCAATGCCTGGAAACGCTAACGCAAATGATGCAGGCCTGTAGGTACCATTATTTTCGTCCCCTAAGAACTTTAGTTGAATTCCTTTAATTATTTATTTTAGTGATTGTGGAGATCGGCAATTCAGCGCACAATTATTGTGAACTAGGAGGACGCACCATGCCCACTGTGGGAGACGTAAGCTTGGCGTTAATCAACATGGGCATCAGTATCAGCAGTTTGGAGCCCTACGTGCGTCGCTGCAGTCACACGTCTGTTGCGTTGCCACCACAGCAAACGCAGCAGCGACAATTGAGCTTGCTACAGGCTGGCACCAAGGCCTCACATCCTCACTATGTGCCTAGCTTCTTTCCTGCTATGCCAGATCCACACGCCTACATTCGCACGCCCACCCACAAACAGCCCGTCACTGAGTACGAGGCGATACGCGAGAAAGCCGCCAGCCAGAAGAGGGATGTGGAGAAGGCACTGACCAAATTCCTATGCAAGACCTCCGAAACAAACAATCTCTTCCCCACCGAGGATAACATGTTTCCACGTATGTGATAAGACAGAGCTTAAACTTATCTATACCTTATTAATTCCTTGACCCCGCAGTTATTGCCAGCAAACCCGCGTTTCCGGCCTACGCAGCGGCACTGAATCCCACTGACCAAGTGTTTGATTTCGAAGAGTTGGAATATCATTACCTGGTGGCCAACCGCACAGAAGATGCACCCAGCAAAGGTTTGTGTCCTCATGTGAAGAACTAATCCTCTATTTCTCTGATGGTTCATTAACCAATTGCAGAGGATGGCGAGGAGGGTGACAGTGACAATGAGGAACTAGAGGGTGACAAATCGAAGGAGGAGAAACCTGAGCTTGAGATCAAACCCAACTCCACAACAAACAAAGCCATACTGGAGAATCCCAACATAGACAATCCCTACTTGCGTGCTGCAACATTGCCTAAACGTTCCAAGGTACACGGTGATGCAGGGGGGCCACGCATGCTGCCCTCGCGTAATATGATCTCCAGTGCCGCAATGCCGGTACCGACGCCTTCTACTTTAGAAATAACCAAAAGTAGCATTTAACATTTGCAATATAAATTATTAGACGTAAATAAAAAATTATTTTTTCACAAACCATTTTGAAAAGAAATATATCGATAACTTGACTTAAGAACGAATCATCGCACACCTCTGCTAGGTGGCAACGCTGCTCATGCAATCAGCTGTTTAGTTGGCCGCAACGGCATGCCAGCCAATTAAATATTAGCTTGCAGTTTTATTATTATTCTAAGCGATTTTTAACATAACTTCGAACTAAATTCTTATCACTGGAGTAATCAATTTCCACCTCTTGCACCCATTTCATTCGGATAAGAGTCCCCTGCGGTAATAACATGAATTTCTTGCGGCAAACATTCAACGTTACGAAACAATTGACGGCACAAGGTAAGTTGCACCGATTCCAATTGACACTCAAGTAGTTACTATATTTTTAGCAGCTGTCTCAGTAAGCATTAAGTCCAGTTGATGCACACACACATACATATATGCATACGCAGCCACCCTGCCTATTTGTGCATCTTTATGTTTGGCCAGAGCCACCCGCGCATGTTTTTCCAATGACTATGCGTATTTTCTGTTTATTTATTGATCCTTCCTCCCGACGTGGACAATGATTTGTTAAATGTGGTTGCCTTCGATCCCAACTCTTTCGGTCCGCGATCCAAGAGTGGAGGAGTGCGCGTGGCCGGCTTGCTCCTGAGGTTTCCTTCCCCCTTCCGCAACCCCTTTTCCACGACCACGGCCCTTTTTACCCTGTGTGAATATTTTCACAGTCATTTTCTCATGTGTGTGTCCCATTTTTAATTAAAATTCGGCCACATAACATGCTGTCAATCAGCGAACAATAATAATTTGCATGACACTGACACAATCATAGAAAGGACACACAGAGACAGAGAGACACAGGTGTGAGCATGTCCTGTGTTGGGTCAGTTCGGGATCGCGATACACAATAGGATCAATCTGTTATTGAACTGCATTGTTCCCATGCTAGCTTATTGTTACCTGTTATGTGTGCGGGTATGTGTGGCATTTAATTAAAACAGTGCCCTGTTTTAGATTTGCATGCAGTGTACAGTAGTACAGTACCGTTTATGACTGTGCCAGCTGGCCCCCGCGCCCTGTATGCCATCGTGGTCAAGAAGGCGTTGGAAACAAGGGAATATACACATATGGGAAGACAACCCCCGTCAATGATGAAAGGCTTTGTGAATGCATCTTGCACACTCTTTCAATCATAAAAGGCTTGAGAAGAGTCTTTGTGCATGGCGCGTCATTTGGCTGCAATTATTTGGCGAGCCAATCCGTGCATCCACACACACATACACAATATGATATACCTATGTATGTGTATGTGTGGGTGCAGCACAACAAATATTTTGCGATTTTCACAGAGATTAGCCACAACAAAAGGCCAATGGGCATTGTCGAATCCGTTGTCCAACTGTCCTGTCTGACCCTTTGTGTGTATCTGTCTCTCTCTCTCTCTTTCTCTCTACCCCTGTCTGTCTGTCTGTCATTTTTGGTCTGTCAAATAATTTAAGCCGCTCGCATAGCTGCCCATTTTCAATATGTGTGCAATTTTAATTAGTACAGTTGTGTTCATGTTTTCCTTTCTATTTCATATTTGCAGCGCTGCATAGCAGCTACGTGAACATGGCACTGCGGGGCATGGCCTCGTTGAATCAAATGCACCGCACTGGTCCGCACATTAAGACGAGGCCGCCGCGTCAGCCACTGGATGGGAAACCCTTTGCCAAGGGCGTCGTACTCAAGACACTGATCAAGAAGCCAAAGAAACCCAACTCGGCCAATCGAAAGTGCATCCTGGTGCGTCTCTCCACCGGCAAGGAGATGGTGGCCTATATTCCTGGCATCGGACACAATCTGCAGGAGCACAACATTGTGCTGTGTCGCGTTGGGCGTCTGCAGGATGTGCCCGGCGTGAAGCTGAAGGCGGTGCGCGGTGTCTACGACCTGGCACATGTCATCAAGAAGAACTGATGAACTGAAGAACCACTAGATTTATACTCTCTCGCTCCCTCTGCTGTAACCTGTAACAAATGTGTCCAATCATTCAATTGTTTCACACAATCCTTTGTTTTTATTATGCACCATTATTTTTTTTATGGAAAATTATGCAGCTCAGCCGGATTAGTGTAAGTAGCCGGGGAACAGGCACAAGACACTCAGCCATCGCCGAGTGGACTCGGCTGCATCTACTTGTCTTGTCGTAATCTTAAGTCAACAGGACAAGGGCGGTGCAGGTTCAGGCCTGGTTTGCTGCGAGCTCCGGTGTCCTGGGACGAGCCAAGAAATTGTTAACGGCATTTTTACGATTTAGCAAGCAAATCCTTTTTTGGGAATCTGTCCGTCTGTTCTTACATTCTGGGACAGCGAAAGAATTTTATGCCAAATAATCGTTAGCTGGAATGGGTGTTACTTAGCCATGCCACTTTTGAGAAGAGATTTCACACTGACAAAGTTGTCAGCCCTCGATCCCTGGAATATCACCTACTACAACTGCATTAAACTTACAACCAGATAAAGATTCAGGGAGATGACATGAACAATTTGGTAAAACTTGACTGAAATTTGATAAGGTTCAAACTAGAAAGAATTTATGCATTCAATTGAAAAATGAAAGATACTTATAATTGAAAGAATCTCGTAAACATATCAAGAATATATTCCTTATATTATTCCTCTTATAAAATTGTCTTATTTTTCTTGATAATTGCAATAATTGAATTGAACTGATCGAACTCTCGATGAACTCTAACTGAATCTGCGAAAGTCATATGAAAGATTTGCAGAGGCTTTATTGACTTTTAGGAAAGAATATGAAATGGGAAAAACTCAGAATTCTTTGCAATGTCCCACGAGGGCAGGGAAGATCTTGAACATTTTGCCGTGCCGGCTCTGATTAATGTCTGTGCTAACGGTTCTCAGCACGAATACAGTTAAGCAAACACCTCGGGGCATCGTTTCATGTGAGCCGACAGCGATTCCGAAGATGACATCTCTCTGCGTTGACCACAAGTAAATCCTTTCGAGAAAATACAGCCGACAGTCGGTCAACAATGGACACAGGAAGAAGCAGCGTTACCGTTAACCGCGCTGACCGTTAGCATTGCCGACTGCCTGATTGAGCCATTATGACAGCAGATGAGCCTAAAGACGGAGAGGGAGACGGGATGAAGACGGTGACAGTTTACTTTTCTTCTGTGTTTGCCTTCTCCTTGTTCTATCCTTTGTTTTAGCCATCGCTCGCTGATTTTTTGCTGAGTCAAGTTGGCTAACATGCGGCCAGATCCCTTTGTCCCCTTAGCGTGCATAATTTTTATCAATAAAGTTGGCACACACATACACACACACACGCATGCGCGATAAGGACTGGTCATGCTGTAGGACACGTCTGTACTTCCGTTGAACCCGTCGTCAGGCTTTGTTTTTTCGTAATAACTGTAAAATTTGCTAAATGACAAATGATTAGCAAGCCGAGCAGTCGCACAGTCTTGCGAATATGTTCACACATCTCAACTCCAAGATCTGAGCAATCACCTTGACCACATTTTAAGTCAAATGCAATGATCGTGGGACGAAGCAGCAGGAGGCAGAAGTCTTTTCTCTTCACTCTCCTCTGGAACATTACTTTCAACTAAACTTGTAGCAGAAGCAATTCATCTTGTGCATAAGCTAGATACATACGAATATAAGTATTGCACTATTGCAGAGAAGAAGACATTAAAGACATGCATGCACAGTTACGGGAATAGTACACTACATTCCAACCTCAATAACTAACCATATATACTGGTATTGTATAACACCCACAATGAGTTATAGCTGATATTTCCAATTTACAAAGTTATCTATATTTGCCAAGAATTTAACTGTGAGAGCCCATTTCCTCAGTTCCGTTTGTTAGGCATTGGAAAATATAATAGATACGAGTCAGCAATATGTAATAAACATAACATAACATATAGTAAAAAAATGATATTTTATATATGTTTTATTTATGTTCTGTTCCAAGGTTATGACACTAAAAAGAGATTATTCCTTATAAATAGATATACCGTTAATGTTGATTTTTTGATTTTTTATTTGTTTGGAAACATAGAAATCAAACTAACTTAAACACATCTGCAATGATTTCCATGATACTTTTCCTAGGTTTACCGAAACTGGTAGGTATATACTAACTTAATTAATTAAGGAATGATTAAAGTTGTTGTATAAGAACATACATATATTGTTTATCAACATACCGCTACTTTACCATTTCAGTTTTAGTTGTTATAGAGAATAAATATTCTTCGAATTTCATAAAAATCAAAATTTTTTATGCTTATTTATTAATAAATTATTATTAATTGGAAGTATGATTTCAAAATGAATACTTAAATATTTGAACAACTTTCCCAGTTGAAATTTCTATAATCTATCACAATATTTGATAAGTTTTACTTAATCTGGATAGTAGTAAACATCGGTTAATATTTATGTTATAACCTACAAAAACACAATAACTTTTACAGGCCTTTCGACCATTGTAGGGGGTATAATTTTGTATTCCCTTTGCAACATGTAGCTAAAGTTTTTACGGATTGTCTCTGGAAACATTTCTTGTGATCTCAGAATGAAGTTTCAAATGCTGATTCAATGGAATCGAAAGTGTTAACGTAGTTATCTTTATATGTAAATTTAATTTAAGTATATATATTTTTTATTGCTTTTTTATAGATATGAAATATTTATATTTATAATTTTATAATTGGTTATTCCAGGTTATCCCAGTTCGAATACTATCAATTTCAATTGATTTCTTTTTTGCACATTTAAGGTTTTACCTTTAATTTAAAATTATTCTTAGTTTTATATCTCTATTTAAAATTTCAATTATAATTATTAATTGTTTTTTTTTTTTACTTTTAAACAATCGACAGACCATAGATCGACTATAAATTAAATAAATTATTCCCTTCTTCATTAGTATTGATGTCGCAAGGTGTCACTAAAGTGTTGAGGCAAGTTGCGATCTGCGTTTAAAAATAAATTGAATCGAAGGGACTAGAGACTGTTTATTCAGGCTGGGCTTGCAGCATTCGGGGAATCTGTCAATTGCGATTACACTGCAGGATGTCCTAGGATGGGTTCTGATGACGATTGTCAAACGGTTTGTTTAATTTCTGACACGTGGCTCCGCTTTTGGGGTTGGTTGCAAGAATATCGACGTTACTTACTGTATGTTAGCGAAACACAACCCTGTTGGTGCGGAAATTTCCACCCCCTTCGGTACTACAGACTGGCACAACCCTTGCCTAACCGCATCGCATCATCAGACGACCACAAAATGGCGTTGCGTTATTGTGTTATCCGATGGCCGAATGGCGCTGACATTATAAAAATGTAGTTTATGGTCCTTTTCTTATGCTCTTTCCTCGCTTCTTAGGTCTACTAAGCTCCATTCCTCAGGGATCGATCGTTAAGCAGAAAGGAAACAAAACCTCAACAACTGTATGACGATCTAATTGCTTTGCGTCGCATTCTTTTCAGTTCTTTTTTTCGGGAATAAGGAATTCAAATGTCAAGTCAAGTCCAAGAATGATGCATAACCCTTGTAGGTGAGCGCTAAAGATGCGTCAATCCAGATAATCCGTAAGAAACAATATCATTCTACTGCAATCACTGGCCGGCACAATGGGTGCGTATCCCTTAAAAAAAGAGATCAGACTGGCATATTGTCGAAATGTCAAGAGTTCCCGAAGATGGACAAAAAACAACGGGCGGGCGTTAACCGCACAAAAGGACGCTCGTGTGCCGCCAGCAACAGCAGCAGCAGCAGCAACAGCCAATTGTGTGTTCCCCCTGTGTTTGTGTTTGTGTGTGTCTATGTGTGTATTTGTGTGTGTGTTTGCCCACGTGTAGAGCACACCCAATGGCAGAAGATCGTGTACAGGGCAGGTGAGAATTCATGCATTTGCAACGGGGGCTCGCTTTCAACCCTTCACGAATCGTGCTGATCGTGGACCCTGATCTCATCCGATTCGCCTGCGGCGGGACACACCTCGCTATCACACTGTTGACATATCGCAGAAACTGCAAATCGGCATTGGGAATTGTAAATTCGTTTACTCATCGCTTTAATCCTTTATGAGACGGCACGATCGATTGATCGTTTGATTAACCGATCGAGAGATCGCACGCCAATCGCTCGTCGAGCACGTGTCGCGCAGCACGGCAGATTTCTGTTCTTTGGAATGGAGGATCATAACTTGGAAAAAGTTGAGATCTTTAAGCGCTTGATACGGTCTTCTTTATCTTTGTTAAAAAACCGTTCTTCTCTTCTTCTGCTCTATTTCGCGTATTTGTCGGCTGAATATGTTTAATAATACTAAAGTTTTATCTCGCTTGATCGCTAGTAAGAATGAATAAGAGGATCATAACTTGGAAAAAGTTGAGGTCCTAAGGCGCTTGATACGATCTTCTTTATCGTTGTTAAAAAACAGTTCTTTACTTCTTCCTCTCTATTTTTTTCGTCTTTATTTGAGGATCATAACTTGGAAAAAGTTGAGGTCCTAAGGCGCTTGATACGATCTTCTTTATAGTTGTTAAAAAACAGTTTTTCTTTCTTTTCTATTCCGCGTATTTGTCGGGTAAAGATGTTTACTCCTACTTAAGTTGGATCTCGCTTGATCGCAAGTAAAAATGGTCTACTTATACCGTATATGATACTACATACATAACATTTATATAGATATCTATACTACTTGTATACGCTGTACTTGAATTTTAGCATGGGTTGACAGGGTACTACTTAAGTGACAGCGAACATTCGGTCGGCAAATCTCACAGCTAATCTCACGCCTGATCGCAGGCCTGATCGTACCTGATCGCGCCCTTCATAACTTTGGCAAAAGTTCAGGCTTTAAGAGGGCTTGAACTAGGCCTTAACAAACCTAACGCAGAGCAGAGCAGATAATCCCGCTGATCGGGCTGATCAAGTAATTTTTCAATTGACCTACAAATTTGCCTAAGTAAATTCAGTAGTGGGTGCGGGTGTCTCTGCATATGCATGTATGTACGTGTGTGTGTGGGTGTGGGAATTGTGCCGGACTGCCTCGTCATATAATGGTTGCCTGGTAGCGTCTGGCAACTGTTACCGTTAGCGGTAATCGGCGGATTTACGCGAAACTTTTTGCAATAAGGAGCGCGCAACAATAAATCGAAACTAGCTCAGCAGTATTTGGCAATATACGAGCAAACTGCTGGCTTAATCTTAATCCCGTTGCTGATCCGGTGCTCGCTCCCCGGATTGTCTTGTGCGTAATCTGAGATTAAATTAAAATGTCGCAGGCGCGCATTCATAATCTGGGCGAACGACAACTGCTCTCGCGTAAATCCGCCCGTCCGTCTGGGCTAATCCTTTCGCTGCGCGGTGCCGCGCCCTGCCGCGCCCACCATGCTACCTTGCTACCTGCCACCTCGTCGCGGACCGACCGACCGGTGCAGGCAGCACATGCAGCACATGTAACAGCCCGCTACACACGAATTAACCTGATTAAAATTGTATTTTTCCCAAATTTATGGGATTAAGTTCCGTTCAAGTTCCTTTAACTCGTTTAAGCTACCGGATTCAGTTCAAGTGCGCGACCTGCGCGAGGACCGAAGAGGATCTGGCCCGGGACCGGTCCCGTCTGATCCGCCTTTGAGCCGATTTTTTATTGGGCTGGCTTAATTAGCACAATTGTTTACAAAATTTACCTTTCGTCATGCTGCATATGTGTGTCGTCTGTGTGTGTGTTTGCCTGTGCTAGAATGTAACTGTGTGTGTGTGTGTGTCTGTGTTTGAAATCCGTGGCACGCACACGCCCACAGCTCGAGCAAGGGCAACGTGTGAAGCGAACAGATTGAAATTCTATTTAAAAATTAGTCTAATCCACAGCGAAGACACTACCGAACATTCCATCAAATGTCTGACCTGTCCGCCCTGCCCTGACCTGCCTCCTGCCTCCTGCCTCCTGCCTTCTTCTCCTGCAGCCCGCAGCCTGTTCTCATTCCCGTTAAACACAACTGGCTTATGCAAATATCGCTGGACCACAGAACCCGCAGCATGACACAAAGGATTCCCGCTCTACTATACAAAGAGAGCGTGGTTTTTTTATTGCCCGCGTTTTTTATTGCGCCAGTTATCGAGGGCTGCCACTGATGCTCATAGCCAAAAGATAATGCATCAATTACGATTTACTTTCATTGTACAACAACAAATATATAATTATTCAACAATGATTAAACTAATGATACATCGATGCCAATAGATAATTGGCATATATCGCATACATACATATAGACTTAAGAATATAGATTGGCATATCACAGTCATCAAGGGATCATGTCATATAATCCTTGTAAGTAGGCAGACCCCACAATGTATATGTTATATATTCTTCATCAGCGTCTACAGCCAAGACCATATAGAATATCTGCCTGCCTTCCTGTTGGATCTGATCTAGATCTCAGAGACTATGAGAGCTAGAACAACCGAATTTTGTGATAGTATGTATGTGTTAATATTACGCGCAGATCAATTATTTTTTAAATGCATAAAAAGCTAGTTTCAAGCGTAATTTAAATCCTAGATCGTGTTGTTCAGTTTGGTTATGGGGTATATTACATTCGAGCTCACTCAGCTGTTGCTTTCGTGCTTGTTTATTTACAGTATTCCATTATGCATCAGATACTCAGCTTTATCTATATCCAAATGAGTATCTTAAGTTGTTACTTCACCAGGACTACTTATAAGTAAGTATAGTTAACTAGTTAGTAAAAACCAAGCAGAAGATTAATGTTAATGAGAAGATAATAAAATATACGCAACATATGTTCAATGTACTATATATCTGGTAAATCAGTTAAGTAAGTCTGGAAGGAATGTCAATATTTGTACTGACAAAATGTCAAACAATAAATGTCAATTACCATTCCAATTTCTGTATATATATATATCATATATATAATATATATTGTAGCATGTATTAAATAATTTTCTAACTTATTTACTTAGTTGTCCACAAAGTCTTTAAATTGTTATCACATTAAACTCATAATCTCAGTCAACTTTCATGTGAATAAGTTTAAATATCTGCAATATTAGGAATATTCTGTGTTATGATTTGTGGTTGCTATAAAACTTTCTATATGATCACTGAGCTTTCACAAGGTGTCCATTCCATTCAAATTCATATCCAAATTCGAGCATATTCATAACACTCGTGAATGCCTGGCGTATATTTTGAGGTGCATCTGCAAAGGATTAGAAACATGATTGTGGCACACTGGGGGCACGGGGCATCATTGGCGCCTGTGTCGATCGATGTGTTTAGTTACCCAGAAGAGAGAAGGCACAAATTTTTCGCTTAAGCAAATAACAACAAATATTTATTTTGAAAAACAAACGCAGGCAGTAAATTTACATTTTGAACTGGCGAGGCAGACGAGGATCCGATCCCCTTTACGATGATGGCGATGTCAGGCCCAAAGGGCCTGTTGGTCATAGAAAAACAAATCGTTTGTGTGCACTGTTGAATCCATCGGGACTCGACCAGCGGAGGCGAAGCAGAAGTGAAACACGTGCCCACTTAATATCTGTAGTTGCCCATGTTGGTTTTGGACCCGAGTCCGAGTTCGAGTCGAAGACAGAATCCGAGTTCGGATATGTTTCGTTTCATTCAAGTTGGAATAACAAAACTCACAAGTTTATGCAGACTCTACTTTTGAACATAAAGTTACAATATGTTGAGTATTAAAGACACACACACACACACACACACAGACACATACAGGGATAAAGAAAGAAAGCAATACCCAAATTCGAACCCAATCCAAAGGATTTCATTGCCCATTCACGCCAGACGAGCGCGTGCGCGAGCACAGAATACGCCCCCTCGAGATTAATGAGGATGTGTGCGGCGTTTGTTTATTCAATGCAGACGAGTTGCCGGCTTCGACTCTTGGGTTGCCAGTCTCTGCATCCGAATCCGAATCCGAATCCTTTCTTTTACCGGACACAAACACATGTCTGGACAGAGTTTTCAGCTGCTGACCACACTGGACACAGCAGCAGCGCCTCGGCTCATTAAGCTGCATTCCACTTAAGCATGAGTTGGCCTTTTTTTCGCCATGATAAATGACTCTTGTGCCCAAGGTAGGTGCCCAAGTAACTCAGCTTGCTGCACACACAGATTGAGCAGAAATTTTAAATAAACCTAGAACCCACTGAATAGTTTGACTAGTCTGGCATAAAATCGGTGCAATCGTAGCTTCCTCTGCACACTGCTAAATGTTCTTCAGCCAACAACAATTAGGGACACCTCTCGCGTGGCTCGTCAGCTCTAAACAATCCCACAGTAAGTGGTCCCAGTCCCATTCTGAGTCTCTCTCTCTCTCATTCGGAGTCCTCTCTAATTATGCGTTGTAAATCGAGCGCCTCAAATAACAGAGAACGCAACATGAAGCGAACAGATTTAGTTGCCAAATGCAAATGCAGCGAAAGTTCATTAATCAACTGGCAACTTGTGGCAAATATGTTAGTTATATGTAAGAATGGCCAATGCTGACCGGAACCGATGATCATTAGCATCGGGACTAGGGAGGAGCGCAGTCGCGCTTTAGGCACATCATTTGCTGGAAAACCCTAAACTAATTATCCTTGCTGACAGTCCACACAATGGCGCTGCGTCTCGACCCATTTCCAGTTAGCATCTTGAGTCCAGAGTCTAGAAAAAGTATCCACAAACATTTTGAATGGGCCCGATGGAAACTCTTTGATTTCTCAACAGTGCAACTGATACGCCTCGCTGCTCTATTTGGGCAAACAAATGGTGCATTTTCGCTCTTGATAATGACAAAAAGATAAGCGAATGAAAGGGCCGTGCAGGCAGGAAGTGCGGACCGAGGTCCGGCCAAGGAAAAGAGAATCTGGAATCGCACGCAGCCATCCAAGCGAATCCATCTCTCTTGTTTGGCCACAAAATGATAGCTGCCCGCAGCGATTATCTTATAATATTGAACAGATATTCGAGTACTCGGATTTCTGGCTTATTGACAAACATCTTGAGATCCCCTTTGTATTGCTGGATGACTGTGACAACAGGTGTATGTGGTTAAAACCTTTATTAACCCAGTCTGGCCACAGTTCCACGATCTTGAGTCTCTTCATTCAAAAGAATCTTCTGGAAAATATTTCGAGTACAGTTGCGAGGCTCGTTATGTGGCAAATATAAAATAAAATCACCATTTACTTCAAGAAAATATGTATGAAAATATATATAAATATATGTAAATCATTGTAACTTTAAACAACTGAACTGAAAAAAGAACCTACAGGCACAAAAGGGGATACAGTAGATCTACAAGTTCGTACTTATAAAAATGCATAATTATAACATAAATGGATCGCACAATATCAAGTTTATATATACTTAAGACTATATTACTATATATTATAGATATATAATGTATAAAATGTTTAAGATAAACTCAATAAACTTTTTGCTATTGCTATAAAAATCTAAAGCTATAAAAAGTCGGGACACACAATTAATTAATATGCAATCTGTATTGATTTGACAACTATGAATTTTGAAAAATATCATTTCATGTTCTATACATATCTATACATATATCATTCAAGATTTCATCACTAAGTAATAATGTATAGATTTTGTTCAACTGTTTTCTATGCTCCTCAGACACTTTGATCATAAACATGAATAATACAATAATATAAAAATAATAATTATTAATACTTAAACATCTATAATATATATGTACATATATAGAACAGGAGTTATCCTAAACAATGAGGTTAGTGGCAAAGCCTCAACCTTGGCACCGCAACCATGCAATGAGGTCATTTCAAGTCTCAGGCTACGAAAAACCGTCAAGACTTTGCTAGACATGTCTGCCGTAGCCCAATCGATTGGCTGCTGCCCCTTCCGTTTGTGCCCCACGGAAGTTAAGGGATGTGGCATAGCTGACTGACGGGGTAGGGGTGACGGGGGCTTTGGGCAACCCAATTTTAGCCAACTAATTCACGGGATGTCTGCGCTATAAATGTGTCAACGCGCCAAATTGATGAATGTATGTTCGTAGGGTCCGTGCGGACATACAACAAAGGGTCAACTAAAAACCACCCACAACCTGCTCCTTCTTCCTTCTTCTTCTGAACCAAACACCCCCCCCCCCCCTCGCTCGAGACAATGAAATTGCGGACTTAATGGGAGTGCGGTACGAAAGGGGTTGACGCTGGGAATTGACAACAATTGTTGGAAATTGCCAAAAGTGACCAAAACAGCGGTCAGCATTGCGGCTACAAAACCAACGCATACATACATACACCACGTACACCCGCACAACCCTCTCGCCCTTGGCACACCCCGTTGCACAGCTCGCCTTTTTAATCACGAGACGAGCATCCGGTTTGTTATCATTAAGCAACAAACAGCAGAAGCAGGCGCAACCCTTTCGCCCTTTCACTGGACACTCTGATTTTCAGCCCCTGGCCTGGGATCTGGGTTAGACGCGGACTCGAAGTCGAAGTGGAAGTCGGGGTCTGGCTGTGACTCCGGCCCTCTCTCTAGTAATGAAAATGCCTGCGTTGTGATGCGTTGCTGTCTCCTGCTATTTATTTATTAAATGCGAGCCGCACAGCAGCTCCACATCTATTCACCCACACACACACACACACACACTTTGGACAATGGGCAATGCAGAGAAGAGGGGCGCAACGAGGGTCAGCTGCCACAGCTGTCACATTTTCCCTAAGCCCCTTCCTGGCGCATCTTTAATGAAGTCTCGCGCCCGAAACTCGTTTTCGTTTCTGGCTCCGCACAAAATGAAGTTGAAGTAGAGATGACTGACATGGTGTTGGTGTTGGTGGTGGTGGTGGTAATGGTGATGGTAGTGTTGGTGTTGCGTTTCGATTGTATTGCGCCTGTGCCCGCTGATTGGCTGTGCTCAGCTGAGGCTGAGGCTGCTGCGACTGCCAGCTTACGATATTCCACTTACGATATGCTCGGCATGAGAGCAACGCAAAATGGCGTAACGTTTGGCCAAAGAAATGGAGGCACTTAAGAATTGACGAAGGAGCTGTTTATTTCTAGAAGGTAGTTAGCCAATATACATATGTAAATATGATTATGGATATACTCAAATAAATACTTCAAGAAATTAAATCGATGTGCTTTAGATTGAGTGTTTATACATATAAGATAAAAGGTTATTATAAATTTGTGCCAACTGAAAATGTATGCAACAGGCAGAAGAAGGCGTAGCCGATCCCACAAAGTATATACATATATTCTTAATCAGCATCAACAGGCAAGTCGATATAGCCATGCCCGTCTGTCCGCCTGCTTATGGCTCTAGATATCAGAGATTTTTAGAGATATCAGAGACTTTAAGAGCTACGACCAATAAATTAGCTGACAATATGTCTTCATATTGCAAATCAAGTTTATTATAATTTTATATTATATTAGTATTTTTTTAAGTCCCTTCCTTCCCCTTTAAAACCTAATTCCAAGCATACGTATATGTAGTTTGACCATAAATTAAATATAACCTCAACAAGTAAACCAGCTATATCTTTGATAGCTTGCTACTTCGACCATAAGTTTTGAAATTGATCACATTCAACTAGTATAATTAATAAAGTCATCGAATTAGTCTTCAATTCAAAAACTCCATATCTGTAAGTGAATAATGTTAATAAACCTTGAAAAAAGTTGAGTTTTTATATGCTTAAATACTACTGAGTGCTTCAGGCACAATTAGTATAACGATCTTGAATAATAGAAAAATCTTTAGTTTCCCTTTTGGATTGCCTCAACACTTCTGCTCTCCTCATAGATGTTATTTGAGAAAATTCTTCGCCTAATTTACATATTACAACTTATAGTCTATGGCACATATTATACAATTCTGGCGCATCGGAAGCTGAGCTGAGTATTTGCCTGTCCTCAAACTGCAATTCTAAGTTGGCTTTGTGACACACAGAAGTCAGAAGGGCTGCCATCTTGACCGCCTAATCGTCCAGGGGCTTAAAAAGACGCTTAAGTCGCGGACTAAGGACCCTAAAGGCGACTCAACGGATCAATGCACTTGTGCGAGGACTCACGTAATATTATGCGAGATTAACTCGACGCGGCCAGATAGTCAGTCAGCCTCAGAGTACCTGTCTGTGTTTGTGTCTGTGTCTGGGTGCTTGTCCAAATATTTGCATTGGCCTTCCACGAAGGTAGAGAGAGCGATAGGGAGGAGTGGGGAGTGGCGAGAGCAGGACAAGAGAGAGAGAGAAGAAAAAAGAGAAAACTGAAATCTGGCGATATTTTTCATAATTTTTGCAAGAAATGCAAACAATACTCGATGTAGTTTGTTGATATTGTGATGCACAGTTTGCCACCTACCAAACTGGTTGGACAAAAGGATTAAACCGCTTAAAGACCGTTTAATCTCATGGATTGCAGTTTTTCTAGAGTTTCGTGTGAAAAAAAAAAGCAGAGAAAGAGAGAAAACGGAACTCGGAACTGTCGAAACTGTCGAAACAGAAGGCAGAAAGTGTTGGCCAATGGCTTTAGAGGGTTAACGCTCAAATTACGAGTGACAGTGTGGGCCAAGAGTCAGTCCGAGAAAGGCCTAAAAGAGTTAGGCGGAACAAGGCATTGGCACTGGCACTGGGAACCTTATCGGGGCTTATCGCTCTTAACCTTTCCCATTCTCTTCACGACTTTCCATTTGTTGTTCCGTTTCGATTTTATCGCACGCTTCCGTTTGAGGAAGGACGAGATCAACTCGAAGAAGATCGTGCGAATTGACAATTGACACAATTACCAGGAGGACGCTAGAGGAGGGAGGAGGGAGGAGAACGGAGAAGATTCGGTGCGCTGCTGCTGCTCATTTTGACAGCAATTGTCTGGTCAACAATGCGAACCTGACCCAGTCCCACACCTCCTACGCCTTCGACTCCTACCCCTTCTCGTTTCCCTCGGGCTACTCCACCTAACGGGGTTTTGTAGGCGGATTTGCGTTGACAACAAACCGCTGCAAAAGGTGTTGAATGTTCCGCTTGATAGATTGTGCCAGAGAATTCCCGTTTCTCCTCCCCCCATCCCCGTCCCCGTCTCTTCCCCGTTGTCTACTTCTTCTACTCCCTTTCTGCTTTTACCGTTGTTGGCCTCATAAAACGACTCAATAACTCTTTTTATGTGGGCACCGCGGCACACTCCTGCCTTGATGAACTCCCTCACTATCTCCCTCTGCTCTCTACATATTCTCTCTCTCTCTCTCCTCCTCCCCATTGACAGCTCAGAAGTTAACGGTTTATGACAATCGCTGCTGGCAGCTAATCAACATCGAGATGCATAAAATTAAATGAGCACTGAAAGGGCTGAGAGGGGGAATGGGAATCGGAACGGGAACGGGAACAATTATTATAATGCCCATAAAGAGGTGCGGGACGAAGCGGGGTCGACTGAGGATCACACTGTCCTGTGCGTGCTGAGTTATTAGAGAAATATTCCACATTTGATGCGCAGTTACAGTTGCAATTGCAATTGTAGTTGTCCCATCCTCAGAACTACCCCGATTATCTCTGCAGCTCCCTCTCTCTCTCTCTCTCTCTCTTACTCCCTCGCACCTCGTGCATGTGACTTCAATCTGAACGGTTCTCACACACATCGATATACGCAGGCGAGTAGACAATGCCTCTCAGCGTTGACAGTTCATCAAAACGAATGATGCATGCAAAATTCATATTGCCCATACGAATCCTACAATAATACCCTACACTCTCGAGCATTTTGGCAAGCTGCAAGAAGATAGTACTAGTGGAATGTATTGATTTATTATATTGATTTATAGTTATTGTAATATAGAATAAACAAAGCTTGGGGACTCTTTAGCTTTGATTATGGTATATAGTGGCAATGAGTATTGAGGTTATGTGCTGTATATTTCTTGAATTCCAGCTGTATCATACATGATATATTTAATTAATATATTAAATTCAATAAATTTGTGGGGTTGTGTAATTTACAGCTTTATTACAAACTTAACATGTAAATATATTATATTGTTGTTAATTTTATACATATTGTACATAAATATGGAACCTTATAAGCATTACTCTTGCTATTCAATATATACATATGTAAGCAAGTTAGCTTCAGTTTAAATTATATATTTATATATTTTTACGGTTTTTGCATACATGTTTCTCCCCTTATTATAATCAATGTTATGTTACAATATTCTAATTTAAATTCATATACATAAAATAATCAGTCACAGTTGCTTAAAAATATAAATAAAGTGTTGCATATATATTATTATATTATTATATTGTTTTTATTATTATATTATTATTATTATATTATATTATTATATTATTATTATATTATATTATCTTATAATTAGTTATAATAAATGAGTAAAATGAAATTTTTTATATCAATTTCAAAGTCATCGCTTACAATTTCAACACTCCTCATGTGTGTGTAGCGCACTCAGCTGCTGCCAATGCCGAACCGAACCCGTTGACAGAGATCCATTGCCCACGTCTTCTTCCCTTTTCGCCTCCATCTTCATCTGCGTCTCCGTCTCCGTCTCTGTCTGTGACTCTCTGTCTTCTCTGATGCAGCATGAAATGTTGCATTTCTTGAGCATTCTTTGTGCCTTCCCGTTAAATTTGTGTGTGGTGGGCGTTGACGCACACAGAAACTGCTACTCCCACGTCTTGCTGTCCTGTCCTGGCCTGGCCATGTGCAGTGCAGTCCTGGGGGGAAGAAGGGCGTCGCCGTTGCCAAACAAGACAACACGGTCACAATGCGGCCAGCGTAAGGAAGTAGCCGGTTAGATGTGCCCATTTAAATAGTACTCAGAGACTATTCAGGCTTTTGTGCCTGACTTTGACTTCATGCATAATATGGCATCGCAGGGTGGTCCAATGTTCCAATGTGCGCATCCATCATCAGAGTATGAAATGAGAATCGGAAGTGGAACTGGGTAGTCACCTCATCTGCCATTAAGAGATAAGCAAATGAACTCGACTATCGCTTGGACCCGGCGAGTTCAAGCACACAAACAGTTTAATAACTCTTTCTGAACTTGAAAATATTTACAGATCATCTCAAAATCGATTGTCTGAGAGCTTACAGCTCTGTTTAAGCTGCGCAAACTCAGAATGTTTAATCTTTGCAGATAATACAAACTACACAGAGCCGAGAAAGAGAGAGAGAGAGTCGCGACATGTTGCAGTTCTTGAACTTGTCTAGACCCCGCAAAGTGTCCCGTAATCAAAACCTCAATATAATTGACACTGTAATGCAATACGCCATTAGAGCGGGACTATCATAGCCTGCCATATGATGGATAATGTTATCTGGCATCTGGAATCAGTGGCGAATCAGTGCGCCTCACTGCACGGCACTCATCAATGAACCAAACCTGAACCGAACCTAGTTCCACTTTTGCTCACTTCCTACTTGGCTCAATTAAAAAATGCTATAATTGAGCAGCATTTGGCAGGGATTATGCATATTTAATTCCCCGTCCGGCATAGAGGGAAGAGGGCAGAGAGAGAAAGGGAGAGAGAGAGAGAGTATAGGATAACAATTAGCAAAAGGATTTGCTTGGGATACGGAAACTAACGCTGCAGCACACACCGTACTTAACTCTTGTGTCCCTTTAGTCTTTTTAGTCTCGGCACTTCCGTGACGGAAGTGTTCATGACCTGCACCAGGTCTCGACCTCGGCCTCGACCTCGGCATAAGTATCTGTCGATCTGCCGATCTGTGTCTCTTGTCTATGCCATTATCTGCCGCAAGTGTCTTGTCTGCATCTCAGTCTGTTGCTGTTTCTGATTCTATTTGTGCATTTTGCATATGCAAACAAACAACAAGTGAGTGAGGAACCATCAACGGGCTACCTCGGGATCGGGCCTGGTTAGTCTTTTGCCACTGCACAAAACACACTCCACAGCGCTTTTGTGCCAGGCACCCGGACATGATTAATCCTTGTCCACTTCCTAGACCCGTTCTGAGTGCACCTCAGCCTCTGTTCCGCTTTCCTTCTCTCTCTCGCTCGTAATCTGCCTCTCTATGGTCTTACAAACCTTACTACTTCCTCATTAGCATTAGCCACTTGGGTCCCAAGCCACTTCAGCCGAATTGGCTGATGGGCTTATACATCCGTCCAGACATGGCCAAACAATAACGCCAAAAAGACATCATCTTTTACCATTTTCTCTCAAATAATATTAAAATCACTACCAAATTGAAATTTGCATAATGAAATACACTCATTAGAAGTATCTTATGTGTATTGGAATTATATGAAACTATGTGAGAATACATATAAATATACATTCTAATTTTTACCATAGCATATATATATTTTTATATTAACAATGAGCTGTCTTCATATGTATACCACAAAATAATATAAATTCCAAAATACTGTTATTTTTATTTGTTGCAGAGAGATGTACTGCGAACTTTCTCTTTTACACAGTTTCCTATCCAGTCCAGTTATGCTAGGGAAATCAAGACCTTACCACTATCATAAAAATATAAGAAATGAAAGATACAAGAATTTTACAGATGTTTTCCTCATATATATTTCAAAAATTAAGAAAGGCAATCTACAAAATGTAGAGAAACGAATAATGTTAAAAGAAAACATAGGTTAAATTTTAAAGTAAATAAATCTTGGAATATCAATCACACAAAAAAAAATAAGATAAGACAACATCAATAAATATTTGATTTCATTGTTATTTTATATGTTTTGATAACAGATCTAAAGACACTAAACAATTATTATAAACCTTCAAAATGTTGAAGTTTGCATAAGTACCAGGAATATATTTAAAACAGAGAAGAACACACATAGTATGTACTTATATTTCTGCGAAAAGGGTTGCAGGTAGTACCTCTTCGACAGGCCCTGTTGGTCGGTGGCTGGGAAGTCAACCCATTCTATCGATCTGGCTAAATGCAATAAAATATTGGCAAACACTATTAAGGCAAGGCAAGGAGTTAGTTTTTGGTGAATTTCGGGGAAATTTTGAGTGCGCGTACCGCGAGTACGCGAGTTCGTATCCCAATAACCGAATAACCAAATAACCGAAACCCCTTTCAGTCAATTAGTCGCTGATTTTCTTTGTCTTCAGTTTGTTGCTTTTTGGCTGAAATTATAAAACATTCAAACGCATTCACAATGAAGAAAGACACGAACCCTTTTACGGGTTACACGATAGTTTATGGTGTTTTATGTGCGCCTAAAAAACACACATCCGCCCAACCTAAAGACCGATCTGAACCAGGACCGGGTCCCGGTACTGGGCCTGTGCTTTCGCCGAAGCCACCATTATGCAATAAAAAACGCATCGTGTGTTTTTTTTCACTCTCACTTGGGCAATAGAAACTAATGTAGAGGGCCGAAAATGTATAGCGCAACCCGTTCTCGCAGTGCTCTACCTGCCCCGGCACTACCTAGGCGAGTGGATGGGCATATGGGCCCTTCTGCTTGCTACTTTTTTACTAGAGTGCGCATAAAAAACGCTCAAGGTCGCATTGGGAAGGTCGCAAGGTAAAGGATTGTTGACAAATGTTGCATCTTTGTTCGCGGCCAAAAAACGGCGGCCAGCTCATTATATTATTAACAGCGTTCCACACTTTTATGGCTGTATCTGTTTGCGCTCTCTATTTTTAGCAGAGGTTCGCCCTGCCCTGCCCTACCCGGTTCGGTATCGTTTTTTCGCTGAATCTGTCTTTTACTACAAAAATGGCAACTCTTTTTCGCTACGCGTAGCGACTTTTTATGGCCACCAGGTAAGGGCGCAACTCAATGAGGGATTTTTCACCCGCGCATCTGTATGTGTGTGTGTACGGGTGTATGTATGTGTGTGAGTAGGAGTGTTTTAGTCCGGTCCACCATTTTTACGGTTGGATTAGTAACGGATTAGCATAAGTTCGCGGTTTTTTGTAGACAGATTAGCGATCATTACGGTTCAAATGCGCGAATATTTCTTTCTTTCCTTTTTTGCATTGCATCATTAAAAAAATGAATGAAAATGTTGCATAACAGTTAAAAAGGTACTTAGATCGCTAAGGATCTTATTCAGAAAATGCCCTTAATCGATGTAATAGTTTTATTTGAAGAATGTCGGTGACTCAAATGTTTTATAATTATTTTTTTTTACTTGTAATCATTTTTAAAAAATAAAAAAATTCAGAATACACATATTTTGATTTATAAAATTCGAGAGGCTTACAAAAAATCTTGATCGAGTAATTAGAGACTATAATAAATACATATATGGGGGATTATTTTATTTTATTGTATATACTTTAATCGGTAAAATTTGGTTGCGATATTCAAAAAAATTACACTAATTTGTAGGCAAAAATTCAAATTTTGTAGTTTTGTACCACAGATAACTTTGATATTAGTATATAGTGTTATAATAATAATATACTACAGTGTAATAGATTAAAGTAAGATAGACAGTTAGTGTAAGGTACGGTGCGTTGCTATATCAAACAAAAATCATCCTAATGTTTTCGACATTTCAGTCCGATCCCGCTCATAAAAATACTTAACTTAATCAAGATAGACAAATTTAAAAAAAAATTTTAAAGAAGACAGAGAGAGAGAGTTGAACATTAATTGATATTATAATGTACATCAGTTATTACAAAATGATACGTTGATGTATTCGAAATCTATAGTAAATATAAAATATGAACGATCATTCATTGATTCGTAGAGATCCCTAAAGAAGTCAACTTCCGCTTAGCTTATGTTTGTTTGTGTTGTTTTTTGCTGTCGCGACATTGTATAAATGTTTAATCCGGACGGAGCCCGAATCGAAGACGCCGTGAGTGACCGTTAGGACAACAACTAAGCAAAATTAAACAAAGGCTTAGACTATCCCACGCCACTCAAGTGATCTTCAAAGAGGACAATGCGGCAAAGAGGCCAAAGCGGAAGAATGAGGAAGCATGAGGAAAGGATGTGCCCAGCGATAGAGTAAACAAGACCGAGGCCAACACGGCCAACAGACACTTGTTCCCATCTGCAATACTTGAGTTCTGTTTGGCGACATGAATTAATATTGAACCCGGTAGGGAATCTAGAATCAAGGCGGGCGGGAATCGAAAACATGCGAAGAGCACAACTAGAAGACGATGAAGCTCGACCTTGGTTCGCTGCTCGGGGCATGGCCTTGGCAGGCCGTGCACGCTTCCAGGAAGACTGCTGCGTGCAGTGGAAACGCTGCCGGAGACAAGCCAAATGGCGCATAATTTCCATACCCGATCGAGAGATGCGAAAGGATGCGCTAACGGGCAAAGGGTCCGCCAACCTAATTTTCATAATTTGTCACGCACAATCATTTGTGCAAGATCTGCACAAAATTCGCAAACACTCACTCACACACAAACACACACACACACATATATACACAGCACATGCAGAACTCTAGTCTGGGCTGGTCAGCAAAAGGATTTTGAGACAAAAGCGCAAAACAAACGGATTAAACTATTCGTAACCCTTGGCCTCATGTGCTTCCCTCTCTCTCTCGATCTATTACTCTCTCTGCTTTTGCACATCTTTGCCATTTCGTACCGCGACTAACACACATTCACCCCCCGTTGTGTCCTAATGTAAGCGTAAGAGAAATGATTTACCCTAATTGCTTCTAGAAGTAAAATTGCGCCTTGTGCGTACGCCAAACTAACTCCAAATCGTTTAGTTACACAGATTTCTGTTTTCAGATATACATACTATATATATCTCTTAGATATTATGAACAGTATTATCTTTTATTCAATATATCTATGGAAATATGAATAGTTTACTATGACATTCATTTATTTGTATATCATTTAAATATTCCCAACAGTTTCCCCCTTTATTTGATATATCTAAGGAAATATGAATACCTTTTCTCTTTATAGAGTATAAGCCCCACTTCGAAAACAATTTTTCAGTTTTTTAAGCTCTTTTCTTTGCCAATTTATCATTTTAAACATAGGTACACTTCTATAGCATTCATTTATTTATAAATCTTTTCAATATTCCAAACAGTTTTCTACTTTATGCAATATGTCTAGCGAATTATGAACACTTTTCCTCTCTATAGAGTATAAACCCCAGTTCAAATACAATCATACAGTTTCTTGCTCTTTTCCCCAACTAATCTAAGAAGATATATATACTTTACATAACATACAATACATGTATGCAGTATACCCCCCACTTCGAGTAAAGTTTTCCAGTTTCTCACTCATTTTTTCTCCGATAATAAGGTCGAGTGTTCTTGGTTCTAGTGTATGTGTCTTAGAAAACCGAGAATTTCTTATAATACTTTCAGTTTTTCTAAAAACAAAAAAGGAAGGGATAATTTTAAGAGGTGAAAGGAATTTGGTGAACTGTAATACGCCAAATGAGCTAAGAACAATGCAAGAGCAACTAACAGAAGTATTCGCGAAAAAAATGCATGCAACTCATGCAAAACCAAGAAGGAGAAGATAAAGATAAAGAAGGAAAGGGTCCAGCGCAGACATTGCCAAATCTGTACAGCAACAACCCTCGTAAAACCCTTTGACGAAGAAGAGTGTGAGAGAGATGAGTGAGAGAGAGCAAGAGAGAAAGATAGGGATGCGGCAGCAAACTCACCCCTTTGCCTTACGTCTGTGTGTGTGTGCTCGGTCTACCTGCCCCTGCCCCTGGGCTCGACCGCCATTGCTGCTGGCCGTTGCGGAGTGAGTGCAACGGGAAATGAATGAAGCGAGCAGCGCTGCCTCTGCCTCTGCCACTGCTGCAGCCTCCGTTGCGTCGGCGTATAAAAGGCGCACGGAATGCGTAGTTGAAATCAGTTAACGTTCGACAACGTCAGCGTCACGTCACTTGCCACAGCAGCAGCAACAACAACAACACTAACATAGACAACACTTTGAGCTACGCTTTGGATTAGTCGCAGCCAACGAAAGAGTCAATCAATCCCAAGCCAAGAATCGAACCCAAGCGAGCAGCAATGTTGATGCACGAGAAACTCATGGCTGGGCAGTTCTTCGATCTCAAGAGCGGTAAGTTAGCCACGCCCCCTCGCCCCTTGAGCGATCATACTCATTCAATCTCTCTCTCTCTCTCCCTCTCTCGTGTGTAGATATCAAGCCAATGTTGCACCACCACCACCACCACCAGCATCACACACTGCAGCACAGCCAATTGCAGCAGTCGCACCAGTTGCACCACCACCAGCAACATCACCACCATCAGCAGCAGCAGGCACAGCAGCAACAGCAGCAGCAGCCTCACTTGGGTCTGCCCAAAATGGACTTGTACACCGCCTACGCCTATCAGCAGCAACTGCTTGGCAGCGCAGCCGCCGCAGCAGCGCTCAGCCAGCAGCAGCAACAACAACAACAGCAGCAGCAGCAGCAACAGCAGCAATCAGTTGCTGTTCCCGCTGAAGTGTTGGATTTGTCGCGTCGCTGCGACAGCGTGGAGACGCCACGCAAAACACCTTCGCCCTACCAGACCAACTACAGCTACGGCAGCGGTTCCCCCGCCGCCTCGCCCACAGCCATTCCAAGCAATCTCTTGTACTCCGCACAGGCAGCAGTCGCTCAACAGCAGCAACAACAACAACAGCAGCAGCAGCAACTGGCCACACTGTACCCGGCTCTGTACTACGGCGCCAACATCAAGCAGGAATCCACTACGGCGCCCGCATCCTTGAACAGCAGCAATGCCGCCACCGCCACCCTGCTGCAGACCTTCGCCGCCGCCTCAGCAGCAGCAGCAGCTGCCGCAGTGTCGGCCAGCGTTGCGATCTCGCCGCGCCCGGCCAGCAATGCCAGCACAATGCAAATCGATGTGCTTGAGGCACCACAGTCACCACCAGCCCCGGCTCCCTCGGTTCCCTCGGCTGGTTCCCTCGGCTCCACAACACCCACAAGCAGCACGGCGCCGCTGGCAGCTGCAGCTGGCAGCGCTGACAGCGCGAAGAGCACACGCCCCTTCAAGGCCTTCCCACGGGATCCGCTGGTGATTGCTGCCAACTTTGCTGCCACCGATGTCCTGCTGGATAATCCTCGCGTTGAACGCTACACAGAATACCGCAAGCGTGTGCTCGAGCAGATTCGCAGCTCCAATGGCGGCACTCGCACCGTGACCAACCCGAAGATGCGTCGCACAAACTCACGCAGTGGCAGCGTCAACGAGGGCAGCTCATCGAACAACAACAGCGAGAGCGAAGATCGTGCAGCGGCCGAGGAGTCCAGCGATTGTGATTCCCATGCGGGCAACTTCGAGAAGTTAGCCTCGACATCCACAGCTGCCGCCAGCTCCTCCTCGGCAACGCAGCAGTCTGCAGGCAGCAGTTGCAACATTAGCGGTGGCCAGGTAAAGGATGCAGCCTACTACGAGCGGAGGCGTAAGAATAACGCTGCTGCCAAGAAGTCACGCGATCGTCGTCGCATCAAGGAGGACGAGATCGCCATCCGGGCTGCCTATCTGGAGCGCCAGAACATCGAGCTGTTGTGCCAGATTGATGCACTCAAGGCGCAGCTGGCCGCCTTTACGGCAAAGGTTGCTGTCTAGGCTAAGGCGAATACCGATAGCGAATGCGATAACGATAACACCAAGCCACACTGCCAATACGCTGCTTGTTGCGTTGAACGCGTGCGAGTCTCAGTTTCGTTTGGTTGCACACACACTCATGCTGAAATTATCGATAGTTCGATACATTTTCTTCGTTTCGTTTCGATGCGGGCAGCTTATCTGTGAATTCATCATCCTCCTTTCATGCTCACGACTCACTCACACACACACACACACTCACACACACATACACACACACAAAGGAGAGCTCTTCAGGTATTAGATTTAAGTATTTTTTTTTTTTTATTATCTATAAGTTCTTGCGTTTGTAAAATGTATTCCTAAGCGATTCTCGCAACCCTCACCAGTTAATTAATGTGTACGTATGTAAATGCCGCACTTTGCATACAGAGCCCTATTATTGTAATTGTATAGCACTCGAACTAGCAGATAAGTGTAATTTTTTTCATATCTCTAAGTAATAATTAAAATACAAATAAAAATAAAAATAATCGAAAAATACAAAATCAACCAAAGACTTACGATCTCTTTGTGCTGGCGCCATCTGGCGGCAGGCAGTCTGCCAACTGTCTGCCGTAGCAATCAGCTTGTGTTCAGCTGAAAATATAGGGGGGAAATCCACAAGGAAAAATAAAAGGAAAAACTCACATTCGTTTCTTTTATACAATTTTCAATTTTATTTCTCTTTTACTTTGTTTTCTCTCCCTCTTTTTGTATTTGTTTTCATTTTTATTCCGCCCTTCGCCCACATTAATACTAGGTGTACGCATTAAAGACAAAAAATGCGTATGTGTGTGTGGGCGTAAGTGTGTGTTAATTGTTATATTCACACACACACAGACACACACAAACACGCACACACACACAGACACAAAGAGCGCACAATATACAAACATATGTGCGCTAGCTAAAAATTCTACATTATTTTCATGTTGCTTTTCAATTACGATTTAGTTGGTTTGGTTTCATTATAGCGAGTTACACACTAATATTACTGCCTACATCAAGGCGTTAATGAACGATTTCTTGTCTGCATCTTCAGCTGCATCTCAGATAAGTTTACTTTAGTTGGTTGTACAGCTACATTATGTATGTATGTATGTATGTATAAGTATAAACTGCTGGTGTTTTATGTGGTTCCGTTTCCCATTAATTAGTAATATATATTCAATATGAGAGTTTTATAAGGCTAAATCGTTTACTAAAGTGATCTTCTTCCTCTTCGCTATATCGTTATATGTTACATGGCTCAATCTCAATCTCAAACAATTTACTGCTAAAATTGCCAGTCCCCAGAGAGGAGGCTGGACAAACTACAATATCATATCGATCATATGATCATTTATCATATATGGTAGTAATGTTTGATTCGTGTCGGGTCGGTTCGTGTCTGTTAAAATACAATCTTGTATAGTTATTATGTACACATGTACTGTATGTGAAGATATATGGATATAGTAAGGACAACTTTTTGAATTCATTTGTTTTTTGTATCTTTATTTTTGTTTTTTTTTTTTGTCGTTTTTTCGTTTTTATTTATGTATATATACGTATATACCTTTTATTGATATTTTTCTTTCATTTTCTCAATTAAATGCTAAAAATTAATGGTAAAAAAAAATTGTACATATGTATATATATAGTAATATATATATATGCGTATATGTAAGTTTTTGTATAGATAATATGTATAGTTAAAAAGCTAATTTACACAAATATAAGTGACATTTTAGGGATAACAACATAGGGTATACATATATTGGGGCGGGGGCTAGGGCGTGTGTACTAGGACCGGACAGACTGTGTGTGTGTGTGTGTGGTGTGTGTGGAAGGGAGGGACAGGGGAGACAGGGGACAGGGGGTGACATATTAACTCGAACGATTATGCATTTAGTATAAAACAAACTGACCGTCTATATGTACAAACACGAACACATGCACCCGGAGCATACTCTATCGTCAATCAATCAATCATCTGTCAACAGGGCAGTTGCAAAAAGTACAGTTCACTCGAGGGAATACGCAACGCTAAACGCTAATCGCTGCTTACTGCTAATCACTATCACTAAAAGTAAGTATACAATTTGAATTTTTACTAAACATCTTGATGTGCATTATACAATCTGCTTCGCTTTTTTCATTAAGTTGTAGTTATTGTTACTATGTTGTCTGTTGTTAATTGTAATATTTTGGATTTATTTATTGATGATGCTGCTGAACGCGCCACTAAGCCACAAACTGGTTAATATCGCTGGAGAACATGGCAAACACAGTTAAGAATCTGAATCTGATGTCTCCAGACTGATTGGTACTGAAATTGGTGTTTTTGTTGTTGTTGTTGTTCTTCTTCTTATGATTCTAATTGTTGTTGGTCTGTTATGGATTGTGCACACATACATACGCACACATATACACATACATGTTAAATATTTCTATTGCAAATCATATATCTCGATTCGCCCTATATCTTCTGCATCTACACACACACACACACACCACATAACTTAGGAGCGTAATGGAAGTACTTGCACGCACACACACACACGCACATCTATACGTATGTATTTAGGCTGTATCTATGTATATATCTGTATAATTTTTATATGACAAAATGCGTTCAGAGGCTTGATTGTTCTGTTCTACAAGAAGGACATCTATATCTGTTATGTATTGTATGTTATCTATTTCTATTTCTGTGCCTAATTTCAATTGTACAAAAATAAACTGTATATTCTGCAATTTGAAATGTATTATTTGTTATCTATGTATATTTAATTCTTACAACCTCCATTACCCCCATCCCCCAGCACCACACAAAAAACGTTGGCGTCGCTTGTCGTCGAATTCGAGTTTTATCTAAGGAAACTTTCTTTCTGATTTGAGCATCATATTACTATGGCAGCTATGGGCTATAAGCTATACGTATGTTTCATTGAATATCTCTGTCTGCATATGTGTGTGTGTGTGTGTGTGTGTCTTTATATATGTGTGTGCATGTGTTTGTGTGTGTGTTTGTGGTTGACAATTGCACTTCACTTTACAATATTGTTTTGTAGTCTATCCAGTTATAGAAAGTTATAAAAAAAACAGAAATACGTAACGTTACAGAAGACGAGTACAAGAATATTTACATGGTTCATGCAAGAAGAAAAAAGGGGGGGTGTCTAAGGCTCGAAAAGACATTTAAGACTGGTGGGAGAAGGAGGAAGGGGCGAAGAAGAGTACAAAAACACTGTATTTCTCTATTCAGATCTATTCGTGGTCTATTTATGATTATTGTTGTTCAAGAGCAGTTTTTGCAGTAATATAAATGTGATGTTTATTTCCATCTTTCTCTCTCCCTCTCTCTCTCTAACATGGACACACACATACACACACGCGTATTTGTATATCGATATCTACGCACAAGACACACATTAAATAATTTTCCTTTTTGTTTTGCATCATATAAAAAAATTTCGTTGCTACTTAAAAACTAAATTTGCATTTATATATAGTGTATATATAATATATATATAGTGTGTGTATCTCTGTGTGTGTGTGAGAGAGTGAGAGAGAGAGAGAGTGGGCATGTGTGTGCGTGTGTGTTCATAAATTACAAGTGATAAATTACAATTTGTTTCAGCTTACAACTCAGTAGGGGTATTCTCGGTTCAACATGCTTCTCTCAATCATAATACAGCACAATTGGGGTGGGGGGGAAAAGGGGGTAGACACGGCCACACACACGTGCTATTATAATTTTTATATTTTAACTTGCTCATTGTTGTTTTTTTTCCGGTTGTTTTTTAAATTAGTTAACAATTCTAAAAAAAAAAAATTAAATATTTATGTGTATGTGTAGTATATATATGTATATATATGTGTGTATATATATATATATATATACATATATTGTATGTATATATGGGTTGTTCTTAATCATAAATTTAGAACCTAAGCGCCTACACAAATCAATAATCAATATTACAAAATTTATCATTATTGGTTTTTTTTATAATAATAATTTTATAAAAATCTAATTGTTGTTTTATCTATTTATTCAAAGGAAATATGCCTTTTCTTAGTGTTTTTGTTGTTGTTTACGTTTTTCGCATTTTGTTTTGTTGTGTTTACGCAAGTTGCATTTTTGCTCAATTGTTTCTCTCTCTGATTGTTGATTGTTGTTGTTGCTCTTGTTGCTCTTGTTGCTGCTGTTGCTGCTGTACGTATGTCATATGTGCCTGTTGTTGTTGTACTCTATACATAATACAGATGAAAGAGACACATATGCATACGTGCATAGCATATATAACCGTATGTACATGTTAATTTTGAATACTCGCTAAATTTGTGTGTGTACGTATGCATTCTAAGTATGTGTATGTGTATGTGTGTTAGTTAGCGTAATTGTAATCATAATTACGCTAATTATAATTATAATTATAATTATAATTATAATTATAATTATAGATATATAATCGTAATCGTAATTGTTAATTACTTAGAAACATTGCTTATGTTTAACAATTGTTAGTAAATTGTTGTCGTTGTTTGTTGCTGTTCTTGTTGCCCGTCTACAATATGTAAAATATTAATGTTATTGTTGGTGTTGCTGGCTGTAGTGTTGCTGCTGCTGCAGTGGTTGTTGTTGTTGTTGTTGCCAGTTGTGGTGCCAGCCTTGTCCCTTTGCTGTTGTCAACGCATTTACATTTCTTCTTCTACTTCTTGTTGTTGTTGGTGTTGTTGTTGTTGTTGGTGTTGTTGTTGGTGTTGTTGTTGGTGTTGTTGCAATTCTATTTACGATGCTCTCGATGATGATGATCACGATCACGATCACTGCGATGATGCTCACGATCACTGCGATGATGTTCACGATCACTGCGATGATGTTCACGATCACTGCGATGATGTTCACGATCACTACGATGATGCTCACGATCACCACTACGATGATGTTCACGATCACCACTACGATGATGTTCGCGATCACCACCACGATGATGTTCACGATCTCGATCACGATCGCGATCACGATCACGATCACGATGATGATGCGTACGACGCTTATGCGACGTGTGCGATGATTTTGTAGAACGGCTGTGTGATGATTTGGAACTCATTCTTGTGGAGGACGACGCAGCCGTCGGGGCCGTTGCCTACAGAGTCTCCTCGAAGGCAGCCATGAGATCGCTCTGCATGTTCATATCGATTTGGCCGGCCAGCTGGGGAGATCACACAAGAGATTAGCCAAGAGTTGCACCAAAGGGAAAAGAGAGAAAGGAATTGAAAGTACAATTTAAATTGCACTTCACAAGTTCCTTTCCTCTTCTCCCCTTTTGCCATTTATCGGTCTCCTCATCGTTTACTTACCGCCTCACGTCTGCGCCGCTCTTGTTCGGCTCGCCGTTGCTCAGCCCGTTTGAGCGCGGCACGATCCTGTTGCGATGGCTGAGTTGGTGAATTTTGGCCTTGACCCGGCGAGGCCTTCAGCTCGTCCACACGCGATATCTGTGGCTGTGAGTCGTGCACGCTTTTCCTGTGAATAGATCATCATCATCATCATTCTCACCACCATTATATTATCAATCATTCCTTTTTTTCTACTCACCTTCCGCTCTCCATGGCACCCAGTGGCGAAGCAGCCAGCACTGCGGCCGCTGTTCCTTGTGCCGCCGCTGCTGCTGCTGCCGCTGCTGCATGTTGGGCCTGTGCGTTGCTTGTCGCCTGGTGGCCGTTGCCCGGCGCAGTGCCTCCTATCGTGGCAGCACCGAGGCCAATGCCACTGCCACCGCCACCGCCACCGCCGCTGCTGCTGCCACCACCGCCACCGCCCTGACTATTGGAGCCCGCGGCCATGCCGCCACCTAAGCTACTGTTGCTGTTACTGCTGGCGGCACCACTGCCCACACCGCTGTTGCTGTTGCTGCTCACGTTCACCAGGCCACTGCCACTGACACTGCTGCCGCTGTTGTTGTTGCTGCCACCGATGGCACCGCCGCTGCCACTGCCCGCGCTGCCGGGTCCGTTGCTGTTCGCTGAATTGCTGCTGTTGTTGCCGCCGCTGCCGCTGCCGATACGCGATGCATCTGTGGCGCTGCTGCCGCGATCCCGTTCGCTGCTGCTGTGCGCGCTCGATTGCGACATCGCGTTGGCGCCGACGCCGCCAACACTATTGTTATTATTGTTGTTGTTGTTGTTGTTGCTGCCGCCGCCATTGTTGCTGCTACTGTTGCCACCACCACCACCACCAGCAGCACTGGCATTGGCAGCATTGGCAGCCACAGCAGCAGCGGCGGCACCAGCAGCAGCCGCTGCAGCAGCCGCTGCCTGTGTTGCAGCAACAGCGGCCGAGGCAGCCGCCGATGCAGATGACGATGATGAGGAAGATTTGTGATGCTTACGCTGCTGCTCCTTCTCGGCAGCCTGCTTCTTCTCCTTCTCAGCCGCCTCGAGCAGCTTGAGACGATCACGTTCTTTGGCTTTGTTGCGGAATTGCTGGAAGGAGTCCATGGCAGGCTTGGCCTTGCTCGATGTGGTCGCCGTGTTCTGCGGCGAACTGGCCGAGGCCAACGACGACCACGAGCTGGCATTCTTCAGATTCTGCTCGACACTAGACTTGAAGGCCTGCACCTGCGAGAAGCCTCCGCCTCCTCCTCCTCCTCCGCCATGGGCATTGCTGCCCACATGCATCTTCAAGTCGGAGGGCGACTGCTGTGGCGGCATCACTTTCTGGTGCTGATGCTGCTGCTGCTGGTGGTGCTGATGTTGCTGCTGCTGCTGTTGCTGCTGCATCTGTTGCTTGTCGGGCGGACTGGGCATCATGGACTCGATGGGTTTCGGTATGATCAACATTTTGTTTGCAGCCTGGTTGCCTCCCTGTTGTTGTTGCTGTGCCAGTTGCTGTTGGTGTTGCTGCTGTTGGTGATGGTGTTGCTGTTGCTGGTGATGATGCTGTTGCTGTTGCTGCTGTTGCAACTGCTGTTGCAGCTGATGCTGCTGCAATTGCTGCTGTTGCTGTTGCTGCTGGTGTTGCTGCTGCTGCTGTTGCTGTTGCTGATCACCATCCTTGTGCTTACCACCAGCATTACCCATCATCATTGCCATGGGCATCACATGGAGCAGCGACGATGCTGACATATTGCTGAGATTATCAAAGTTAAAGCCGGATACATTATAGCCATTGTTGTGCGCCTGCTGCTGCTGCTGTTGCTGTTGTTGTTGTTGTTGTTGTTGTTGCTGCTGCTGCTGTTGCTGCGATTGATGCGCCAGCGGCTGTTGCTTGTTCTGCTGATAGGCCGCTGCTGCCATATCCAAGTCAAAGATGGGATTGTTCAGCAGATGATTGCCATTCATGCCGGCGACATTATCGCCGCCACTTTTCGTCAGCAACTCCGACATGATGGCATCCATGTTGTGCTGCTGCTGCTGCTGTTGCTGCTGTTGCTGGTGTCCGAATTGCTGCTGCTGTTGCTGCTGCTGCTGCTGATTGCCTGGCTGCTGCATGAGGTGCGCCTGGTGGGCCATTAAAAAGTTATCCGTCAGTGATAATTTGCCAGTGGAGGAGGCGCTAAACTCCAGTGAGGCCAGCGACTGCTCCACGGGATCATCGAACTGTGGAATCTGTTTAAGGCCCGCCGCCAGTGATGCATTGGACAGCACATCATTCACACCCACGCCCAGTGTACCCGTATTATTGTTGCTGTTATTATTGTTGTTGTTATTGCCAACGGAACCAGTCGAAGCGAGGGCAGCCGTGAGTGCAGCATGATGGTCACCCATATCGGGCTGCTTGTGCAGATTACTGGCAATGCGTATGCCACCAATGCTGCCCGCTTGCGCTGCTGCTGCTGCCGCTGCGCCGCCATAAGCTGCATGTGGCGGCAAACCGACAGCGTTGCCAGAATTCTTGCCCATCGCACCACCGCTGCCAGCGCCACCAAGCAGATCATTTGCCCCACTTGCCACTCCGTTCTTATGGTGCGCTGACGAGGCATGCAACATGTTTGCCACCGATTGGATGCCACCATAGTTGCCCCCCGTTGGTCCCGCTATCTTATTGTTATTGTTGTTGTTCAGCATTGCCGCTGCAGCCATCGAATTGACATTGCCCATGAGGTTAGCTGGACAAACAGAAGAACACAAACACAGCGAAAGATGCCACAGAGGAGAATTTACACACACACAGAGAGAGAGAGAAAGAGAGAGAGAGAGGAAGAGGGAAGAGAGGGGGAAGATATGCTTAGTTAGTCACACAAGTTTTGAATTGCCTTCTGTAAGTCACTTTACTCACTCATTTGTGTATTGGTGACCACCGCCGACAGCATCTGATTCATTTGGTCATGCTGCATCTGCCTTTGTACATTCGACGATATTGCGCCACCAGCTCCTCCCAGTTGACTGAGCAGGTTACCATCAATGCTAGAATTATTTACCTACCGATCGATTTCCCAGTTTACAAAGGTATGTGTGAGACAGAGACAGAGAGAGAGAGAGAGAGAGAGATAAAGATGAAGGGGAACGCACGATGGTTAAGTATGTTTACAGAGAGACACGTTTTCAAAAGGGAATACATTTAACTAGGGTTAGCATCCTGCTGTTTATACTTGCTTCCTTTCCTCTTCAACTATTTCCTAACCAGGTATATACCCATCAATCCTATGCTATATCTATCTTCCTATCATATCTTATTCTGACAATTATGGGTTCATTTATTTCCTCCCCACTGTCTGTACATCATGTATCTGTACTGTGTATATCATCTAAATAATCTATGATATTCTAACTTTGATGTAAGATATACTATGCACTCTCTATACCCGTAACTCTACCCATATAGTATGTGTGGTGTATTCTGTATAATGTATTATGTATTTTTTATTGTATTCTACTGCTTTCATTGGCCCCAGAGTTAGGAACTTGTACTATTTGAGGTACTACTCACATTGCTCCCATTCGAATCACGTGATTTTTTCTTGCGTGGTGGCCGCTCGTCGCCATCGCCTGTAATTTTCGGAAAATTACAAGATCAAACATTAGAAATTGTCTTGATAAAATAGATTTTTTTTTTTTGTTTTTGTAGATAGAGAGGGATTTTTAAAACGCAAACAACAACAAAATGATAGGAACAGAAAGAAATAATATAGATAGAGATGAGATAAGTAGTGGAAGTAGTAATAGTTGGGGATATTATTATATAAATGATATGGGGGGAGGGGAGGGGATGGGAAAGGTGTGTTAATTGGAAATTGTGCACTTACAAATATATGCATATATAGGGTATATATATGTATATTGTATAGGATATATGATGGGAACATGTTTGCAAATAAAAATACCTCTTACAATCGATGGATCGCTGAAACCAATGTGAAGCAATTGTGGTACGGGGGGGGTAGTAGCTGTAGTTGTAGCGTGATATCAATCATTTCACTCTCTGCCTCGTCTCCCTCTATATATCTCACTCACTCCCTTATGTTCCCTCTCTCTGTCGCTCTCTCTCTTTGCCTGTCTAGCTTCTCTTTAAACTCAGTTTAAAGTGCTGCAAGAAAGCTTCGCAAAAATGAACACAACCAAAGCCGGAACCGGAGATCGGAGACCAACCAACCTTATATTGCATCTTAACGTTATCATATCATATGAATACATAACGTTGTATAGTATGGATGCTATTTCATTTACTTTTACTTGGTTTCTTTTATGGGATTCTTTTGGTTTTGATCATTTGATTTGTATTTGTTCCTACAGTTCTTCTGGAAAACGAATAAGCCAAGGGGTGAGGGGAAAGGTTCGAATCAAGAAACACACGCAGTTGTTGATTTTTTGTTTCTTTTTAATAAACGTTTCATTGTTGTTGTTGTTGTTGTTCTTGTTGTATTCAATCATCATTCATTGCATTTTGTTGTTTTGCGCAACTTTTGTTGTGCGTTTTCTTTCATTAACTTATCATTTTTTGTTTTGTTTTGTTTTTCTTATCATTTCATTTCCATTTTAGCGGCTGCTCTTTAATATTAAATATTATTTTTACTATAAATATTTTAGATATAAGGTATAAGGTGTCTGTGTGTGTGCGTAAGTATGTATGTGTGTGTGTGTATCTCTCTGTTTCTTTAACTGTTTCTTATAATTTCGAATGCGTATTTATGCTAAGTTTATGTTGTGTGTGTGTGCGTGTATGTGTGTGTATATGTGTGTGTATGCAGTGTATGTGTGAGTGTATGCAATGTATGCATGTGTGTGTGTGTGTGTGTTTTGTAAGTTTCTCTGCCCTTCTTCTGGTTCTTTTTGTGTTGCCTCTGTCTTTAGCTACGATTTAAACTATTCAATTGATTTTATTTTATTTTATACTTGTATTTATAGTTTGGCTCTGTGTGTGTTTGTGTGTCTTCTGACTACCTGTGTGTGTGTGTTGTGTCTACGTGTGTGTGTGTATTTAGGGGAACGTCTCAAAACCGGCATCGCATTTGTTTTTGTTGAAACCAAAAATGCATTTGTATCTATGTGTTTTTTTTCTTGCATTTTAAGTTTCTTTTTTTTATTATTTTTACAAGACTTTGAGCGTGTTTACATGTAGTTGTTGTTTTCGTTTTTCACTTTTCTTCTTGTTAAAATATTCGTGTTTTCTTGTTGTTGTTGTTGTTGTTGTTGTTGTAGTCTTAAGTCTTCGGTTTAACTAGTTGTAAAGAAAATTGAGTTACATAAGAAATAAAACAAAAAAAAGAACAGGGTGTACTAGACAAAGGGGGTTGTAGTCGGATGAGGCGAAAGGGTACGGACAATGCTCTGGCACATAGCGAACACAAAAAAAACATAATTAATTAAATACAAATAAAAATTGTTTGCGCATTTTTTGCCTTTCTCGAAATAACAAACAGCAAATAAAAAACACGCTTAATGAGCATAAATTGGTATTAGTAAACTGTGTATGAGTGTGTGCGTGTGTATGGGTGTGTGTGTATGAGTGTGTGTGTATGTGTGTATCATCTATCAGCTAAATACAAAGCACACGCTCCGAAAAAGAATTTCTCAATTGTTTCTTTATTTTGTTAAACGTTGTTGTTGTTTATTATTGTTGTTCTTGTTGTTGTTGTGTTTAAAATTAATGGTTGAAAACATTGTGTTGTTTGTTTTGAATTATTATATTATTATTGTTGCTGTTGTTGTTGTTGTTTCTTTTTTTCTTTGCTGTTTATTTTATTAAATATTAAAATTTTGTTTATGTATTTAAATTTATTTAATGCAAATTGTTGTTTTCTTTTTAATCATTTCTATATTTTTTCTTTCTCATTTTTTTTTTTTTTTTTTTTTTTTTTTTTTTTTTTTTTTGAAAAAACGTGCAAACAATGTGTAAAGGGGAAAGCCGACAGCCGAAAAATAAATAATAAAATGCTTTGAAAATACATTTAATTATTCCGTTTTCAATATACCTCTCTCTCTCTCTCTCTCTGTCTCTGTCTATCTATAAGGCGGAAATGTCTATATACAGATGGTGTGGCGTGTATAGAGCCAAAACAAACGTCCTACAACTCTGCGTCTCTCTATCTCGCTCGAAGATATCTCTCTCTCTCTCTTTCTCTCTCTCTTTATCCCTATCCTTTTCCCTCTTCGGTCTGTCTGTCTGTCTGTGCGGTCTGTCGTGTGTTGTTGATGATATTTTTTGTTGTTGGTTGGTTGTTTGGTTCAGGAGGGTTTTGCTCCCGAGTTTTGACATCTTATTTTATATATAGTATATATATATATATATATATATATACATATATATATATATAGATTACGTAATTATAGTTGGTGTTATTCTTTTCTTTCCTTTGTTGTTTGTTGTTTCTTGTTCATTGCTTATAGTTTGTTGTTGGTTGAGGTTTTATAAATATTTATTGCTTTATCGATACATATATGTACATACATAAGTTAATAATTTCAACTCTTCATTTTGTTGTAGCTCTCGCGACTCTGCTGCTTCACTGCTCCACTGATCTCTGCCCTATTGCCTATAGGTTACATATTGTACAGTAGTAGTATTAACTAACTTACGAATGAATGCAGCCTCGTGTCTCCAAAGGCAGGAAAGCCTACAAAACTGTTCGTATAGCTTTAATAGATGTTTCTATATGCGTGTCTGTGTCTGTATGTGAGTGTACATGTGTATTGTATCTCTATGTGTGTGTGTGTGTATCTATTTTATATAGTATTTGTGCTCAATTGAACTAACGTAATCAAGTTGGAAGTTTTCATATTCTGTGGAAGCGTTGATGACACAAACGACAAAATTGTTGTTGCACAAACTTGAACTAGAAATGATTACAAAAACAATACACGTACACGTAGTAGAAGGTGGAGGAGGAGGAGGCGAAAAGAAAAGGGTAACACGTTCGTAATGATCGCGCACTTATGCCCAGGCTCATCAGACTCAGACTCAGACTCAACGTTCAATGTGGGAGCGACCACGAAGGAGCTCCGAGACGGGGACGGTGTAACAACAAACATAGTAATTAAAGAGAAGCAACAACAACAACGTGTTGCTCTTGTGTCTTCTCCGAGTCGTCGTCCTGGCTTATACATGTATGTGCATGTATGTGTGTGTGTGTGTGTGTGTGTGTAAGTTCTGTTTGTAACTAACTGATTCAGACCGGGTTCGCTTTGTCCCACCACCCTCCTCATCCACTCAGGCACTCTAAACGTAACGTTGTTTTTTCCTTTTCGTTCTTATTACTCCTTAATACACTTTATGGCTCGTTGTTGTGTTTCTGTCTCTCTTTCTCTCTCTCTCTGTCTTTCTCTTTCTTTCCCTTTTTTCTTAATTTACACATTGTCTGCAAGTGTATTTAAATATCAAATTCAATTTAGAAATTCAATTTTTCATATGCTCGTCTTGTTTTTGTATTTTTGGATTTTGTTTTTTTTTTCTTTTTTTGTTTGTTTATATATTTTTAATTTTTTATTTGCTATTGTTTTTTAATGCACATTTCAATTGCGTGTGGTTTTGTTGCATTTCATTTGGCTTTGTTTAACTATTTGTTTCAATTGGGGCATACTTTTTATACGCTATGAGATATACATACATACATACATGTGTGTATGTGTGTGTATGGTTTTTGTGTGATCATGTATGCATATATAGTTTTTCGAATTCTTGTATATATATTCACAATTCACTTATATACAATCAATTCAATTTCCCTAAATTTTGTCCGATGCGACTCTGTGTGTGTGTGTGTGTGAGTGTGTATGAGTGTAGTGTTGGTGTAGATTGCCAGTTTATGCGCGGAAAAGTATGCTTCAAATTAGAGATAAGGTGGGGAGAAGTTTGAAGATCGCGCAACTGATCCCAACAGATCCCGAGACAATAACTGAAATACCCCACAGGTTATTCACACATTGCACAGTATATCAACAATGAATTGAAATGGAAAAACATTTATGAATTTCTTTCTTTAATGCACAAAAAATCAACGAAACGTGGGAAACAAATCCAATCATCCAAAAGACAATTAGTTACTTGACAATTAACAGAGATTAAATAATCTGTAGTTTATTATATATATATATAAATATATATATATATATATATATATATAACATATAGAGAGTGGGTGTGTGTGTGTGTGTGATGTAGTGATTCATTCATAGATAACAACATGAAGTAACATTCAGTGCAGTCGATACCAATAACAGTTACTTGACGACATTTATAAATGGAGACACGATTGATAAAAGACTGCGGTAAAAACATTATTAAATATGCGTGTATATAGGTAGGAAGATTGTGGTTCATTGATTGATGGAACTCGAGTGTAGAAATGCTAGTTATTCCTTGACGTACACATTGAATGGTTTTTGGGGAGCGTCTAAAGATTGACGATGATTGCATCTGCACATGTTTTTATATACACTTTTTTTTTTCTTTTAGGTATTACTAGATAAGTGTGAATGTATGTGTGAGTGTGTGTATGTGGGTGTGTGTGTGTGTGTGTGTGTATAGTTTTACGGAGAACAATGAACTCTTCTAATGAACGGAAAGACTTAACGATACATACAAACAAATCCATGTAAAAGATTCATTCATGCGCGCTCTTCTCTTGTCTCAGGTTGATTTTGTTGATGTTTGCTTGAATTTTCATTTTTTTTGGTTACGTTATAAAAACATACGACATTAGTCTTCAATATTTCATGGGTTTTTATCGTTTTTTATGAATTTCATATAAGGTTTTCTCTTCCTTTTTGTTTCTTTTTTTTGCTTGAATTGATTGCTTTGTTGGTTGGTTGGTTGGTAGAGTGGTTGGTTGGTTTGGTTGGTTGGTTGGTTGGTTGGTTGGTTGGTTGGTTGGTTGGTTGGTTGCTTGGTTCATTACTTTCTTTTTCAGATTGGCTGCCCCCCAATACACAATTGCTTCACGATTTTTTTCAGCATATTCTCGTAATAATCGTAATAATAATATTGATAATAATAATGGTTTCTTTTTACGTTTTGTTTTATGTTTTTTTTTTGTTTTGTTTTTCAAAAGACCTTAAAATTATAATAGAGCTTACACATTTGCAAGCATCTACTTTTGTTTGTTTTCTTTTCTTGAATTTTCATCATCTTTGCTTTAAGATCGTATGTAAAACTTGTTGCTTCTTTGTAAACTTATGGTTTCTGTTGTTTTCTGTTAAATATTTATATATACATATATCTATATATATATATGTATGTATATGTATGTATAAATATATATGCTATATATGGTATATGTGCATATGTGTGTACAATACATACATATCATATGTAAACAAGTTTTCTTCTGTGTGTGTTTCATTAAGAATACAATTCGTTTAATACCTAAAAAATGCTTAAATACAATATCTATATGCATAAACATATATATATATAATAAGATATACGTATAACTAAATCTAAATAGTATTTATATTCATATATATAAATACATATATATTTATATATATCTATATATATATTTATTAATGATTTCTCGATTATATATCATTTGCAGTTGTTGTCGTGTGAGTGTGTGTGTTTGCTTGTCTGTGTACGAGTGTCTCTCTCTCTCTCTGTGTATGTGTGTACGTATGTGTGTACGTGTGCGTGTGCCTGTGTCTGTGTGTGTTATAATTTTGCTAGGTTAAACGAAAATAATTGGAAATATATGAAAATATTGTTGAAGGAATTCGTGATGCCATTTCTCCGCGCTCTCCCAAAAATAAACGAACGTTTTATTTAATTTTAATTTATTAAATGCCACAGCATAATAACAGCAACAATTTGTTTAACAAATTCATTAACTGCAAATGCATTTTCAACTTTGCCAATTGCTTTAAAATTGAATTGAGGTGAACATTGTAAATTAACATTGAGATTTTCATTGAGGGCATTAAAACATGGAAAACATTACTCTCCTAATTTCATAAATGTTTTAAAAAAAAAATATCTATATACTTTAAATTAATTTAACGCATATTGCACTTTGTCATGAACTTTGTTCTGGGCATCAAAAAAAAAGAAGAAAAAAAAATGATTGTGATAAATTTGTAGGCAAAAACAAATTCATTTGTTTACAGGGTATACACACAGAGAAAATGGCAGCAAATTCACGACTAATTGAGATATTGGAAAAGAAGGGAGGAGGTGCAGTACTGACGGACTCAAGACAATGGCAGAGCTTCAGGACACACGCACAAATCAGACACACATACACACACACACACACACACACATGTTCACTGTCACTAAATCACTCGTGTGTTTGTTGGTTTGTATGTGTGTGGATGGTAAAAAAAATACTAATCGCATAATTCATAAGAAAAACAACATAACAAAATTTCTTTCTCTCTCTATCTCTCTTGCTTGCGACGAATGTGTCGCTCTCTGTCCCGCTCTCTAATTCTATATCCATATTCTCCATATATCGCTCTCATTTCTATATACTTTATTCACAACTAACAAGCCCACTTTGCCCATAAATTTTACTTGATTTGCACTAAGCCTAATAAATCATCATCATTATCATCATCATCATCAGCGTTCTATTCACTTAAATAAGCACAATGTTAATCTATTTCTATTTAATTAAAATATTTTATTAAACCAAAAGTCACTAAGCTTCCAAACTCTGTTCAATTCGTTTGCTGCTCGCTCTCGCTTATTGTAACACTAAAATTGCCATATTATTGTAGGTTAAAAAACGTTCAAGTTTCCCAATGTACTCATTTTCCAACACTGACATCTCAATCCTACACGCTTCCCTTTATAACACTGTTCCCTCTCTGTTCATTTTTTAGTCTCGTTGTTTGTTTGTGTGTATGTGTATGTGTATGTGTGAGTGTATGTGTATGTGAGTGTGTGTGTGTGACTGAACTTATGCCTTTTTCCATATATCAATTCTCGTTCAATTCGGTTCTTAAACTGATTGTTTACTTAGGATTGTAATGTATTAATTTTAAATAATCATAAACATAATAATAATAAAAAAATCTATTTATGTTTATATAGATTAATGTAGTTGTTTCTTTTTATTTGTTGTACACATATATGTAATACATATATGGATGTGTGTGTTTGTGTCTGTCTGTGTGTGTGTGTCAATGTCTATGTTGTGTGTTTCTTCTGTAGGTTTTGTTTTGTTTCCTCTTTCATTTGTTAAATATATAGATATATATATGTATATAAATATACATACAAATGGGGGGTATTAGGAGGTAAGAAAAAAAAAAAAAAACAAACAAACAAAACGCGTCCTAACCTGCTTCACTGTCGCTAGAGTCACTCGAACTGCTATCACTCGAACTTGAAGACGATGAATCGCTGGAACTTGAACTAGACGACACGGGATTCGTTGGCTGCACAGCTTCAACTTTGCTCGATGTGGTCTCATCTACAAATGCAAAGAGAGAGAGAGAGAAAGAGTAAATCAGATCAGTTATTTCTCCATATAGTGTAGTCTTCAGCTTACCTTTCTTGGTTGCTTTCTTGCTTGCGCCCAATTGGACGGTGACGTCTTGCAAACGCTTCTCCAATTCCTGTTTCTTCTCGACCATTTGCTCATCCTTTGATTTTCCTGAAGGCTTTTTATCTGCAAAGAAACACGATGTGAGTTTACTTTAGATTAGTACACACTTTATAACTCTTCTCAGGCCTTCTCTGCCTCAGCACTGGCTGGAGCGAGACAGCGCTATGTACAGAATAGAAGCCAAATAGAGAGAGATAGATAGATAGATAAAGCGATAGTGACAACTATTGTAAGAGAGAGAGAGAGAGAAAGAGACAGAATGACAGAACAGAACATAACATATGTAGAATGAAGAGAGACAGACATAGAGTGAGAGAGAGAGAGAGAGCGAAGCACATCTCAGATCTACAGTCAGATAGATCAGATCAATCAATATGTTGCATGCTTTACGAGTATATATGTATATAGATATAGTAGATGATTCAGTCAGTCAAGCAGTCGGTCTATCAGTCAGTCAGTCCATTACACATATGTATAAGCAATCAGTTTTACAGTTACATATTGCGGGAGGGAGGGAGACAGAGAGAGAGCGAGAGAGATAGATGTGGTTTGGGGAAGGCAAAGGATAAGAGGGGCGCATGCATTATGTAGTATTATATAGGCTACTCTACTTGGCACAAACATTCCCGTTCAAGTTATTAAGTATTATCATTTTCTACTCCCCAGAGAGAGAGAGAGAGATAAAGAGAGCAAAAGGAATTGGAAAAAATAAGAAACTTAACATATTTCTTTGGTTTTGTCGGTTTGTTGAGAGTTTAGCTAACTAAACATGACCACTATGTAGAGTAATTTGCGTATATATTGCATTATTACATGGAACTTTTGAAAAATCTTTCTTTTTTTTTTTATACTTTTTCATTTGTTTTGGTGTCGCTTTTTCTTTGCTTTGCAGTATATCAAAAAACAAGTAACAAATTTAAACAGCAAAATGCAACACCACCCAAAACAAAATGTTGAATAAGTTTTGGCTATTTTTTTGGCTTGTTTATGTTTTTCAAATTTAGCATTGCTTCTAGTTGTTGTTGCTGTTGTTGTTGTTGTTGTTGTTGTTGTTTGTGGTGGTCTCGGTTTAGTTACAAACTTACAATATGGCTTACGTGTTTTTTTGCGCAAACACGACGCCACATAGCTTTCTAGCTCGCGCAGCGTCGACGGCTTCAGTGTCTCGAAATCGATCTCAATCTCATCCGGATTTGAGTCGCGCAGCGATGGCTCCCGATTTTGTATAATGTGCACCACACGTCCCAGTTTGTCACCTAAAGTGAGGATGGAGAGAGAGAGAGAGAGAAGCATTATTTATTGATCTATCGAGTGAGTTGAGCCATTAACTCAATGGGTTCCCACCTGGTAGCTTGTTTATATCCAGCGAGAGCTGTCTCTTCTCATCGTAGGACATGGGCTTGGCGGTATCCTCCTCCTCGGAATCGAAGTTCATCACCTGGCTGGGCTTCTTTTTGCTACTGCCACGCGCAGCTGCACCACCACCGGCGCCGGCACCAGCACCACCAGCTCCAGCACCGGCATTGCTGCTGCCCTTGGTACGTTTGGCATTGCTGCTGGCACCACCACTGCCACCGCCACCGCCGCCAGATGCCGCGCCTGCACCGACACCGGCTGCACCAGCAGCCGCCGCGCCCGCTGCATTGCCAGCTGTCATACCGGCACCACCTTTCTGGCCGCGCTGTCCCTTCACCTTAGCACCTTTACTGCCGCCACCGCCACCGCCGCCGCCAGCACCGCCAGCACCAGCGGCCGCTCCAGCCGCCAGTGCGCCGGCCAAAGCACCAGCTGCCGCCTTGCCACCGCCAGCTGCAACGCCCGCTGCATTCATTCCAGCTGCATAGCCCGCTCCAGCACCGGCGGCACCGCCGCCTGCCAGGTGGCTCATAGCCAGGGCCACATCGTGGGCGTGCTGTAGCGCTGCCGTGCCACTCACACCGCCGGGTACCCCAGCAGCACCGGCACCCACCAACGAACTACTGAGCAACGCTGACAAATTGGCGCCCACAGCGCCTCCAACATTGAGACCAGCGACATTGGCTGGCATTGTGACGCCGCCGTGCTGGGCATTGCCAACATTGGCGGCATGTGAATGATGATGGGCACCACCGCCACCACCGAGGCTACCGCCAACACTGCTGGGCGGTCCCAGGTTCTTTTTCTTCTCTTTAAGTTTCTTCTTCGCTTTCTTTTTGGCAGAGGCTTCTTCGACCAGCTTGCGTATCTCCTCCTGCAGTCCAAGCAGCTTCGATTCAAGCATCTTCAGCTTGGCACTTCGCTCCTCATCGGAGTTGGATTCGTTTTCGGTATCGCTGGAGTCCTCGCTGGATGAATCGCTTGCATCGTGCTTGGATGTACTTGAATAGCCATGATGATGATGTGCCGCATTCGCCACTGGTTCATCGGGTATATTCGCGTAGCGCATCTCAAACACATCCTGCAGCTTGCGGCCCATGGCAACAACATCATGATCTGGTGGATTGTATTTATAACAGTTGGTGAATATTAATCGCACATCGGCTGCAAATTCCGGCGCGCTCTTATATTCGCGATTGTCCATTTTACGCTTCACAGTGCCCAGATCCATTGGCTTCTTAATAATATCGTGATAGTCGTGCAGACCCAATAGTTCCGCATCCACTGGCTTGTAGAAGGGCCAGGCATATCCCGAGTGCTTCTTGGAAAACAGCTCCTTGAGTATCTCATTGCACGACTTGAGTGCATCCGAAAGCTTCTCCTTTGACTTGGCACCAGCCGCACTGCCAACAGCACCACCGGCCACCAGTCCAGGCACACCAGCGACACCCAATGGTGACATTGGATAACCCGAGCCCTGGAATGTAAGATCCTGTGTTTGTTCAAATTGATCGATTGTTCATTTGACGATTTCGATATCGTTATCGATTTGATTTGATGTTGGTGATTGCGTTTGCGTTTGCGTTTGCATGTTTTTTTGTGTGCAATATGATGACAATATGATGATCAAAACGAAAAAGAAAGAAAAAAACAAAGCGCAAATGGGTTAGAGAGCAAGTCAAAGTCAATTCAATGTAAGATCACTAAATATTCATATACATACAACAAAGTCTCATGGAATCGACAAAAGAAACAAAAGAAAAATTTTAGTGTGTCAATTCTAGATAGGAAAAGATTGAAAACCACTCCATATTATACAGAAAGAATCCTATTCTATCTATGCACTACTATGATTTACCTATTCTATCGTATGCACTCTTATGATTTATCTTTCCATCTATATATTATAATGATCTTACCTATTCCGACTATATACTATATTGATATTAACCTATTATACCTTCACTCTTTATTGTTTTAGCTATTCTATCTTTCTTCTACATAATGTATCTATTCTATTAATATACTATATTATTGTGTCTTAACTTTCTTATCTTAAACTTAGAAGTAAAAGGCAAAAGGAACGTTAAATACATGAAAATAATTCAGTAGTGACTGTTGTTGTGTTCTATTTGTTGTGTGTAGGTGTGTAGGTGTGTTTGCGTGTGTAGAAGTGTGTAGAAGTGTGTCTGTGTGTGTGTTTAATCTACATTTGTGTATATACGACATGTGCGATTGGGAGGCTGGGGATTCTGACTACACTTTAACTCCAATAGAAATAATCCATCAACGGTGTAGAAGGTTGAGGAGGAGAGTAACATCCACTACACATAATCTCTAGCTATGCTTTTCTTCCGAGTCTGCACACACACACACACACACACACACACATACATACATACAGATACACTCATTAACAACAGATATACAACATCTAGGTATGTGTATAAAACGTTTAACGTCATTTTGCCTCTTACCTTTTTGCCAATTACCTGACGATTTGATTCCCTTCGCGTCGCTATTTTGGCCGCTTTAGAGTCCATTTGGGCATAGGGCGATTCGAATGCGTTCGCCGTGGGCGTAGTTGTGTCCGCCTTCCGTTTGACGCCCTTCTTCATTTTGACTGGCTGCTGTGGCGGTATCGCAGCATCGACTACACCCACACCGACTCCGACACCCGCCGTACTATTCACATAGGCCTGCACCGCGTTGGCGGCGTTCACGGCAGCCGTTGGTATTGTCACTCCACCAGGACCGCCACCGACACCGATGACACTTGTGGCACCGGCCGCTGCTGCAGCTGCTGCCGCTTGGGCCGCTGCTGCTGCCGCTTGTGCTGCCACTGCTGCCGCTGCAGCGTTGCCATCGAGCAGGGAGCTGCTGTTGAGCGAGGTCTGTTGATTGCCAGCATAACCGCCGACGCCGACGCTCTGTGCAGGATTTAATAGGCTGGCCATGGCCGCATTTAGTACAGCCGCATTTGGTACGCCGCCAGAGCCCGGCGGAACCATCGCAGTGGTCGTTGTATTCGTGCTGCCCGGCACCGTGTGTGGTGGCATTGTGCTAATCGGTGGTATGGACGGTGCAACGCCTCCTGCCGTCGATGAAACCGTGCCGCCCATGGCGGATACAGGTCGAGCGTTTGCTGCTGCCGGTGTTGGTGTTGCTACCGCTGTCGCTGACTGTGACAGTCCTCCCATGGTAGGCAGCTGTGAGGATTGTGCTGCTTTACCACCACCACTCGATGGTGTGTGACTCGCTGAACCGGCTGCTGTGCCCGCATTACTGCTAGCAACACCACCAGATGCAGTTACTCCAGCCAGACCAACGCCACTACTAGTGCCAGATTTCGGTGTGACTGGTGCACGTTGCTTCTTCTTGCCACCCTTTGCCGTCACAGGTTCCAGTTCCAACTCCTCCTTGGGCATCGATTCGATCTTCTGTAGAAATACCTTCTCCAGCGTTTGAGCCATTACAACCACATCCTCGCCAGGCTTATTGTACATATAACAATTGGTGAACATCGTATTAAAATCCGATATGGCCTCCTTGGCCGACCAGTAATAGTTGTTCTCCAATCGCTTCTTTATCGTACCCATATCCATTGGCTGTTTGATGAGCTTGTGATAGTCGGGCAGGTTAAGTTTCTTTGCATCCACGGGCTGTTGGAATGGCCACGAGAAGTGATGCTTCCAGATGACCTTCATCACGGTTTTTATCAAATATTGCAGTTGATTTGTATTGCGTCCGGGTCGATCTGATGGCGGCACAACCGGAGGTTGCACGATGCCATTGATTGGCTCCACAACGGGCTCATAACGTGGCGGTGGTTCGTTGGATGACATTGTTGCTGTTGTTTGTTGTTACTGTTACTGTTACTGTTACTGTTGTTGTTGATGTTGTGGTTTATGTTGTATTTGGGGGGTTCAACTAAAAGTTGCTGTTAACTGTTCTCTGAAGATCAGCTGCTGCTGCTGCTGTTGTTGATCGTTTTGCTGTTGCTGTTATTGCTGCTGCTGCTGCTGCTGCTGTTGATCCTCAAATTGACTGAGACGGCCGACGCACACACACACAACGCACACACGCCCGGGGCCGTCTCGTCTTGGTCACGCGTCCTTGTTTCTGCTCCCCGCTCAGAGCAGCCAATTTTGCAATGCTCTGTTGCTTTTGTTTCTACTCCTACTTCGGTTCCCGTAGCTGCTGCTGCCGCTGGCGCTGCTGCCGCCGCTGCCGTTGCTGCTGCTGATGCTGCTGCAGACCTGCTCCAATATTTCAACTGCTGTTGTTGCTGCTGCTGCTGCTGCTTCTTCTTCTACGGCTGCTGTTTGCTTTTGTGTACGTTGCATGCTCAGCTGATTGTTGTCAACTGCACAGCAACGATATCAAATGCAAAAACAAAATAAGAGAAAAACAATATATTAGTAAGTGCATCTAGAAATCTATCTCTCTACTTGCCACTTACCACCACTTGCCGGTGTCGTGGCGCAACTTCTCCAGATTTCAATTAGGCGGTTGTGATACAGTTTCGTTAGTTCACTTGAGTTGACATCTTGCTGTCTCTGGCTTTGAATGGAGGGGCAACTCTGCGCGCGCCTTCCACTCCTCCTTGCAACAATTGCTTTCTTTGTTGCTGTTGCTGATGTTGTTGTTGTTGGCTTAAAGTAATTTTAATTACTTAGTTTCTCTTTGTTGTTGTTTTTGTTGGTCGGAGCGTTTAGCCAAGCAGCAAAACTGTATATGGGAAACGAGAGAAAGAGTAAACAAAGCAGAAGCCAGCGTTAATTGTGAGCAATCTTACAGTTTCATTAAATATAATATTTAATATTATATTTCTAAAATACAATTCAAAATTTGTTATAGTTTTTTTTATTGTTTCTCTCTTCTGTCACAGCACAAACATCAAATGACAAAAAAAGTAAACAGAGCCGTGACGCCGCCACTGATTTCGTCGATGCCGGCCGGGCCGGGCCGGGCAGACGACACAGCAGAGAAACTCAGCAGCGCCCCCAAGACAACATAACATTTTCGTAAATAATTGCAGAAATTGCACACACACTCACACACACACCAATTTGCATTGATCTTGGGGGACGCACGACAGAAAATGTTTTTGGGTTTTTGTTACATAAACAACAAAATACCATTCGAAGAGTAGTTAAAATAAACAATATACAAATACAAAAACACGCACATTGAATATTAGGCATGCACACACACACAACACGCGGTTCTCTCGTTTCGTTTGGTAAATTGCAAAATGCAAACATGCACATCAACACACATTGGCAAAGCAAAAATAAATAAATAACATCAACAACAAAACGCGCAGCACTTTTTGATTTGCTTCGTTTTCTATGTCAGAGTTTTCTTCTTACACACGCTGCGTCGGCTGCGGCTACTGTTGTTGCTGCAGCTGCTCTTGCTACGTCTTCTTCTTCTTCAGGTTTTTTGTATTACGCTTTGGCATGGCCTTTATTTTTCTTTTTGTTTTTTCATATCTATGCGAGAATGCTGCGCTTGTGTGTGTAGTTACTTTGCCGCCGTTTTGGCACTCACAGCAACAGCGCGAACAGTACCATTCGAAAAGAGCGGCGAGACAACTTTCGAAATTCGAAAATGAGAGGGAGAGCGCACCACACCGCACACAGCCAAACACAGACACCAATACAAATACACGCAGGAAGAGAGTGAGAGAGCGAAAGAGACAACACGCACACATGCTAGAGTTGTCCCGTTTGCGCACATGTCTGGCTTTAAAATTGTGTTCGACTGAAGTGCGATATAAAAGAAAATCATTTAAGGAACCTTTAACAATCTATTAGATTAATCGAATTCTGAGCAAGTCGTCGCTTATTTTAACGTAACTTCAATTAGATTTAACGTTGTACTAGAAGCGCAATATGCTTGGAAATTGTATCATTCTTTACACGCGAATGTTTGCATACATACATACACACATATGCACGTTAAATGGCACGCCTGTGTATTGGTGTTGATGGGAGAATTTCACCACACCGCCAACTTAACTTGGTTATGTTCCGTTTCAGCAGCAGTAGCAGCAGCAGGCAACATGATTCATGCATAATAAAGACTCTTTGTTTGTTGTTGCTGTTGTTGCACATTAGACGCAAAGCGCGGATACAAACACACACACAAACACACATATACGAACACAAAAACGAATAAAAACTAAAAGGCATACGTAATTTCGGTTTTAACACCCTCAACACACTGTGGTGTTGTGCTGTGTATTGTGGGAAGATTGCTGTCCGGCAAAATGGAAGGAAGGATTGGCTCTCTGCGGTTTTATAGGCTGCTACAAACAATTTCACACATACACACATACACACACGCAAAATAATAATTCTCTCGTGCATATAAAGACAGTTTACGTTAAATGTTTGTTTAGTAGTTGAAAAATAAAGTTTCTCAGCATATAAATGGGAAAATATTTTTTTAAATTCTTTTATTTTTTTAGTACAACACAGAAATGCATAATGAATTTTTTTTGCAAACGACGCCGGCCGGTCAATAATTTCTTTTCAAATCCCCGCTGAAATTGATTTATAGATACATTCCATACTTCCTCATCCCAAAAATCTACAGAACGTAAACAGATTATTAAAATGTATTTGGGGGATCTCCCGCTTTAGTTGAATAACTACTGCATTTTTTTTTTGCCGACCGCCTTAAACACTCAGAAAGTGACGCGAAATTAATACGGAAGAAATAACATTGCAAACAACAACAATACCGCAACAATAGTAAGTCGTCAACAAATGACGTAGTCACTACGGATCGAGGCCGCCAAGGGAATATTTTTATAACGCGCAATTATTTGTGATATTTAAAAACAAGAAAAAAAGAGGAAAACAGAAGAGGCAGGAAAACATACGCCAACGCAAACTGCAGTAGCATTCTCATTCTCTTGCACTATCTCACTCGATCTCGCAACAAAACAAAACATTTACTGGCAACACACACACAAACACACACTCACGCACACATAGCCAACACATACACATGCACATGCACACATACAAACACATGAGCTGCAAACGTGCTGATGTCTGATGCTTTTGTAAATATGTAGTACAGTAGACGACTTTGAGTTTTCAACAAAAATTGTACGTAGAACGCAACAACAATAACAACAACAGCAACGTAACCCGAACGTACCCTCGGCTCTCTCGGTGGCGGCGAGAGAGCGTTCGGATTTCGTCGTATGCCGCTTCGTGTTTGTGCATTTGTGTATGTAACGGACTGCGCGTACGTGTGAATATGAATTCAAGGCAAACACGATGACGTCGAGTTAGGGAAAAGAAGAAGAAAAATCAGAATAAGAGGAAGCAGAAAAACCAACAACAGCAATGGCATGCATTTGTCGTCGTCGACGTCTCTGCCCCTGTGTATTGGCAACAAAAATAGGGGCGGGTGGGGCGGTAGACGATTAAGCGGCCAGTCGGCTAGCAGATAAATACACTTTAAGATTAGCTTCATTTGTTTACTTCATAGATATAGTGCAAATGTATTTAAATTTCTTGGACCTAGAGTCGAGATCAACAAATGTGTAAAACAATACAAAGTTTATTTAGTTTATCAACAAAGGTCAATAACAGTTTTTATTTATTCCTGTTAAAAGTGCGCTGAAGTCACGTATACTATAAACCATACGCCAAACATATTTGCACATGCACATGCATGCATACATCGAAAGAAAAACCCATTCAATTTCAAGCACCGAACACATTCATTAATTATTAAAATATATATATATTTTTTGGCCTGCATGCACTTGAACTACGCGCAAAAATATATTTAAATAAATAAAATACAAGTGATCCATACACACGCACGCACGCACACACATGCAGTCAAGCACTTGGGACATGCGCATGTGTTAGAGTAAGACAACAATTCACTACGTAATACGTATTCCAAATGCAAATATGGCGGCAACAGCACGAGACACCCAAGAGTTAGCAAAAGACCAGAGAGCAAGAGAGAGAGAGAGTGGTTGCTTGTATTTGGATGTGCTTGTGTGTGTGAGGCTCTTTTTCGATTCCAGAGTTCGAAAGTGAAAAAAGACAGTCAGCCAGAGAGCACAAGCACAGGCAAAACTCATGTTGTTGTTGTTGTTGCTATTGTTTGCTGCTGTATCTGCAAGTATGCGATACAGAGCGACTACGTCACGAAGAAATGTCCCAACGAATGTCGACGAAGAGTGCGGAATGCTGCTGCTGGTGCTGCCTGCGCCTCTAGGTTAATAAATCGTGCTAATAGTGGCACGAATTTAAAGCCGGTTTACATGCAGTGTTGCCGTGCGGCAGTGGCAGCGGCATCTCGGCATCAATTGCAGTCGCAGTCGATGCTGATAGCAAACAAAATCATCAATGAAATTGTTTATCGCCTCCTCCACCTGGTTAACAGTTCTCTACTTCACCATGATATGTGCATACAGAAGACAATTCCAAGTTATAGAATTGTGGAGAGATGTTGCAATTTAATCGTTAAGGGGGTGCGTAAACAAGAAACTGAACCTGCTTTTCACATTGCGCGCCAAATGCAGTTGCTACACAGACCAACCCGACAAATACATACGCACACACACAGATACACATACACAAGCAGCCATCGTGAGATGAATAGCCGGCAAAATGATGAACATACAAATGCCGGCGGCCAGGAAAGTGTTTTAACTGAAGTATTAACTAATACTAATCGATTACACATCATAACGAATGCCTATCGACCCGTATTTGACAGTATCGAACACACAGATTTGCAGAACTCTTCTTACACTCGAAATAAATCAGAAAAACTTTATGCAGTGGGACGAGCCTTTAAGGGGTGGCAAGCAATATAAATAAAGAAAATGCAGCTGCTAGTCGGTCGGCTCCTTAAGAATTGCTTTGGTAACAACGTAAAGGGTTGCTGCCACTTCCCTCAGCTCCCCGCGTCCCCCCTTGCCATGCGGCACTCTGGTTTGGATTCAATTTGTAGCAAATACAATTTATAAAAGTTTTAAAACCGATTGGTTTCTCGATCGATAAATTAACACCATAGAGCGGGGGGAAGGGACGTGGGGGGTAGGGGAATATTTGTGCGGGCGTCAGAAACGCGCGAATTTTGTGGGGCATGCGCCACGTGCGGAGAAGACAACGAGATGCGACGCGACTCGAATTGAAGTGATACGTTTGTTTTTGTAGCTTTTTGATCAACTTTACTTACATTATTGTTATAGTTGCAATTCTTTTTGTTGTTTGTTTGTGGTGGTTAAAATATCCAAGCAATTGTTGTTCTTTCTTTTGGGAGTATCCGAATTTGTTTTGTTGTTTATGTTGGTATCCGGGACTCCTTGTTGTTGTTGATGATGTTTTATATATATTGCATGTAGCGAACTGTATAAGTTGCTGTGATTTGTTGTCGCTTGACTTGATTTTATATTATTGTTGTATATATTAATATAAATAAATATATATTAACAAGTACAACAAACAAATTTTACACAACTGTTATAACTGTAAAAAAATATTAAACATTTTATTTATGGTGAATTTATAATTTTTGATAGTTGCTTTTTTCTTTGACACAAATATGACGAGGAGAGAACGAGAACGTCAACAAAGCAAGCACATGACGTAGCGGCTACGTAGCCGACAAAATGATGACAGACGGCGGAGGCGGCAACGACGACGTTATCAATCGCGTAAACAGCTTACGACAAACTACGAGACGTCATTACGTTACGTTATTAATAACGGCGGCAAAACAGCGCGACACACATACATGTGAATACGCGCATCGACTACATAACGTTAACGTATGCACGAAATATACACGTAATTATAATAATAATAAAAAAAATTAATGTGTATAAAGTATAGTATATGTACTCCTCGAAAATACATGAATGTACATATTACTAATTAATACACATTAAGTCCAGTGAAATATTGCGCGTTTTTCGTTAATGATTTAACGTGTTATCGAAGTACGTGAATTTCTTTAGTTAAAATTAATTTAATTTTTTTTTTTTGTTAAATTTCACTAGTTATTGCTGCTGCTACTAAAGGAACACTCACACAGACGCAAACACAGCCACACGCTACGGCACACTCACACACACACACACTCAACGACAGATAGTCTGCCCTGCTTCTTCTTCTACAGTGCTGGTTGTGCTGTTCGTTGCCACCACCAAAAAAAAAAGTAAAATGAAAAAAATTGTCATGTCCATTGAAGTCTCACATTTTCAAATGCATTTTTTGGCGCAAAATTCGTTGTATTTATTAAATTTTTTATTCAAATTCGCAGCATATTGTATTAAATTATCATTTGTATCACAATTTATAATATTTTAATTAGTTTTTACCACAATTTTTAAGTAATTTCTACACACTGATATACGTACGCGCTACAATTTTCGACATACGCGCGTTTCTTGTGAGTAAAGCAACCGTCGTTGTCGCCATCAAATATACAAAAATTTTTCGAAATTACTCAAAATGCGAATACACACACATACACATCGAAAGCCGAGCGCACGCGTACAGCAACTGAACTATAGTGGTACTGCTCATACACAATGCTGTTAAGCGTGCGTGTAAATGCAGCGAACATAGTAGCGCTGCAACAGCAGTTGAGAGCGTGAGAGCACGAGAGCGGACACTGTGCATGGGCGACAAGTCGAAAAAACGTTTGTCTCGCTCAACGTTCGCTCGTGGTGGTAGTGGCAATGGCAAATGCTGTTGTTTGTGGTGGTGAATTTTCGAAGTATGGCTGTGTGTGTACAAAAGCAGCGCGCATGAAAAAATGCACGATGAACAAACGTAACGACGAAACAAAATGGCTGTCTCACTATATTTTACTGGTATCGGTAATGTTGATTTACGTATGCTTTTCTATAGGTCTAAGCACCTTAACTGCCTTGAATACTCTAACTAGAGTAAACGAAATGTCCATGTGGTTGTTTCGTATGTGCCGCTTGTACCCTCTTTAGTATTTACATATATTATCTACAATTTAAGCATTGACTAGCACATTTTTTCGTGTTCATTTCAGCACGTAGCGGCGCGTGTACTATCGATTGAAATTAATTGTTAAAGCTCATCATATCGATATTTTAATGTGTAAACAAGCTATCGATATTAAATAACAGAACAACACTGTCATCGCAAACCAGCTGTGAAGCAACAGCAGCTGGTAGCGTCGCTCACCGATAAGCACTGTCCGATAAATGCACTATCAAATTAGGACGATAAATAAAAGCAATAACTAGTGAAAAGGGTAAGTACTAAAAATCTGGAAAAAGTATAGCAGCTCGAGGCTAAATTGTCGAAAGGTCAAATCAAAATAACAATTATTTTCGACAAAATTCAGCTATATTGAGCGACGTACGACGCCATTTCCTGCTAAAATCTAGCGGCGAACACACACGCGTGCGCATACACAGACACAGGCACCAATACCACTTCGAGAGTAACAGAGGCAGTAGCAGCAGCAGTAGGTCGTCATGCCACGAGGAAAGTATGTTAACCACAAAGGCCGTAGCCGCCACTTTACATCACCCGAGGAGCTGCAGCAGGAGTCTGAGGAAGATAGTGAACAGTCTAGTGGCAGCGAGGAGCAGGAGGAGGGCGAGAGCGGCGCCGCCGGCACTTTCGAAACAGCCGTCAACGACGGCGGCGGGAGCAGCCTAAAAAACCAGCAAAGCCAGCGCAGCGCCAGAGGCCACAACAGCAGCAGCGCAACAACTCATCCTCCGATGAATCCGACGAGGACGAGTCCGATGATGATTCAGAGGCGGAAGCACGAGATGCAAAGAAGGGCGTGGCCTCGCTCATTGAAATCGAGAATCCCAACCGTGTGACCAAAAAGACGACACAGAAGCTCTCGCAAATCAAAATCGATGAATCCGGCGCAGCCGCCAATAAGCCGGAATTGTCGCGTCGCGAACGTGAACAGATCGAGAAACAAAAGGCGCGCCAACGGTACGAGAAACTCCATGCCGCCGGCAAGACCACCGAGGCAAAGGCGGATCTGGCGCGACTGGCGCTGATCCGTCAACAGCGCGAAGAAGCCGCTGCCAAGCGCGAAGCGGAAAAGAAAGCAGCACTCGATCTGTCCAAGAAGCCCCTCTCCAAGTAGTCTCTCCCTTTCAACCAACTCCCTCGCAACAAATGACGGGATTACGGCAATGGCAATGGCATTGGCAATAAGATTTAAGTGTACGAATTTTCGGGTTCCCCCCCCAAAATTCGAATATTGAATATCGAATGTAAAGAAGTCGTCATCGTATCGTGTATCCCACACGCAACTCCAACTAACTGAACATCCCGAACAGAACATAATAGAACAGATTGTGCGAACACATTTCTCTCGATAAACCCAAACCCAATTGCAATGCATTAATTATTTGTCGAAAAGGTTCAGCCATTATTAAATAATAACAATAACAGTAACAACAACAAAACTATATAGATCAATCAAGAGAAAAAGTAGCGTTTATTTAAGATTTGTAAACCTAATGTCGAAATTAACTAAACAAATGATTTGTTTTTTATTTAACGCCGACCTTTTGTAATTGAGAATTATTAAACAAATATATATATACATTTTTATACATGTATTGTCGGAATATTAGGACGATCTATCGCTCTAAAGAGGGTTCTTATATGCTCTGAGTGAAGGGTCTCCATAATTTCATCTCCTGTTACACTATATAGAAAGTCTTGCTCGTATACCTCCTCCCCCTAAGGTATTATAGTACAGTATTGGATCCCAGACAGTTGGTTACTTGTTATTCTCATTTATGTATGGTATATACTTTCAGAGTCAGAAATTATCTATGTGTAGGCGCTTAAAACTACATCGGGTTCGTCCGGAGATACAGACTAGACAACTGCCCAGACCTCCTCGAAGGCTGTGCACAGCTTGGAGCAGGCAATGGCCGCCGAGAGGGGATAGTTGCTTATCGAGAAGAGCTCCTCTGTGTAGTCTGTCTTGAGTACGCCGTGGGCAAAGGCGCCAATGACCATAACGACGGGCTCGTCATATGCTGTGCTGCCCTCTTCTCCATGGGGAACTAGTTCCCGGCAGTTGGCCACCAGTTTGCCGGAGAAGGACATAGCGTACTTCTTGCAGCCCACCGGTAAATGGTCTGTGATGGGATTCTTAATGACACTCATAAGGCGGCGTGACGAGTCGTTGGCGCGGATTTGAAACTTGTGCAGCAGCTGCACCATCAGGCCGGCGAAGCGTTTAAATGTGCGTGGAATACGCGTCTGTGGATTGATTTCGATGAGCACATTGTGCTCGGTGCGCACGAACACCTGTAGCAGGCCGGCGCGGTTCAATGGTGAGTCGAAGAGCATCAACAGGCATTGATGAGTGATATCCGGTCGGCAGGAGCCCGGATCTCTTTGGTTCTTACGCATGATGCCCGCATGGTCGTCGCAATTAAGCAGCTCGAAAGTGCCGTGCACCTGAAGCAGACAGAGAGAGAGAGAGGGGGAAGTGTGAAACAACAAATTGCACAAATCCAACTATTCTATTCCTTTATACGCACCTTTACCGTCTCCAGCTGTGCACCCTCGAGCACAATAATCAATCGTTTCTCGCTGGCGTTCACATGGAGTACTTTGAAGTGCTTTTTATCCAAATCGAATTCAGGATCGTCGGCCTTGCGTCCTACAAATTTACGCTTACGGTTGATAGTTTTTCCTTGGCCACCCATATTTGATTCTGGCTCTACGGATTGCTCTTTTGAAACTAGTTGATTACAATAACAAATGCCATGTGCACGCCACACATCGACCACATTATATCGATATATATTTACATTGTTTCTGATCGATAGCTGTGGTGAAAAGAACAAGTGTGGGGAATTACATGACTTTTCACTCAGTAAGGGTGCTCCTTTTTCTAGTAAAGCAAATTGTGTTATAAACCTATTTTATAACGTATACGTGTAAGAGGTGAAGAATGCCTTAGAAATAAATAAAAAATGAAAACAGTAAAACATAGGCAAAATAAATAACATTCCCTTACTTCAATAAAATATAACTATTCACTGTTTTATGGAAAATAAAATTTTCGATAGTTATGTTAATGTTATGTTATGTTATATTATTATTATAATATTATGTAGGTATATGAATTCTTATTCATTGATATCTTGTAAAAATAGTATAATAATAAATGTGTTTATTTTAATTGTAAGTAACAGCAAACAGATCTTGCTATCGATTATTTGATGCAGACCAGCTATCGATTATTTGCTGTAAAGCAGTTGTTTTTTCGATAACTCACTCCGCTGTCATCTCTAATTTAACTTATGCTGTATTTTGATTTCATTTGTTTTGTTGACAAATTGAGGCTGAATTTAAATTTGATAAAGTAATTGAAATGGCTGCCGCCCGTCGTGATATAGCACCATTTTTGCAGCGTGTACGTGCTTTCCTGTTGGGCGTAAGTAGTTGGCAACGCTGCTCTGCAGTTGGCAATTGAACATATTGCGTTACGTTATGTAAGCCTGGACCTCTTTTCTGTGATTTAGCGTGAACACACCGTTGCTCTGCGCTTCGAGGATGGCGTGGCTGATCGCACACAACCACCGCCAGTGATTCCCGATGGTGTCTGCCACCTGCTCTCTGCCAATTACTACTGCTCACGCGACGGACGCCGCGAGGTGATTCCGCCAATCGATTTGGTGCAACAAAAGAAACTGCTCGAAGGAGATGCCGCCACTGCGCCCAAGGCTGGCGGCTCCAAATTGCCCACACCAGGCAAGGTCTATGCTTGGGACTAAATCAGCACATTCTGGAGAAGAATGCAGATGTGATGATGCAGAAGATCTGTGTTTATTTAGTTTTTTTTTGTGATCGGTTAGTGATGCCGGTTAATCTTAAAATAGAAACAATGTTGAACCATTAACATCTTGGCAGTTTCGATTAAAGGGTAAAGGAAAGGCAAGTGCTTAAATAATCAAAGATATATCGAAATTTAAAAATGGTATGTGATATGCAAGAACAATGTTTATGAAATTTACTACAAAATATATTCATTCTAGGTAAGTTCCTAAAGTCGGGAAATGTCCACATTGCAACAATTAATTACTATTATTAAATTATGTTCGATTGCTTTTGCCCTAGATAAATGATAAGAACTAGAGTTGTTAAGGCTCTGGATAGAGTGCAGACTTAGTTGAATATGTTTTCCCTGCATCTTATTAGAGGGACTTGAAGCTATTAAACTTTTGTTTCTATGTCATATAAATTGCCCCATGTTTCATTTGGATTCCCCCTTGATTTAATAATTCAGGATCGATTCCTATGACACAAAGGCATGCTTCAGAAAAAATTCCCCATTTTAATTTTTTTTAATTAAACATTTCCAAAACACTGATAAGAATTTTCAGAGATAACGTTGCTCGGTGTTTAATATTCTAAATAATTGCGAACAATGCAAACCATTAAGCTGAGGATCCCCAAAGCTTCTACGTATATACTTTCAAACACATTGCAAACTACTTGATAATTGTAAGTCGAGGTGGTTTTTATATGAATATTCCATGTTTTTTTGTGGTAATACTTGGTTATATCTTTGGATAGCAAGTGCTTTCACATGTACTGGTCTGGATTCCAGTCGGGTGGCTGCGAGTGATCTGGATTGGGACCACTCTGGCCGGGAACGTTCGGGCGCTGGGGGTTGGGAGTGCGTGGGAATGGAAAGAGATTGCCAGGGCCGCCGACATTCAGTGGATCGAGATCACCCCGACCGACATCGGGAAAACTTTGCGACCTGGCTGGCTGCTCGAAACTATGCGGTATATAGGCAGTTGTCGGTGATCGCCTTGGTTGGTCAGCCAGCAGAGGATCCCTTGTCTGCGACGTGGTCTGGTTAATCTGCTGTGGATGCTGCGGCTGCTCCTGCTGCATGGTGGCCGCCTCTCGGGAATTGTTCATGAACACGGGATCGCATAGTTCCTTGCGGAAGCGCTCGACGACAGCCGATGCAGTTGGGATTGTCTTGGCAATGTTACCCCTCAGCTCGTTCACCAGGGTGTCGGGCGTAATGCAGAGATTCGATACGTTCTTTGTTTTCCAATCGATCAAATTTACGATCAACGCATCCTCCACCACATGGGCGAGCATCAGATAGACCACATTGTTGTGCACATACCGCAGGGCGTACTTGCCACTCCCCTCATTCCATTTGTCCGGCAACAATTCGCTGCCAATCTCATTATCCGACGTGCTCTTTACATCGCCGATGCCAACACAACGGAACTTACAATGCTTCGTTAGCAGAAAGTGGGCCAGGACCATGAGGACATCGGCTTTCTTGGCGATATGCTCTTCGACTGTTTTATATAGGAGATCCCAGCCATAAAAGAAATCAGAACTCTGCACTCTACCAGCGGCGTTTGAGTTCCCCTGTTCCATGATTAATTTCAGATTACAAATTTTGATATAATATTGTTTCGAGGATAGTTTTCAACATTGAGTGAGAAAGCATCAGAGCACAAACATGCATGATCTCGAAAAGGGAATACTATTTACATATGTGAATGTTCAAATATCTTGCCTCGAATCTTTATTATTTATTCGAAATAGAAGGGCAATTGAATGACTGCGCGAGACAGAGAGAGATAGAGAATGCAGTGTCGATCACACTGATCGCTGTCGATACGATAGTCGTTTAAGGTTCAGGTTAAGGAAATCACTGACGGCATCTCCGAGAATGTTGGTGTAGTAAAGATACTCCACACTTTCGTCGCAGTCGTTTGTGGTGGGCGTGGCAATGCCAGCCACACAGTAATCGCCATTAGGTTTCTTAATGTGAAGGACACTGGTACTGGGAGTGAGACACTTCCGACACTGGTTCCCATTGCTGGCGACTGGGGATACTTCAGCTCCGACTCTTACACAAAATTGCGAAGTTCCCAGCCCCTTTACTCCACGCTGATTCTGCACCTTTCTGCACTTGCTGTTCTCTTCGAGATGCACCTCCTGCTCGAACAATTCGCAGTTTGAGCCTGTGATAGAGAGATACGATGTAGAGAGTCCACAAAGAAAACAGTTCGTCAACTTACCATTGTCTTGGGCATGTCCAATGGCGACCAATTTAGTGTCAAACGTAACATCCTCCAATCTGCAAACTGGATCTCTGTATCCATTGCTTTCAAATTCTTCCTGGCTTAAAGGTTGATTGAACTCAAACAAAACCAGGTCGTTCATGACAACTTGTTTACCCTTAAAGTAGGGATATAATAATAATGAGATAAACCATTAGATTCGCATCTGCAGAAGAAGATGCTCTTTAAACTCTTACTATCTTTCATGCAGACCGATTTGTGAGTTTCCAAGATGTGTTGCTTAAGAGTATTTATAGACTTGAACTTGTCGAAAAAATAATGTTCTAATATATATGTCTAAGAAATAAGTACCTTGACTTCCAATTCAAGTCCCTCGTTGTCTGTGGTATTCAGAAGAACAAGGTGGGGATTCAATCTTATATTATTGGTACTAATGCATAAGCTTGTTCCTAGCACGTGGCTCGGGGTCAGTATTACGACCGTACAGCGGTACTCGTCTTCCATAAGATCAGATGAATAGTAACCGAGGGAACCCAAATGCAAAGTTCTTTAAGGTAAAATTGAATTAAAAAATATGGAAAATATACGGGAAATATACGATATGTATGGGATATACTTGTATTAATATGCTTACTTCGTGTTGCCTGCGGGCTTACTTGGTGGAGGGGGATGATAATTGGGAGGTATAACAGGAACTTCGGTATTCGGGACATCAATTGCCTTGTTTTCTTCTGGACAGCAAAACAATTCTTTTTCTTCGCCATGATTGTCTGCAAACCCGCAGCTCGGTACATCCCTTATGTTGACCTCACCTGCCTCTACTAATCTTTTCAACGATGGACAGTTTACGTCAAATTGACATGTGGCTTGCTTGAATCGTGCCCAAGTGCACATGTCGCCCACCGTTTTTTGTTCTGTTATTGTAAGAAATGCAAAATAGTATCAAAACAGAAAATAGATATTACCCTTTAAATACATTTATAATATTTATACATAATGTCTATGTGTATAATGGCATACGGCCATGGATTTTTACTATATATACAAAATATAAAAATATCTTTAATATCTGTGTTATTCACTGTCCGATCTTAATGATATTTTCACAATACGTTATGTTCCGTGTGACATACAATTGTAGAAGTTAAATTTATATTGCAGTCGCAATGCAAATTTGAAGTAGAGTTTTCTGAATACAGAGATGGAAAGGAGCGTGAAACTTCCTTTAACTAACGCATACGAGTCTTGGTACACAATTTGGTGGCTGTACCTTTTATAGTTTAGGCGAAATAGGCGCTCATACAGACAGAAAGACATGCAGTCAGACGGAACGGAGATCTTTTGTTGTTTTTGAAAAAAATAAAAAAATAAAAATGAAATAAAAACAAAACTAAGAGATCAGAAACTTTGCTATTCAACAAATAACCAATTTATTCATACATAAAAATGTATTTCGCTTAAATCGGATTTCATATAACTGAAATACAACGTTTCCAACCTAAACAAATAGTCAAACCTATTCAGTTGAGCGGCACTGTACACTGCGTTTTACATAAATGACACACATTATTAATGGAATTTATTTACATATTTTTAATACATTATATATTTTAAAGCTGAAGCTTTTCTTTAATCAAGGTAATTATAACAGGGGCGTCCAAGCAGTTATGCACATGATCCCCCGAGACCGTCGTCGCTTTGTCATACACATATTTATACACATTTTTTTACTCTTATCAGACATATGTATATTAGGTACATTTTCTGAAGTCAGAGAGCATTTCTTAGTTGGCTAAATAACAAATAAGTATCTAATTACCTTTGTGAAAGAAGATATAAGCATGCCTGCCTTGTGGACCCGCTAGGGCGAGCAAAAGTAAAACAAATTTGTAAATCATTTGAAGCCCTTCAATCTGAACTTGAAGTCAGAATCAACTGAACGCAACAAGAACTTTTGCAAAACTGTGAGACCAGGCAAATAAATTCTTATTCATATTTTTTAATACCTATCAACCATTGAAAATGTTCAAAAAGGGTATTCCAACTTTGTGCAAAATGTTTTTAACAAGCAGTAGGAGGCGTGAGAGACCCCATTAAGTATATACATATCTATCTTGTTGCTCATGATCACAAGCCGAGTCGACTGAACCATGTCCGCTTGTCTGTCTGTCCGTGTGTCTGTATATTTGGTAGAGTACGGCAACTAAGGCCGCAGGGTATACTGCTGTCGAGTACGTTCGACAGTTGCTCTCGTTTAAAAAGATAAGAGTATTATTATTCATGTATATATGTTTCAACAGGGCTACGGATTGTAGGCCCTGGTGCAAAACTTGTTTAAATATTCATTATTAGTGTGTACTGATCCTTATTGAAATCGATGAAATAACGCTAAAATCTAAAACTAAAGAAATCTTAACGAGCAGATGCTTTTTTTAATTTCAAATGCAAACTGTAAGTAAACGCAGTAAGACCATAGTCATGCATCTCCACGAGGTTAAAAAAATATGGGTGATTTCAACTTTTGAAACCTGGTCACACTTGGTCTTTTCAGCTGGGAACTTGTATGGTGAATCGTGACTAACCGGATGCTGTATCTCTTAAACAATGCCGAAAATGGAACTATTTTGTTGGTTTACATTTTCGTTTATTTAAGAATCCATCGTCAGACCTTGGAGTCTGTGGTGCAACAAGGGTTATTCCACTTTAGATATCAAGCGGAACAAAATGTGATGAGAAATGAACAATTCCAGAGCATGATACGTAATCAAAATGTCTTTAGTATATGCTGTTTCTACATAATCACTAAGCCTTTGTCGTTGTACGGACCGATGAACAGATGTGCTTAGTGTTAGTAGATCAAGACAGAGAGAGAGAGAGAGAGAGCTGAGCTATACTAAAAACTCAAAAGCATAGTAAAAGTTTTTTTTCGCTTTTTGAGGTCTCTATAAATACAATGTTCATTGTTTAATGAGTGAAAAATTGCGTTATGCGACAAAATTTGTATACCCTTCGATGAATGAAAATTACAATGTCGGTCTGCCCGTTTGAACGTCCTGATCTCAGAAACTATGAGAGTTAGGAATACTAATTTTGGCGCAAAGGTTCCTGTTAACTAAACGCTTAGTTTATTTATTTTTATATGTTTATTTCAAAGTATTATTATTTCAGCATATACAGATGTGTACTGCAGGCATCTATCCTCCAAAAAGTTGACAGAACAACTTGTGCACAATTTTGCTGTTGGGAATTATAAGGTGGTTTTAAAATTGAGCGCAGGGTATCTTACAATCGAGTGTGCTCGACTGTATCTTTCATTCTTTATTTTTTAAAAATCTTTTTTGTTCATGTACATAGATTCACATATGCATACATACATCTGTGTTCATTCGTATACACTGTGTTTCTTAGCTAGACCACAATTTATTTTTAGATATTATATAAAGTATGACTTATTCTCTTTATTATAGATATAAACAAATACAAAACTTGTCGAGTAGTGGAACTAAAAAGCGACAAAAATTGCACTTAAAATTTGTTTTTCATAAAGATATTTTAGAATGTTTTAATATAAACCAATTAGAATAAAATTTAAGTTCATTTAAATTTCATTAAAATTAATTTTAACTAATAATTTCAATAGTTCACAGTAAGTATTTATTTTGTATTTAAACTGGGATAATGGCAAGTAAGCTTATCTAACACTTATTGCAGAAGATTGGGAAAAACACCAATCAAATCAGGAGTATTAAAGTTATTTGTTAGAACTCCCACTACTTGCTTACCCTTTCAAGTTTAAATACTTTGAATTTTCAATTCAATAAGTCATTTGGTATGACTTTATCGATTATAGTGAAAGATACTGGTTTTTCGCTTTTATCACATATTTTGGTGGTGGGCGTGGCTAAACCTGCTACGCATATGCTACCATCAGCTCGCTGTACGTGAAGTACACTTGCACTGGCCGTTAGGCATTGCACGCAGGTCTCCTCTAGGGCGGCAGATGGAAATGACTTTCCAGGTTTTAAACATACATGAGTATTACCTTCAGAGACACCATGACATTCTTCGGGACTGATGAGATGCAACTCTTGTCTAAATAACTTGCAAGTTGGTATATCTAAATCTAATAAAAATAATGATTATTAAAGGCTCTCACTATAGTACATGAAAGAAGGGCTCGTTCTTTACCTTGGGTCTGTGAAAAGCCGACTGCGAAAAGCTTTGTTTCTTCGTTCAAATCTACATCCACGCACCGAGTGGCCACGCTCACATTTGCCGCAAACTCTGTCTCAGAAATCGGTGTAGCCAAGTTCAATATCATAAGTTCATTTTCGAATTTTTTAGTCTTTTGCTAAAAAAGAGAATAAAGAATAAATCAATAAAACAAACTTTGAATTTGGTAGAAACGTACCTTGATTTCTATATATATATTTGTTGAATTCGCAGATGGGTCAAAGTCACTTGCTCCTAGCGATACAGCTCTGGGGTTCTCTCTTGCTAATCGACCCCCGCATTTGGTTGTCGTAAGAAGTTGATTTGCTCCCAACACAATGGCCGTGCAGCGATACTCAGTTTCTTCTAGATCAGCAGTTAAGTATTCAAGCGAACCCAGATAGTTGAACGAGGGGTACTCAGCGGACTCAGGGGGGTCATAATTGAACCTTGGTGCTGGTTCAGCATCGACCCTTGTAGTCGGTTCAGAATGGACCATTGTAGTCGTTTCGTAATGGACCCTTGGTGTTGGTTTATTTTGCACCTTTGGTGTATGCACCCTAAGTGGTTGTCCATCTAGTTTCACACTGTCATCATTATGAGAGCGCAGTCCATAAATTGTCCCCATGATCAAAGCTAGACACAACAGGAGCAACACGATCAACCCAACCAACATTCCTTTCTTCATGTTAAGTGCTTTTTATTAAGCGAACCGATAAGTTAGCCTTCTCGATGCGAACTGACGAATGTATAAACGAATAATAATAATTTTCAATGGTTTCGAAAAGCGCGCTCTGCAGAGGGTATATTAATTTTGGCCAGGCGTTTGCAACGCACCTTAGAAATCATCTCCGACCCCATAAGATATATGTATATTCTGTATCAGTATCAACAGAGGAAGCTTTTAATGGATTGTTCTCTCTGAAGCAAAGTGGCGCAGCGATCAGAGAGAGATAATGAGCGATCCATAAGTGGACAGACGAATATGTGTCGTTAATGATAATTGTAATCTTTGCTAGTCTCTATTCGAATACTATTCGTCCTATTTAACTCTTTGTTATATTAAACCAGACGAACGGGACAGTCAGTTCGCACAAAGTTAGTACACCCTTTTTGACCTATATAGGCCGTAGAAGACTTTGTCATTGTGTATTTATAATATTTCAAAGCTGGGCGAAGAGTATCTTACTGTCGGGCGTGCCCAACTTTAGCGTTCGTCTAGTTTCTTTCTCCAAATTTAAGTTTCTTCAAGATTATTCTGTATGAATACATTTAATTTGGGCGTTGTCCCTCAGTTCACATTATACCCCTTATAATATTTCAAACAAACTAAATACGTATTCCCTTTCATTATATTCCTTTTTATACCCAAAATGAATAAATTAGCTTTAATTTCTTGGTTACCTTCCAAATTTAATGAAGAACAAGCAACAAACACGTAAAAATAAAATTTAAATATTATTACAAATATTAAATATGTATATGTATGTGAAACCTTCGGCATGTCGAAGTTAGCTATTCTATCTTGATATCTTTATTTTTATTATAGTTGCGACTTTCCAACATTTCAAGGAGCATTTCCCTCTTAATCACAGTGTAATAAAGGAGTTCCTTCTCATTCCTAAGGCATTTATTGGTGGTGGGCGTGGCTATACCCTCCACGCATAGAGTACCATCGGCTCTCTGGATGTGGAGGACACTCGCACTGGCCGTAAGGCACTGCACGCAGTTGGAATCTTGGCCATCAGATGGATTCTTTTCTACGGCTTCCATACAGTAATGAGATTGTTCCATATCAATAGTCACATTGAGAGTGTTGTTTGCACCTAAACATTTGTTAGAGCTGATGGGTTTTAATTTCTGCCGGAATAATCCGCAATATCTGTCGTCTGCAAATATTTCAAATGAATATTGTCGACATTCAAGGAAATTACCTTCTTTAAATGTGGGATAATACGTTACCATTCTTTATTTTGCTCTGAGCAAAACCGATTGCGAAATAATTGTCTCCTGCCATCTCCGAATCACTGCACCACTTGACCTCATTCAGTTTTTTAGAAATCTTCTTGTCCAGTTCAAACTTCACCAGACCATTGTCATATTTTGTAGTGTGTTGCTTAAATACATATGATTTGGTTAAATTACATATACATTACATATACAAGTATATATTATAGTTAATGACATACCTTGATTGCATATGTTTCATCAGGTTGGCTAGAATCGCTTTGTATTTGAATACCGTCAACTTGGCTCCCTTCCATTTGTTCACATTTGCTCGTTGATAGGACATGGTTTGGGGACACCACGATGGCAGTACAGCGGTACTCTTTGTTCATAAGATCAGGGGTAGTATACTGAAGTGAGGTTAGGTAATTCAATGTATTGTCTTCCGTCGGCGGCCTGCGAGAAAGAGACTTGAAAGCAGAAACAATTTAAAACTGGAGTAACTTACTTTGGGCAGCAGATGAGCTCCTCACCAAAGGGATAAGAGAAACCACATCGTTCAAGAGTTTCATAGCTTGGCTGGGGATTTAATGTCTCACAGTTTTTTTCCTTTACGCATACAGTGTTGTCCCGACAGAGCTGACCCTCTGGTAGTTCCAAAACAAATTTCATAATTCTATAGATATAGTACATGAGATTGAAGATATGTTGAACTCACCTAACACATTGAGTATACTATGTGCCCAACAGCTGCTGCAGTTGTAGAGAAGTCCTCCCAGAAGCGCCAACAGCGTGAAACGCCTCCATGCGAATTCCGCGTTCTTCATGTTAGAGTTCTCGTCTTGAACTTAGCTCTGCGAACAAATCAAACCTTGCCAAGCGGTTAAATAAAGAATCCGTTTCTCTCTATTTCTTTTCTTCCGTTTCTTTCTATCGCTCTCACTCTCTTGCTTATTCTGGTACTTCTTTTTCAGAAGAGAAGTATTGCTATTCTTTACGATATCCTAAAGTTTCTGAATGAGGCATTTGGTTTTAGTATGTGTGCAAGCTAATAGTAGAATATCTCCCGGACGTGTATTGCCGATCTTTCTAGCTTTTTTAGCTTTCTAATCAGTGCTGCCAACTTTTGAGAATGAAGAAGCAAGAAAAAGCTCAACAATTATTTAAACAGACAAAAAAACAAACGTTAAGAAGCTTAACATTCATCCACCTAAATCTAATAAAAAGTGAATTTCCTTTACTTTACAACTTTAAATCATTTATTTTGTAATTATCTAGGAATATTTACTCAATCTAATGAAGACTTTACAAATTATCGAGAAAATAAAGTAAATTTCATGGAAATTTCTTTGCAGTACTAAAAAAAATAAGGAAAATAAGGGTATACTAATTTTGTGCATGTCTGTCTGTCTGTCTGTCTGTCTGTTTGTCTGTTTGTCTGTTTGTGTGAACGCACAGATCTCAGCTATTATAAAAGCTAGAGATACCAAATTTGGTAGGAAGACTTCTGTTTACTATACGCTGATCAAGTTTATTTCAAATGTTAGGTGTCATGCCCACAGCCCCCGCAAATCAACAATTTAAGTTTTAAAGTCGATTTGTAAGTGGCGTATTAAAGATACAACTAACCTACTTGAACATGTACTAAGCTGATTAAAATTCTATGCATATAATTTGATCGGACAATAAACACAGAAGTTATTCAAGAAAGTCTGACCATAAAACCAAGTGCTTGTGTCAGCTATCAAGGACGGCAGGCAAGCGCGAGCGCCATCTGTCGAAAATAATTCGAAGCATGCAAATGTACGTATGATTTTAAAAAATTAAAATACACCGGAACATGGGTCGAAGGGTATCTTCCTGTCGCGTGCCGCTCGACTGTTGCTCTCGTTAAAAAAAACCCAGATTTGACTGGGAAAAAAACATAATCGGCAGCATTGGTTATCTACATTTATTTTAAATTTCCTATGAATAATACACTTATGTATATAAAATAGTATAGTATGTATATGTTCCATATGTTATACATACATTCACCTTAAAAGTGCAATCGATGTGTTCATCTGAGTGTGTGCTCGCAAACTCAACGCGAACCCCCAAGCACTCTCTCCTTCGTTGCCGACACGTGCCACCTTATCGATGGAGTATTAGATCATATAACACAGATAGCTGATGTAACTACAGCAAGTGAAGTAGTCGGAAGTTGGGGAAGCGAAGCGAAACAATGGAAAAATTGAAGAAATTGAACGACGCGACGCTTTCAATTAGCTGAACCTGAATGGGAACAAACCAAAGCGTCAGTACGATCAATTCACAATGTACCTGTATCTGTGTGTAGAAGTGTGTATGTGTGTGTGTGTGTGTACGATAAGCCAGTGTTATTTTGATACCCATGGAGCCCGCAAATAGACAAAATAACAATTGAAACTGTCTGATAACTGAACTGAATCAAAATTTAGTGAATTCAATCGAAATATGTTTGTAATTTCTTTCTTTGCTTGCTTTTATAATTAATTTTAGCACTATAATACTTGTATCTTTCTTTCATCAGGAGAAACGGGCATAGGATGGTTAGGGGGTAGGCAGAAAGGGGCGTGGGCTTTGTGGGGAGGGAGCGAAGGGATGATGGTATTTAATATGTACACTACGATGGACGATGACGATCACAGTTTAGTTCCTAGTTGAAGATGCTGTTTTATTTGCTTCGCATTGTTCTCTAGCCTAGTAACCGTAGAAGAAGGCCTCGTAGGAGAAGGTGCGCGTCTGGTTGCAGGTGAGCAGGACCAGTGCTGTCGTCTGGCCAATGGCTCCGTCCGCAAAATAGGCAGCGGCATCGTTGGCCGATGTATCCACATAGATCTCAATGCAGGTCAGGGTGCTGCCGGTACCGGCGGTCGAAGGGTAACGCATTGTCACCTCAATGTCCACGGCTGTTGTGAAGCTTTCGTCGTCGTAGTTGTTCACCAACAGTTTGTCGCCTATGAAGGAGTAAATAAGAGTTTAGCGATAACGATAACGATTACAACGAGAGCAACATTTACCCGTTATGCGTTCGCAAGAGCTGAACACAATATTGTTCTTGGAATGCTTTACTTTGTCCAAAGCATCGAGCTTGGTGCCCGGATTGAGGGTCACATAACGATTCTCGTCCGTCACCGACTTAATGGGCGAGTAATCCAGATCACTGGCGCGCTGCGCCGCCGCCTGCAGCTGCGCCTGCGCCTGTGATGGGGCAGCGATTGCGCTGCCGCGCAGCAGTATCAAAGTGAACAGAACTTGCAACATTTCACACACGCACACGCACGCACGCAAGCTTGTACAAAAGCCAATTGAATTGGGCTTTAATTGTTTTGTGGTTAGTTGCAGAACAAAACAGAAAAAAAAAAGATGGGCAAAGGTGCTGCGATGGTTTCACTCTCTGTTTCTCTCTCTCTTTCTCACTCGCTCGCTTGCAAATCGTATTTTTTCCGGTCTTTCCGCACGGTGTGCAATCTATTTGAAGACTGTTTTATGTGCATCAGCTGCCGCTGCCAATGGCTTTTATACGGGCCGGTCTTATCGGCGGTCAGCGCTAGATAAGGCCAACTCTCTCGACTGAACGATAAGCCGCCAAAGCCTTTATGGCACTACTATTGGATGGATACTCTCGGGTATTCGGTTATTCGGGTACTCGTGTATTACAGGGTAAACGAGTACATAGGTTTGGCTAATTGCCAATTATTCGCTCAGGCTCTAAAAATAGACCACTTGAGACGACAGTTTTAGACATGGACTAAACAACAACTGCAATTAATTTGCTGCCAAATTGCCAATCGATCGAGCGATTCATCGATCGCTCGACATGTCTCGACATGTCTCGACTTGTCTCGCGTGGCCCAGCAACGACAAGGAAAGCGAGTGCGAAATAACTCTCTGTTCCTCGCTCTCCCTCTCTCCCAGTCTCTCTCTCTTTCAATCGCTCGTCCTAACATCATTTCACCTGATCGTGAAACATGTGATATCATTCCAGCGTGATCACAATAAATTAAAAATATATGATTCTGAAATGAAAAACAGACACTCGAAACCAATTATTCTGCTTCCGTCTCTGGGTTGTCCACTTCAGACTGTTTTTCCAGCTTTGTGCGTAGTTTGCGATGCGGTTGCCCCGCCCCCCAGGCCCTACCACCCCCATCGATCAGAGAACTGTATTGTTTATATCTACTAATATTTACCATATCACACAAGGCGAGCACCACACACAATGGGGCATGCAAATAAGACAACTCATAACCGATGATAAATATAACTATAGAAATTAATAATATACAAGTAAATATAGAAATTAATAATATATTTGTAATGTTTTCTTTATAATTATTGAATATATATCAATATAATATTATGATATACATATAATCTAAATACATTTATAACCATAAGACCTGTACATAATTATATTTCTGAGAAGTGAATAACCGTGAGTCAACCTGTTGCTGAGATTACAGTTTTATGAACCTCAGAAAAAACGTTTCGGTAACTAATTGAATTGCCAGCAAAAATACATAAACTGTTTTCTGTTTTTAACAAAAATGATTAATTAAAAACAGCGCTGAAATCTTCACAATTCACAATTGACGTCACTTGCATCGACGTAAAAACCCCAATGAAGAATATATATAGTCTGGCTCCGTTTATCAGAGAGTTCAATAAATTCTGTATATGTATGGTATGCTTATATTTCCTACCCTAACTCAAACAAAAACTTAGGGGTAAAAGTTGTTCCTATCCTAAAACAAATTGTATAAAAATTTACTTAAGGAAGCCACAGTCAAAATGTTCATCTAAACACTAAATAATAAAATAAGTGGAAGTCCATACCAGATAAAGTTAAGTCAGTAACTAAAGTTACAAAAGAACAAAAACATATACTAAGCTGGCAAAGAAATCTCGAATATAAACCCGAAATATAACGTAATGCCCCGCAATGTCAAGGTGGGAAAAATAAAACTTTTATTCCATAGTTCTCTGGAGTGCCAAATTGAAGTGTATCCCATTCTTGTGATCTTATCTGATTGTTTGACGATTACCGACTTTCGATTACCGTTAGCGGGCTTAAAGCGTGTGTGATTTGCTCCAAATTGTTTTCGACTTGTGTTTCGCATTTTTGTTTTGCAGTTTAACCTTGATTACTATACATATGTATAAGTATATCATATATACCATAGGAGTATATAGAACATGGGTTTGTTTATAATTGCGCATGAAACAAAACAATCTATCAAAAATGAAAGTCTTGGCAGTAAACCGACAATTTTAATTGCTGAAATGATATCAAAATCGCTTGAGAAGTTCTAAATTTAGTGGTTCTGCCTACCCTATAACCATCAAGTTAAGCCCGCAAGGTATTTCGATTGCGATATTCATCGCATGCATATTTTTTTTAAACTGCCTTCGTTTTTGATGCTTTCGTCTTACTTTATTTCTTACTTATTTTTATTATTTTCTGTTTCATTTATTTTAGATCTTTCATCTATCTTTTCTGCCTTTCTTTCTTTCTCATTATACCCTTCGACCATTGAAAATGGTCAAAAAAGGGTATACTAACTTTGTGCAAAATGCAAATGTATGTAACAGGCAGAAGGAGGCGTGGCAGACCCCACAAAGTATATATATTCTTGCTCAGGATCACTAGCCGAGTCGATTGAGCCATGTCTGTCTGTCTGTCCGGATGTCCGGATGTCCTGATGTCCGTCTGACCAGATGAACACACAGATCTCAGCTATTATAAATGCTAGAGATACCAAATTTGGAATGAATGTCCTATGTACTCGGCCCAGATCAAGATTATTTCAAATGTTAAGTGCCACGCCCACCGCCCCCGCAAATCAATAAATTAATTTTTTAACTCAATTTGCAAGCGCTGTATAAAAGATACAACTTTCTGACTTCAACATATAGTAAGCTGTATTAAATATCTACGTAGTCTCCAAATTACAATCCGATCGGACAATAAACACAGAAGTTATTTAAGAAAGTATGAACATAAAACCAAGTGCTTCAGTCAGCTAACAAGGGAGGCGGGCGAGCGCGAAGCGCGAGCGCCATCTGTCGGGATTAATTTCAAAGCATGTTCATATGTATATGTGTACATACATAGGAACATACCTACATAGGTCGAAGGGTATCCCACTGTCGCGTGCTGTTGCTTTTCTTACTGGTTTTACTCTGCTTCTTTCTGTTACTCAATTCGCCATACTTTTATAGGGTATTTGCAGATACAGCAATATACTTCTGTCTTTCTTATCTCTTATTATTTGCAAGCAAGCATTGGGGCTGTCAGGGTTGCCAAGTTGCTGTCCATATTTTCAGTTTTAAAACCAAAGCGCCATCTATGGGTACAATTAAAATACATTTATCCTATTTTTTACTACTACAAGGTGAATACATTATAAATTACATATATTATAGCTGATTTCACATCGTATACTATAAAAATAAGAGTCGGTAAAGTGTGTGTGTGGCAACCCTATGGCAGATAAGCCTGTAATCCACTGAACTTTACCACTTTTGCCTGAATTCATTGTGGCTTATCGCTTGTAGACCGCTCAAGTACATAAGGAATCCCTTAATCTCTTTCCAATTCAACCTTAACCCAACTTCGCATTTACAGTTTGGGTTATAGAACTGCTGACTCAGCTGCAAGTGGAATACCCCTGGCGCCAAGACAACCCACCTAGTATAGTATGTACTCCCATTGCTTTCTTATGAAATGGACTGCGCGTTTTCTTGATCTTGATACTATTGCTTGGCGCCAACAGCTCGCGGGAGTATCGAAAAAGTTCCATTAATGATGAGAATCAACTGATAATGTCCAGAAGCTAGCGAATATACTGTGTCGTCTGGTATATCCGTGGAGTTTAGCGTCAATTTATGACTTTGTTAAGTTTTCTTTCTCAAGTGGGAAGCGCGTGAACACGTCCGATTTATTTGTCCAGCCGTGACAGATATTTACGAAGCTCCCCGCAAACGTCGCCCTCCTTTCTAGACAAACCCCTGGCAATTAACAAAACATCTTGAGAGCATATATGTAGTTATGAATCGAGTAATCGAGTACATATATCATTTGATAAGTAGTAAAACGATAGTTTTTACAAGCATTTAATTAAATAGCTATCAGAAGAAAACAAAAGTTCTAATCTGTTTGGAATACAGGGTGTCCAACTAGCTGTTGGACTGTCTGACTGACTAACTGTTCTAATCGGAACCGAAATACTGTGCCTGATAGGCAAAGCTATCGGTTTGCTGGGCCTCCACAACGATAGATATGAAACGCTGTCCAATGCCGCCGGCGACCACATAGGCGATACCGTCATCATTGTCCTGCGTGCAGATGATCTCTACAAAGGTAACGATAGCTCCGGCTCCGGTCTCAGGATACGTCAGCTGCAGGCTAACATCGTTGCGTGCGGGATAGCTATAGATATCGGCATTCTGTGCAACCAGACGATCGCCTGAAAGAAGCAATGAAAATATTCCTTTAAACGACTGTACATTGCATACTTTCGGGATGGGAGTGGGCGGGGGCGGAGCTCGCAATAACAATCGCATACCTGAAATGCGTGCTCCAAGCGTATAACGCACCGATACCGATGAATCGGCCGAACGTGCCAACGAGGAGGTGGTCTGCTTATCCATACGCTGCAGCTTCAGACCCGGATGCTTGGCGGCAAAATCACGCACATTCTTGACCAGGACAATGTCGCGATCCACATACGATGCGTCGCGGCTAACCCCGGCTAAACCGCTGGTCAGCAGACAGCCGAAGACCGCAACCAGAAGGCACAAGCTCAATTTGCACATTTTATAGGATTTGGATATTTATTTATTCTTTATTTGTCGGATATTCCGAGACGTTACAACTGAGGCAAGTAGGGTACGCTGAATGAGTTGCAGTGCGGTGTTTTCTTTATTATTTATACTAACGTCGACTAAATTGGAAACCTTTGATTTGATTGTGCTTTTGTTTCCGATACTCAGCCCGCCCCGAGCCTCTTATCACGCCAATTGACAATATTCCACTGACAACGTAATCCAACAACAAGAACTTGGCCCATTGACGGGCATCGATGGGCGAATGCTCTATGAAAAATGTGATATAGAGTTTTCCAGAATTTTTTATAATATATTTAACTAGAAATGTATTTATTGCTTATCTTCAGAACTAAACTTATATAACATTAATTTGAAAAACATTTAACCTAAAATTAAGAAAGGCTTCTGTAATCTTTCACCTTTTTATCATACATAATTCAATATACGATATCTTTCTGAACAATTCCCGAACAATATCTTCACAATAATGAACTCTCTGATACATTTCGAATACTTCCAAAATATTGAGCAAACTTTTTTTCTCGGAACATGACCGTCCTAACATACATACATGACCCAACTTGGCTGATAAGGCACCTTACCTGGGCCCCGCCCAGCCCAGCCTCGTCAGATAGTCAATTAAATTGAACAATTTGTACCACTGACGCAGCGTCGAATAGGAGGCGATGTACCCGAAATTTCTCTATCCAGGCGGGCTGGGCCTGGCCGGGAAAGATAAGCGGGCCCAGAATCATAAACAACCTAAACAGCAACTGGTAATTTGACAGACAGTAGTTTTGTATCATTCTGCTTAATTAGAGATAGGATTGTCACAATGCGATTTCCATTCCCGTTCCTGATATTCCCGATTTCAATTCCAATGTCAGGTGTGGTTACAGCCATACTCGTACGTGTATTTCGAGTTCTGTTTTTAGAAATTCACCGGAACTTTATCGAGCCAGCTGCCTAACCCTTCTGTACTTCCCTGGAAATGGACACCTTGAAGAGGCGCAAATTATCAATTAAGATTGGCAAATTGGTCAAAGATAATGCAATATTGTTTATTATTGTAGAATTACGAAGACCTGAAACGTGAATCATGCGTTTCCCTTAATCAACAATCGATATGTGATTTTTGCAATTGGCTTATCTACCCCTCCAGCCGGACTGACCTATGTAATGTCTATACGATATATAACAGCAAGGAACTGAATCCTGAATCATCGTCTTATTGCTTAAATTGAAAGTATCGCAAAGTGTTTAGAAAACATGTTTATTTCTAATCATTATTCAGACTTATAACTCTAGAGTTACACTTGAATGTAAATATTATTTTATTATACACATGTGTATATGTTTCTATATAGATATAGAATATAGATTGTGTATGTGAATGTATGTGATCAAATACAAAGAATATTGAGAATTTCGGAATACAATTTACAGGCATTAAATAATTCCGGTTTTAATGAGTCATCAAAGTCAGGGGATTTATGGTAAGTTGGCAAAAAGTCGTATAAAGTTGAGCTAGATCACTTCTGTGGAATGTGGCAGCAACAAACTTAAGTAATACAAACAAAGGCATTAATATAATTACAGAAATAGATTAATATGGTAAGAGATTTATAGAGTTACGGTAAGTAGTAACATATATATATATATATATACCTGTATATGTATGTATGTACGTATGTATATATTATTACAAAATATCTTTCTAATATTCATGAAAAATGTCTTGGCAAGGCTAAAGCAAGAACGGCATTTGATCTCGATCTGGCGCCAAATATACGTGTATATATCATGTATAATATCATCTACTATATTGCACACAAATTGCCGACTTGCTTCAGCTCTAGCAGCGGCACCGGACGCTCAAACACTCACACATAATTACGCGAAAAAGAAAGAGACAGCACCAGGTGGTGTCGCTCTGTCTCTTTCCGTTACTCTCACAGGACTGAAGTGCACACGAAAAGGGCTTAGAAATCGGCTTATCTACACAATCATTCACTTAGACCAATTTTTGTTATTGCTTTATATATCTGAGTACAATCCATTTGTTTATGTTTCCAAAGTAAATACAAATAAAAAAATAGGAGAACCAACAGTAGCTTAGCTTTCTTAATATCCATTTGTTTTTTTTTTTTGAGAATTCCGATTTCAATTATCACGACTTAAATATAATTTGAAAACCTAATTAAATATGTTTGTAGATTTTGGATTGGACAACTTCGAGATGTATTCATATATAGAGAAAATCACATTCACAATGCCAATATTTAAAAACCGATTCCTGGGCCCCCATATGTCGTCATGGTGCCATCTTCATTTTTATGTATGTATGTACGTTATATAAAACCAACAACAATTTCAAGTTTCTCATTTTCACTAAATTCCTTTTGTCTAAAAACGGCCCCTTTCCCCGCCCCCCGACCCGGTGCACGTCCCATGAAACCCTTGTTAGATATTGCTTTAACGCTTCCCCACATCCTCGCGGCATCATCATCATCCGCATCCTCCTCATCGTTATCATTATCATCATCACTCTACCAATGCGGGCGAATCTCCTTGAAGAGCCACTTCTGATAGCCATCGTTGACATCGCACTGTCCCAGCGACAACTGTTGCGTCGTCGGATGCAGAGCCATGCACTTCTTGTGTACACGATGCAGCAGATGCTTGGTGTGCTCGTTATAGCTCCATGGTCCATCGACGGTGCCCAGCCGACAGACGGCCAGCTTGATGCCCTGTCGATCAGCCTCCACGCAGCGTTCGCCGACGCCCAGCTGTCCGACAGCATTCAGACGCACCAGCTGATTGTTGCCACCGCCATGACAATAGGATAGACCCATTATGGCCGGCGGCTGGTGTCCCATCGAGTCGAGACAACTATCAGAGGCCACCGAACGCAGTTCACCCCAATGCAAATTGGCTGGCAGAGCGGGGAACTTATCGACCACATCGTAGGCAATGTTGTCCATGAACCATTGGAAGGATTTACAATTGAGACGCTTCTTCAGTGCCAGTTGCTCGCTAATATCGCCCATGTCCAGGTAACGTGCCAGTGGCTCACGCGTGTAGAAGAACTCCTTGTGGGTATCATCGAACCAAGTCTCAATTACGCGCTTGTAGTTAATCGTGATCAGCGGACCCTTCTTCTTGCTGGCCAACTTGCCGAAATTGTATGGCATAAAGCCACGATAGACATGGCCGACACGTGAGCAGGGAACCCATTCGATGCTGCCACCGCATTGCCAGATCTTAAAGCTCAGCTCAAAGTTCTCTCCGCCCCAGACAAGTAGACCAGGATCGTAGGCGCCCAGCTCCAAGAAATACTCGCGATTGATGGCAAACAGACCACCAGCATGCGTGGGACTTCGATACGGTTCAGAATTGTGGGCACGACGACGTTGCTCGCGACGTGGCACCTCGTTCTCCTTGTACAGCATGCCCCACTCGAAGATGCCGCGGAAATGATTGTCGCTGCCGTACACGGGACGATATTCGAATGATTTGTGATCGATGCCATCGATAATAGGCACTGTCATCACAGTGCGCTCTCGATAAATTGGCGCCAGCAGCGGTGGCAGCCAGTTAGTGTTCACCTCACAATGGGCGTCCAGGAAGACGATAACCTCGCCTGCAAGCAAGATCAATCAATGTAGGTTACAAGTTTTCGGGCAGAAACCATATTAAATGAAATATAACAATCTGTTTTTCTAAGATAAGGATAAGGATATATGAGATTACTTAACGTTTAAGATTTTTAAGATTTCAACTAACTACAATGGACCAGTTTAAATAACATATATAAACATCGATGAGCTTTAGTTTTATATTTACAATACTTTAGTGCAGTCAACGGTCCAGTCAAGATAATGAACGCTAATAAATAGTGCCCACAGTGGGTCAAGTATTACCCTAGCATTATGAAGCGCGATTGGCACTAATTGACCGCGACGGGAGAAAGCCTTAACTAATCTCCGTTATCTTTGGACGAGGGGTTCACTCACCTGTGGCCTCCATGGCGCCTCGCGATCGAGTTCGTATAAGACCTTCACGCTCCTTATTGCGTATTATCTTGACCAGGCCATCGAACTGTTGCACATATTCGTCTAGTTTCGTACGAAGATTCTCCTTGTCTGAGAAATCGTCCACCAGAATGATCTCGTGCAGCACATGCTTCGGGGATCGATCAATAACTGAATGCACTGTTCGCATTAGCACGGAAAAGCCCTCGTTGTGGAACACAATGATGATACTGGTCTTGGGCAAATCATACGGATAGTCCCAGTGTTTGCACTCCTCCAGCCTTGTGTCCCGCACCGAACGATGCATTGAGATCTCATCGGAGCAGGCAATATTCATGCCATACTCCATTTCAGAGGCATCCGCGACATTTTTTTTGTCCGGAGGCAATGTGTAGGCATCGCCATTCTCACCGGGCCCAGTACGAGGCTTTACATCTTTGGGCTCAAAGTTTCCCAACCCTAGAAAGTAAACAAAATTATTAAAAAAAACGAACAACAAAATAAAAGGCGACACTTGTGCAAATGTAAAGACATACTGTAAAGTGCACATCGAAATCGTATTAACAATACTGCAAAGACTATTGTTTCCAACAACGTGGCTTAAACAAAGCTAAACAGGCGCGTCTCAAGAAAACTAGGCGTGTGTTCTTCTACTTCAGACATGAATTAACTGTAAATTTTCTGTAAATTTCAGAATATGCCGAAAGAAATAACCTTTAACATATGTATGCGCCCACTAGAAAGTATACAGAACTATGCGAGAGATAATCGTAAAATCAATCAAGAACCTGTTTTTCTACATAAACCACATGATATATGCAACTTTGGTATATTGTGCACTCACCTTCCACCAGCTTGGGCACCTCACGTGGCCTATTCTCAAGGCGCTGATGACTGAACTTGGCGCCTCCGAAGCGAGAGTGATATGCCTCCTGGACGCGCTTGTGGTGATCACTCCAATTGGCCAACAGATAAAGCAGTGGCAATATGACCAGCAGGCAGAGCACCAACCGGCAAATGCGGCCACTGCGAATGTTACTCACACGCATCGCGCAGGAATTCCGACTTCAATAACAAATTCCAGTTGCAATTTCGATAACAAATTTAATAATGTTGACGTGTTTGCGTCGGCAGCAGAACAGACGACGTTGGGTGCAGAGCACAGGCAGTAGTAATTAATTAGACAAGGTACAAGAATTTTTCGGCTGCTCTTGATGCGATGTTGATGTCAATGCACGAATGTCAGTGTGTGTTTGTGTGTGTATTTGCGTGTGAATCTGAAAGTAAGTGACTATTAGAATGTGTGTGTGTGTGTGTATGCGAGTTGGTAGGCGCAAGTGTGTATGTGTGTTTTTTGTACGTGAACAAGAACCAGGTGAGCCGCCGCTGCGAAAGTAATGATCAAAAGGCAATCGTCGATAATGATGAACGAACGGCAACGGGAACGGCTTAATACCTTTAAACAAAATGAGTTCACAATAAATACAATTGAATGCTAGCTGTCATTGGCTGCTGTCTAACACAAACGCAAACACAACGCGATGCAACGCGTGCGTCCCTCGACTGTTGCAATGCAAATATAATTGCGGTATAAACGTAAACAAAAAAGAAACACGGACTATAAGAAACTGCCACGCGTTTGACGTTTTCTAGCACATCAGGTGGCACCGTTTGCACTACAACGCCAACTGTCGGCGGTAATGCGAGTTACATTACATTTGCCGGCTGAAAACGATAATCGATAGGTAAAATATACTAAAAATGCCAGCATGATTTTACACTTGCGTCAGCGTACGCTTTACGTTATTGCCATCACGTTACGCTGCCGATAACACCAATGTCAGCACTACGTTACGCAAGCTTCGATTGTGTGCAAGTCTTTTTTGAAATGAAAGCGCAATTCTACAAATTCCTTGTTTACCTTTAATAAACATGTTGAGCAAAGAAAACATTGCAATATTCGAGAAATAACATTTATTTACATTATGTTCTATTTACATGAAAAAATTTACAAACATAAAAATACATATGTATTATTCAAAAATAGTACAAATATTAAATATATTTTTTATTTACAGATACAATGTATGTTAGTTTATATTATATTAATTCAATAAATAAAATGGCAAGTGGCCAAAAGCTATAGTACATGGTGATGTATATTGCGAATCTTAATGCTGCATCTTGTTCTGAATACTGAGGGTCATCACGCTGCCAATGCGACGGCGATCGAAAAACGGTTCCGGATCATCCAATGCGCCAATTGCGGTAACTGCCGCAAATCCACCATCGCCGGGATTATCGGTCAACGTATGCCCAGCATGCTTCAGCTGATCGATTATCTCGCTCTTCACCTCCGACTCGTAATCAACTTGCATCGGTATCAGCTGATGATGCAGGCGCCCATCATTGACGGCCTGCGTCATGGTCTCGCCCCGAATGAGATACTTCATAATTACCTGAAATCGAAATTTACAAAATATCGACAATTATTAGTTTGTCTTGAAATTAAATGATTTAAGAAGCGTGATAAATTGCCAACATTGTCGACAATATTGAATATAATAGATTTGTTTAGATAATATATATTTTTACGCACCGCTGCCACACTGGTTGTAATCTTGGTGCCGCCAGCAGCACCGACCAGCAGTCGCACATCGCCATTGCCATCGACTATAATCGCGGGCGACATGGAGGACATTGGGCGTTTGTGTGGAAATATGTAATTAGCCGGCGATGCCGGAACGTTAAAGCTATTGACGACGCCGGGTGTTGAGAAGTCATCCATCTCGTCGTTCAGTATGATCCCTGTTTGTGTTGATGCTACTTTGGAGCCAAAACTGCAAATAACAGAGTAAATGTTAACATTTGAATTATCTATCGATATTCGATAACACATACTAGTTATTGATGGTGCTCGTTATTGATACAGCATCACCATTCGACGCCAGCACATTCATATGGGCAGTTCCGTGATCTGGTTCCACTGTAAAATTCGCGCCATAGTGCAAGTAATCTTGAGAGGTTTGATCGTCTTTGATCATCGCACGGACACTTTTAACCAGATCTTCGCTCAGTATACTTTCCAGCTGTCTTTGAATTTCATCGCCCATTTCTGGATCGTTTTCGGCATCACCCAAATTGGTCCGCTGACCGTATGCATGCTTAAAAGTTTCCACCACGCGCTGCCAGTATAATCCCTCGTTGTCCGAATGCAATTCGCTCATCACGTTCAGTATGAAGGCCAAGATTGGCCCGCTCGACGGCAAGGGCGTTGTGTATAGTTTAAAGGCCCCGGTCACATGGGCCGTTATGTGGTTATCTGCCTCCCAACGCACTCTGTAGGCGATAAATAAAGGCGACATTGTTGGATAAACATTCGTATATGGAATAAATGGTTCATCAAATGCTTGACTAGATAAAACTAAGCTTTAATTAAATTGTTAAGTTTCGATTACTCACTTGAAATTCTTAAGATCATCCACCGTGATGATGCCTCCCATGCGCGTTATGTCGTCGATAAATTTGACTGCGGTCTCGCCACCATCGTAGAGCTCACCGGCACCGTTATTGGCTATACGCTCCAGTGTGTCCGCCAGCGTTGTACGCTTCATATAGTCGTGCTCGACATAGGGTTCCCCATTCCCGTTGAGGAACATCGTCGATAGTCCCGGATCTGCTTTGATTTGCGTCAACTTGGATTTGATGGCAGCGGCCAGATAGCGCGACACTACGTGACCCTCGCGAGCCAATTTAATGGACGGCTGGAACAGATGCTTCCACGGCAGGCGGCCGTATTTCTGATGCATTTCCCAATAGCCGAGTATCTCACCGGGTACAGCACCGGACTTGGCGCCAGTGATCTCAGATTGGCCGACAAACATTTCCTTAGTGGCCGCCGCTGGGGCAGATTCACGTGCAATGACCGTCTCCACTTTGCTGTTGTGTCGCGTATAAATTGTGGCCACAAATCCACCACCGATCCCCATCGAGTGCGGCAACATGATTCCCTCGCAGAGCAACGTGGCAATGGCGGCATCTACCGCAGAGCCGCCATCCTGCAGCATCGAGCCACCAATATCTGCGCATCCGATACCGTTGGATACCACAGCACCCTTTAGATAACGCTTATCCTTCGACCGCAATCCGAATACCAAGCCGAGCGTCAGCGCAGTGACCATCAGTGCGGCTATCACTAGCCATATAAAGAATTTCCGATTGAATACGAGCCTGAAAGTATAAGTTTGTAACGTAGTACATTAGAACATTACGAAACAACCCATTGAGAGCCAATCAAGTCAAGTGCCTTGCCGAGTGCTTTAGCCGGGATTTCGTCGAGTGGCCAATTCTATGAGATCGATAATCGGTTTCTGATTAGACCGATCGATTCAATACAATTCAATTCACTTCGATTCGCGTCGATTTCAATTTATTTTATTTCTTTGCTTCGTCTTGTTCCTCAGGTAAAATGTTTGTGTTTCACTTTTGGCATATACCCAAACCACTTTTAACTTTTAATAATTATCTAATATATATATGAAATTTAGCTCCAGAAAAACAACAAACTAAGAAGGGCATCCGATAAGTTCTTATAACGCATATTTCCAATGCATGCTCTTTAAATATTAAGATTTTTATTTGTTTTGTATATCTGTAAAAATAAGAAAACTATTTTGATCCGGTCTGTACATTTATCTTAGGTTCTCTCAATAAATCAACCTGAGAAGCTAACAATCAACTCGAATAGTCATGGCATTTCAAGTCATTCCATTTCAAGTGAGTTTCATTTCAAATATTTTCATGTTCCAAAACTGGACCACATGTGCCACTGTTTCATTTGAGCAATGTTTCTTTATTTCCATTACATTCCAGTTTTTGCTTAACGTTGCATTAAGACGTCATTCAAGTGCAAGCTTAGATAACCAAATCTATCATCATAGCTCAGTTAGAATACCTATATATCAGCTAAGTGCGATTAGTACCCAACGATTAATCATTTAGAGCATCGTCAAACAATTATTTACCTGCAATTTGTTTCAGAACAGCAATTGCTATCGACATTTTTATTGTTGGGAATTCTAGTGAGATTATCGTTAAAATTAAATACCGGTTTTAACAGGCACTAAGGGACTTCACATTGATTCCAAACGAGTATACTTAGTTTCAGTACAATGCATTGTATTTATCAGTTCGGCGTCATTTTTGATATAGGTATCGTATAAGTATCTCGTCATATTTAATGTATATGTATATATATCTTAATGGGCAACCATTTGAATTAGCCAGATAAGTGTGAAACCCTTCTTGTTCGGCATTGTGAAATATGTTTAGTCACTTTCTAGCTACCACTTGCATGACACGTTCTGGGAGTTAAATTTAGAGAGGTCTTTCAAGTACCATGACTTTTGAAAATCACCGACTCTGTCTGGCCATTCAGTTGGTGATTCCCGAGTCCCCGCGCATCCCGAGGGCCGCAGTTCGTAATAATAATACGCTTATCGGCAATATGCGCTGATTAATTTACGCGTGTATTATCAGTTAATGCGGTTCATAAAGATGCCTAGAAATTCTGTGGTCGTAAAAGTCGACAGCTCCATTAATAAGCAATTTTGTATGATTAGCGCCGGATTTTTATTTTGCAATACAAAAGAGAAGTTTGCTAGAAGAAGCGTGTATTGAGGGCAGGTGGGCAAACTAGCGAAAGAAGAAGCAAAGTGCGCCATACGCACAATTGGAACTCGCACTTAGTACGTATATAATACATTAACAAAACTAGAATTTTCTAGATATACGGATCCCAAAGTAGATAATATTTGGTATAAACTCTTCTATTAAAAAAACATTAAATTTGGTCTTTCTAACATGACCTAATCGATTAATTAGGGCCTATTATAGTATTGTTTTATTACTTCCTCTGTGTTTATCGATTTCCTATGAATGAACAGTTAGTTCATACACACTTATTCTCGATATTCACGAGGTGTGTTACAACCCAGGTGTTATATCATTTAATGAGAAATGTTATCTCAATTGTTTTTTTACTGTGCAAAAGTTATGGTATCTCCGAGCTTGATATAGGGATCGACACGGCACTTTAATAGAACACTGTCTCACGTGATAGGGAATTGCAGCCATGAATTGGATTCAGAGTTTTGGAGTGTTTACCTTTCGAAAATTGCATGTCATGGTCGGTCGTAGTGTGAACTTGATCTAGTCTTCAGATTAAACTCAAGATATTTATGCAATTCATTGTTTCGCGTCATTTACGAATGCCATAAATGTGACCTAATCCACAGTTGCCTACGATTACACACACACACTTAAACAGTCTGAACAGTCAGTGAGCTTTGCTCCAAGATGCGATACGATATGATATTTTCGAAAACTTTTATTTTATGACCTTTCGGTAGCCAACAGAAGCCGCCCACAGCAAGCGGCCATTCATAATGGGATTTTTGCCGCCCATTCGGCGGCAATATTTGATCCAGATTTTTTATGACCTCTGGGGGAATTTGTTCGGCCCAGCCAGGAAGGTCGATTAAGGTCCGTTTTCCGATCGGCACTCCAGACAGTCAACACAAAAAAAAGACTATATAAATTTTAATCAATTTTTTTGGAGTGTTTGTTTTATTGTTTAGTTAAATATTTAGCACGTAATTAACGCTAATTGTCGCCCGCTTCAATTGAGTACATTTATTTTCTCTGCTGCCATAAAAAAAAACCGAGCACTCAAGTGGTTTTTGGAGCGATATTCCTATTGGTAGCGAGTAGATCTATGAGTATGCGGTTATATTGTATCAATGACGGGCCCCGCGCACTTTTGCTATAGAGTAATACAAGAAATCTTAACTGAGCCCGCTATAAATATAAATATATATATTCTTGATCTGTGCATGTAGCCTAGTTGATCCGAGCTGACTGAATACATAAAACAGAGCCCATATTTCTGCATTGATTGGTCATTAAGTGACAAATCAATATTAATATCTGTGGTTCAGCAGTCTTGCATTTCTATATATAAATACAAATTCATATAAAAGTATATATTGTATTAAATACATATGTATTAAATACTAATAAATTTTTACTCTACAGCAGTGCATCGACAATAGGTTAGCTTGCACGGGCTTCTCTCTTTCGCTGGGCTCTCAAGCAGATAATTATTCAAGCCCCATAACAGACGGGTTTTGCTTAGCTATGCTATACCCTGAAACCGATATTAGCCCAAAAAAGGGTGTATAGGTTGATAATAATATTTCATAGACTCCGAAAGCTTTAAGTTATTTATTATCTGGAAAGTAAAGTTTGCTTGAAATATTTATCTGAACCACAACTGTACAGGGTATCTGTCCATCGAGTGTTGTCTACTTGCGACAACTTTTACTTGTTGATGTTTATTTATTTACGTTTTTACGGTGTTTTTTTTTTGATTATAATTTATTCAATCGTTTCGTTTCACGATTTGCTACGTGCATCAGGGTCAGTGTAAATATTAAGGCGGACGAAGGGGGACGTGACAAATATGGGAAATTATGATTATTGCACATCATTCTAAATAATTATTGAATACCAGTTAAATACAAATCGGGGGAATGTACAGATCAGACATCGAATTACCCAAAGTATGTATTTAAATTTTTAAAAATAATCGGTATAGTCTGTATATATGTACATATATACTTTGTATATGCGTAGGAATTATTCGTGCTGCTTTTTTCCAACACTTCACTGTTGGGTACACTAAACCGTTGTTAAAAATACCTATTTTACAGGCACTATAAAGCGATAAATTCTTCTAAATATTTCACCGGTTCACCGTTATCTTAATCTTATCGGGGGTATACGCATGTATCCATAAAGGCGCTGCCTTAAGCGCAAACAATAATCTATCCGGCAAACGTTTTGAAGCATATCGTAAATTTGCGTGGTACGCAAAAAGGCCATATCTACCTTTACTTGTACCTCTACCGTGTACTAGGCGATTAAATGTATATAAGGCGATTATCAGCACATATATCTTATGATACGCAATTAACCGGAGCATGTAGGCCTATAAAACGCTCTAATTGCAGGGTTTCGACAAGTGCAAGGCGATAACTTGCAAGCGCTCTGATAAAATATTGCGAAAGCACGATAAACAACAAAGTAATTTTCTCGAGGGGGGCGGGCTCCTAAGATAACATGGATGTATAGCACCTGTCGTGAAGAATGGTTCAAAAACACTCTACGTCAGCTTGTCAATCTGTCAATTATTTAGTCAAGACTTGAGAAATGTGATTTGCGAGCGCAAACTTTTATTACATGTTACTTTTAATTACCACCTAGTGATGCCTGGGTTGATGCGTACCTCTAATACCCTACTTCATGAAAATAACACGAATTGTATCAAAAGAACAGTAATCTAGCTAGCAAATATATGAGTAAGCCGTGTATTCCCTTCCAAATTTTTCAATCAATGGGTATAAAATCGCAACCAAACTGTTATTACCAAAGATATACACGGTTAACATGATTCCGAAGGTCTGTTATTAATATGTTGTGCCATCTTCTCCGTGTTATCGTACAATTCGATGATAACCGAAAAATCTGGTTTACAACTTCGATAACATTTACTATTGATGACTTTTAATTACCGGATTGATGTATGGTTATGTATGTATGTAAATATATACCTAGATATTTACTATGTGATAGATTATAATACCATCTGACATATATTAATAAAACTCCAACAGGTTCGCGAACAAGAAACAGTTGGATTAACAAGTGCGTCACTAAAACGCGTTACGCGTTCAATTATGGTGTTAATGACGAATCTAATGGCATTGTATGGGATTCCTAGCAACACTGTACGAGTTGTACTCGATGAATTGCAAAGAAATTACAAATACATACTTTGTTTACAATTCCTTAGTTTCTACAATTCTCTCACTTACACGCACATACTCGCACACATTCATACTTATGCAATGAGTAGCACTTACCTCATTTTGATGTAGATTCTTAAACCTTCTATGCAAATTAACACTTTAAATTGAAAAATGTATCACGTCTTAACATTGACCGAAAATCGTGTCAAACAAAAATAAATTGAAACTTAAAAAAAAAAATAACAACGTTCAATTGAAGAGTCGTTTTGATTTGCAAACAGGAAGAACTTTGAAGACAATCGAAGGAGAAAGATTACGCCTTATGCAGTATACGTATGTATATGTATTTTAGCCGTGTGCAGACGAAGTGGGACCAGACCAGACTAGCTAAGAGCACTGAGCACCTTTCGCGCTTGACTTCGACTGATGCCAATCGGATGGGCACGACGCCGCATTACAACTCTGTTCCGATTCCGATTCGTTCTCCGTTTTAATTCGCCTCGCTTGCTGAACATGCACTTTGTTTTACTAGCTTTACTAACTGTTCTTTATCGAGAGAGTGTCGGCGAAAATGAAAACTAAACACGCACACCAACATACATACACACACAGAGCTGGCGCTCGCGATCGCCCACACACACACACATACACAGGTCCACGTCGCTGAGTTTGCAGAAAAACGAAACCGAAACGACAAAACGATAAAAGACAAACAATTTTTGCGCAGTCTCGCCTGTGTGTGTGTGTGAGTCAGCTTGCTGTGCAAGTGTCACTGTGAGTAGAGCTTAATTTTTTACGTTTGTGTGTGTGCTAGATTCTCTTTAAGCTCAGCTCGAGCTACTCTAACAGCCAGAAGAGCTAGGGCTAAACGGATATGGATATGGTTGCGAAAATATGTTTTTAATACCGTTTCGGAGATGAAATAATATAATATTTGTATGCAATACCGAGTTTATCATACATACATATGTAGCTCTGAAACTGAGGGAATTGTTGGCTTTAAAAAAGACAGACATGCCTAGTTTGATTTCCTTGTTAATTCTGATTCCGAATTTATATACATACATATATGTATATATACTTTATTTGGTCGGCGATGTTTTCTAAGGTGGGTTACAAACTCCTGGCAAAAATAAATATACACCCTTTGGAATAAATTTCAACTTTAGTTTAGCCAGAAAAGCGCTAGACCTAAACAGAGCTAAAACCGAGAGACAGAGAGAGAGAATAAAGAGAGCAGTAAATAAGTTTGAAATTATTATAAATCACTAAAATTTGGCTTTAATTTGTCTCTTAAATGATTTGTATGCCAGGCAAACTGTTCACTTTAGCGCCAACTTGGTAAGTGCTCCAATTGCAAAGTGTGTGTGATAATATATTTGATTAGTCTGTTTTTTGTGTGAGTGTGGCGTGTTTGTGTGTGTGTGTGTGTTAGAATTTGTTTGCTTATTGTCTCCGTTTTTTACGGTTTGTCACTACTGTTTTTGGAACTCTGGGGCGAGTCGCTGCCGCCTCCTCATCAACGCCAGCGTCCCATGGGGCCAGCGACCTTAACGGTATATTTGGTAGGGGGCCTCTTGGCCTTTTTCTGCTGTTCCTGCTCGATCATCTTGATGGCTTGAGGGCCCAGTGCTACATATGGCATATTCGGATCGGCCACTGAATCCACACCCCCATCCAGAGCCGTTTGGCTCTTGGGCAGGCGCTGGAACGTCGGCAGCGGAGTGTTCTTCTTCTCATGCGCCAGATCTGTGTAGCCAAGCTTGCGACGCTGCTGCGGCGTTATTTTGTTGCAGTGGCACATCTGATGGATGCGCAGTGCCCGCTCGAGATCGAAGTAGCGATCACAGAATTTGCACTGCTTGGCATTCGCATTGGCTCCTCCGGCAAGCGCTGTGCTGCTCTCGCGCAGATGCCGATTGCGGAAGCGCACCTTGAAGTCGTCGTCGTGTGTGCGCCGGTGCGCACCGAGCAGCGACTTGATGTGGAAGATCGCGCCGCACGAGCTGCAGCTATATGTCGGACGGTTAATGTGTTTGATGCTCAGCTGGCTGCGACGATTCAAGGGCCGCTGCTCCTCGTATTCGTCCTGCAAGCCACCACCCATGCTACGCGACAGCCTGCCCTCCTCATCATCATCATCGTCGTCGTCGTCAATCAGATCGATGCGCGGTGACAAGCCATTGCGACGTGGCGACTGATAGAAGTCTGCGAAGGGAAAGTAGAAGGATGAAAGAGAAGGGGGAAAGGGAAATTAGCAGGAGTATAAGATGGTATATGTTGAAGAAGGCGTTACTTACTGCGAATTGGAACATTTTTCTGGCGTATAATGTTTGGCATCTCGTCCTTCAAATTTATATTTCTGACGTCCTTGCGCCTGACGTACTCACCCCCGCCGCCGCCTCCACCGCTTCCGCCATCACTTGACCGACGAAGGCGTCGCCTGGCCGCTTGCACGTCACTTATGGTACGATTGGACTCAGGAAAGTAGTTAAGCTTCTCCTGTTGATCCATGTCTGAATCGCCATGCTGAAAAGTGTGCAACTTAATGTTGCGCTGCAGCGTCATTGTTTTATTTTGTTTCATAATATTTTGATTGTTATTAAACGTTCGTTGTATTAAACGGCCGCAAAATTCGGGTATTCTATGGTTTCTCGCTGTGTAAATAAAATTTCCTATATTGTGTTTCACTTCCTCAACTTTAAAGTAAGTATATATAAAGTTTATATAAACTGAATAAAAGTAAATATGATTTGAAATGCTAAGCAAAATTTTGTCTATTTGAAAATGTTTCGCTTAACTAGTGTTGAACAGGGCTGCATTACAGATTGAAGTATCCGACAGAGGGCACTTTAATTGTGGTATTTTTCCCTTAAATCTTTTTGAGATTATATTTCTTAAATGCATCAGTTTGTTGGGCGTATCTGAGAAAATATTATTACTATAATTATTTGTAACTATAAATTATTATTATTTTATTGATAAGACCAATATTTGTAATTGCTAGACACTGTAAACTAAAAAAAATACCAAGTAAACTGCCTATCGATATATTGTGTTCACGCTTGCGTTACGTTATGTTGCTCAATTTGCGTTAACGTTGCGCATTTTGCACTTTTGCGTTCAGATTATTTACGTGCCCATTACTTACGGCTGGCCGCGTGCATTTTTTGGCAGCCAACAATAAAGTAATTGGAAACCGCGCGAAGTCACCAAAAAGAAAAAACCCTTGCGATTACATAGTGTCTTGCCACGACTTCTAAAAAGTTTTCAATCAAAAACAAATTGTTTTACAGCGGTGTGTGTGCGAGTGAGTGTGTTTATAGTGCTATTGCTGCTGTGGCATTTGGAATATGAGTGATACGCGTGAACAAATTTTTGGAACAAATTAAATTGCAAGGCGATCTCGTGCGTCAACTGAAGGCATCGAAGGAGTCCAAAGAGAAGGTCAGTGCAGTGTATCATTTTTAGTATGTACACAGCCACACACACACACATACACCTAATGGGTGCAATGCCATTGTAATTGCATATGTGTGTATGCATGTGTGTGTGCCATGTGTAATTGTAGCTTGTTATGCTTTTTAACCCCCTCGCCCCACTTGTATGTATTGAATCCTGTTGCACCTTTTTACTCATGTACATACACATGCAATTTGTAATTTGCGTTATGCATTTCATCAGCCTCACGCAATTGTGTTTGTTCGTACGTAATTTACTCGGAATCCACACTCAGAATCCAAATAATAACTCCCCCCTCACCCGCGCTTGCTCTTTCTCTCTCTCTATCTCTTTTACACAAGCAACATGACACATTCGTTTGCGCGCTTCCCACTCTTACTGCTGCTGCGTTGGCAGCTTCATTATGATTATTGAATTTTACATTGGCGCAAGTTTGTAATTAGATTGCTGCATGTGTGAGTGTGTGTGTATATATGTATGTGGAGACACAACAACAAGCACATCAGAGCTAAACTTTCACAATTGTTTGGCTGCTGTTGTTATTGTTTTTGTAGCTGCCTATCTCTGTCTGTTGCACTTCCAAGCTCAATCAAAGTTGAATCTCTTTCAGACTTCAAGAGTGAATCATAATGAGCTTTTAAGCCATAGCGAAGTTGTCTTTGCCCCTCTTTTTCTTTGAATGTTAAATGTTATGGTCGTGTTGTTGTTGTTATTACTGTTATTGTTATTGTGCTTTTTGTACTGTACGACTGACCGACTGACTGGCCAAGCAGGAGGTATAGCTCTATTGCTGCTCCAGCTAAAACCGGCTTAGCAACGAACAGCATTGCTTCAGCTGTTCATCTGTGTGTTGTGTGTTTGTATGTGTGCAATTGTTTCAATTAACAGAGATTTTATGCGTTCATTGCATTCAAGAGCGCAGAGATCAGCTGACATTGCGGCTGTTGCCAACCTGTCTGTTCATATGTATGTATATCGATAGTGATATATCGATACTCTAAAACTGGTTTCAAAACGTGCAGTAACTTGAGAAGGACTGGCAATCAGTGTTGCCTGAATTCTTGTGCATAAAAAAAGCCAAATTACAATAGACAAAAAAAGCTGAATTGTAGGGCGATGCAATTATAAAGCTGAATGAATGTTTGCTAATTAAAAAAGCTAGATAGAGCAATATTTTCGATTCGGTGCCGCTAGTGAACTTAAAAAAAAGTCAGATTTGACGGGGAAAAAGATTAGTTGGCAACACAGCTGAGAATTATTTGAGAACCAAGCTAGTACTGCTCAACTATTGTTATACTATAATGTTCAACTAAATAGAAACATATCAATTTAATTTGGAGCGGGAGGGGGCTACAAAACAGGTTATAAATTAAAATCGAATTTACTCGAAATTTAACCAGTGATTTCCTCCTTCCCTTTGTGAGATGTCCTTAAACCTTGGTGACCACCGTCGCGTTGTCACTTCCGTTTCAGTTTCTCGATTTGAAGTGTTTACAAAAAAAAGTGTCAAGTGTTTTAAAAGAAAGAAACATAAAGAAAGACGAAAGAAAAAATCATCTGGGCAAAGCCGGCGGTCAATGAGAACGCAATGATATTTTGCAGCATTGTATTTATAATTTATCTTTCATAGATCTATACATTATAATTTTTTCTTTCTTCACACACCCACACAAACATTCGCAACATGCAAACATACCCATACCAACTAACGCACACACATACACTCAATCCACATTCACTCATTTGGTTTTTGTACATTTCACTTATTTCGTAACTAACGTTAATTAGTTTCAAAATCGCTTATTAGAAAATAAAAATAAAAAAAAAGAGATATATAAAACAACTTTAAATCGGTTTTTTTAATTGTTGTTGTTGTTTATTAGGTTTGAAAAGCGCAAACAAAGTTGTTGCAAACAGATTAAATAATTAAAAACAAAAAATCAAAAGAAAACAAAATTAGATTTTCCAATATGTTGCGTTCAATTGGCCGCCAGTGGCGCTGTAGTGCTGCGTTTCAGTGCCTTTGCCTTAGCCCTGCCCGCCAGCAGCTGCCGCTGGCGCCATCTAGCGGAGAGCGCGCGTTATCAACATCCGTTGGACAGCAACAATTACAAGAACAACAACAACAACAACAAGAACAACAACAAATGCATAAGGTTAGCATCTAAGTGCACTATGCAATCCCTAACCTCATAGATATGATCATAACTAATCATCTATTCACATCTTTAGCATTGCAGATCGATGAGGAAGTCTCACGCCTGTTGGCCCTGAAGGCCAAACTGGGTGGCGATGCACCGGCGGCCAATCAGAAGTTTACCCTGAAGACACCGAAGGGCACGCGGGACTATGCGCCACAGCAGATGACGCTGCGCCAATCGGTGCTTGACAAGATCGTGCAAGTGTTCAAACGTCACGGTGGCGAGGCCATCGATACGCCCGTCTTTGAGCTCAAGGTATGAAGAGGAAGATCAAAGATTTCCCCAAGTATCATTCGACTATAACAAAAATCCATATTGCAGGAGGTCCTAACTGGCAAATATGGTGAGGATTCAAAACTGATTTACGATCTGAAAGATCAGGGCGGCGAAATACTATCGATGCGCTACGATTTAACTGTTCCCTTGGCTCGCTATCTGGCCATGAACAAGATATCCAGCATCAAGCGCTATCACATTGCCAAGGTTTATCGTCGTGATAATCCCGCCATGACTCGAGGTCGCTATCGTGAGTTCTATCAATGTGATTTCGATATTGCCGGCACCTATGATCCCATGCTGGCGGATGCCGAGTGTGTCAAGATAGTGGCCGAGGTGCTGGATACCCTCGACATTGGGGACTATGTGATCAAGCTGAATCATCGCCAGCTGCTGGACGGCATGTTCGAGGCATGTGGCGTGCCAGCGAAGGATTTCCGTGCCATCTGCTCGGCGGTTGACAAGTTGGACAAGGTAGAGCATATACTTGTATATTGCTATATATCTGGATAATATATTTAATAATTTGTCTGTTCTACAATTGCAGTCACCGTGGGCAGATGTGCGCAAAGAAATGGTCGATGAGAAGGGACTGGATGGGGCAACAGCGGACCGCATTGGCGAGTATGTTCGCCTCAGTGGCGGCATTGAGCTGGTCGACCAACTGTTGACCGATTCCAAACTGAAGGCGGTGCCCAATGCCGTCAAGGGACTGGAGGGCATGAAGCTGCTGCTCAACTACTGCACACTCTTTGGCCTGGAGAAGCGCATCAGTTTCGATCTGAGCTTGGCGCGTGGCCTCGACTACTACACGGGCGTCATTTACGAGGGTGTACTGAAGGCAGAGCCTGGCGCTGCTGGTTCCCCAGTGAAGGCAACAACGCCACCTGCGCTGCAGAATGGAGATCAGGCAGCACCGGCAGGAGCTGAGGGTAGCGGCACAGTGGGCTCTGTGGCCGGTGGCGGACGCTATGATAATTTGGTTGGCATGTTCGATCCACGTGGCAAGGCTGTGCCCTGTGTGGGTGTCTCCATCGGTGTGGAGCGCATCTTCTCGGTGCTTGAGGCGAAGTTTGCAGCAAGCAAAGTGAAAATGCGCACCAATGATGTCGAGGTTTATGTTGCATCGGCCCACAAGGGATTGCACGAGCAGCGGTTGCGCGTGCTCAACCAGCTCTGGGATGCAGGCATCAAGGTGAGTCTCCTCTCTCTCCCGCTCTTATGCAAGTTAAGTCTTAACTCTTCTCTCCCTCTCGGCACGCAGGCGGAGCATTCTTATAAGCTGAATCCCAAGCTGTTGGCCCAATTGCAGCACTGCGAGGAGCATCAAATCCCGCTGGCCATTGTGCTGGGCGATGCCGAGTTGGCCCAGGGAGTGGTTAAGCTGCGCGAGGTGACCACGCGGCAGGAGTCGAGTGTGCCACTGGCAGAGCTGACCAGCGAGATTCGTCGTCGCCTGCAGGAATAGAACTAGGGCCACTGAGAATAGATCGGTCCACTCCTCGCAACTCCCTTGGATATTACACACACACACACACACCCAATGAAGATTGAATGATTTTTTTCCCCTAATTTATCAACGCATAAAACGTTTTTTTTTTTTGTTTAATATTTTTTATTTTTGTCTTTTATACGATGATGATTTGTATTTGCTACGTCGTCTGCTACGCCTGCGAAAAATGGGGTGCAACACCCACTGTGCTACTAAATATTACATAGACCTACCATCTAAGTGTAGGAATAAGTTATAGCAACTTATACCAAAACTGGAGACTAAAAATAAACTGCAAACGCAAACGCATTCGCATTTAAAATTAAAAGAACAAGAAAACTGAAACAAATATATAGAAAAAGAAAGAACAAATGCGCTCTTAACTTAAAACATGATTTGTTTTATTTGGGTATAAGGGTGTGTGTACTGAAAACCTTAAGATAAAACTCTCACTTTTTCAGCTTTAAATAACAAATTTCAGTCAATAAACTTAAATATACAAACTATTATAGTTATACAAATAATACTTTGACTAACTCATTGGAATGCTTTAATTCCACGCATTCTTATTCTTATATTTGAATTCTTATACATTTTTTTTATTCAACATAAAAAATATTATCATCTTTGAACTGAGTGCTATTGAATTACTTGAATGTTGTCAGTTCATGCAAATGTTTCAAATATATTTGAATTCGTATAAATGTGTTTCTTCTCGTTTTCTTAACTGTTTTGAATGTTTCTTCTCTACTTGTCATACAATAACTAAATTAGTCGTGCCCACTGTGCCTCTACCGAAGCTCTACTGATACACTTGCAAGTGTAAACATCAGTGTGACTTCGGCATTGCTGTTCGGGCTGTGCTTTATCTTTTCGTTCATACGTTCGTACTACACAAACGTAACTTGAAAATGTATCTGTATGGGTGGGCACCACTGAACTATGTAAATACTTACTGAATCATTTGAACGTTGTCAGTCCATGCAAGTGTTTCAAATATATTTGAATGCTTATAAATGTTTTGTTTAATTGCATGTTTTTTCTCTATTACGCTAAATGAATTTCATTTCAACACGAATGCATTCTTGTTTATTTTTCTCTTACAGCGCTTGCCGTGCGGCGTCAAGCAGGTGAAGGAGACGCAGACGCAACTGCAACAGCAACAAATACAGCAACAACAACAAAAACAACAACAAGAACCTCAACAGGTGTCACACAATGCCGGAAACACTTCCAGCCACGGCAACGGTAAGCGCCAGCAGCGTCGACTGCACCGTTGCGGTGCTTAAGGTGCCTTCGCCCACCATGCAGATGCCGCAGGCGTGCAATCTTCAGAGTTTGGGCCTCATCATGGAGCCCAATAACATTAACATAGAGCTAAATCCTGCGGCCACAATAACCGACTTAAAGGTGAGTGAAAGGAACTAATGATGCTTAATTAATAGGCACATTTCGAAGTTTTTTAATAACAAAATCTTATTATAAATGTATGTACAATGCAAAACCTTTTTAAAGTTGAAAAAGAAATAAAATTTCTTATTTAATGTCAGTTCTCTATACTTTTCTAGGGTACTAGGGTACTTTTTTAAATTTATGTAACTTTACTTATGATATTTTGCAAATTGAACTAAGTTCCATGTTATTCTCATTTAATGTTTTTAAACGTTACCAATGAAATACTTAAAGAAACTTCTTCATTACTAAGTTTATACACGTATATGGTACTTATGTATGTTTAGTTTATATATGTATGTATGTATATATTATTCGGACAACTTCATAAAATAAAAGCAGTCTGTTTTAAATTTGTTATATCAGCTTTATTTATTGTTTGTATAATATCTTTTAAACTTACTTATTTTAATTTACTTATTTTTTCAAAAATTATAAATATATGATGTTCATATTTGCAGTAAAACGTTAAATAGTGCTATATATAATATTAGAAAAATATCGTTATATTATTGTATTTACGTTTATTATAAAAAATATACATATACAATATACACAATAATACAGGGTAACACACAGTCTCATCTGCTCGACATTAGCCCTTTCTGCCTATTCAGCTTTGCTAATGGATCTAAAAATGTGCCAAGATTTGTATGCATGTGCGTTGGCATGCAAGAGTATGTGTGTGTGTTTATGTCTGTGTGTGTGTCTGTGCGTAGCTCTTCTCTCCTCTTCCTCTGTCATTCATTCTGTCCGTTGCGTAATTTAATTATGCACACGAAAATGTCAAACGGTCGCGGCAGTTTCTCTCATCGTTTTTACACTCGAATTGAGTCCTGCCCTCGTCCTGGAGCTGCTGCCACTGCTGCTCCTGTGGTCGCCGCATTTTTCATGCTTCAGTGCGTACAATTTGGTGCATTGGGATGGATAGAGAGCGGATGGGAAAGGGGCAAAGCGTATGCCGCCGTCTCATTTAAATGACCTAAGCCAGGATGCGTTGCTGATTTTGACAGCCAGTCGGGCAGGGCGACAGCGACGCCAGCAGCGCCGTTGATGTACATGTTGACGTAACGTGCTCTCTCTCCCTTCCTTTCTCTCTCTCCCTCTTGCTGGGAGTAATACAGTTTTAATATAAATTTCATTTAATTTTATTTCGCTTCGACTGTCTAACGTTCTATTGAGCCTGTTCATCGTTTTTTGTTGTTTCTCCCTCTCTCTCTCTCTCTCGCTGCCTGTCTTCGTTGCCTTTGTCGCTGACATGTCAGCGACATCACACAGAGCACCGTGGTATAAGAAGTAATGAATGTGCTATCAAAAAACTTGAGACCCCTTGCGTGATAATGCAATTTTAAGGCTGATAAAAATGTACAGGAAATAATAAAATATTTTAAGAATAATAATTAATTTTTTACAAACATTCTTTAATTAAGGAAAATTTGGTTAAATTTTTATTAAAATATGTACTAAGCAATTAAATATATATATATATTATTAACAAATATATTAAGCATATTAATATAATTCTTAAAATATTTTATATCTATAAATTGCAATTCATAATGCAAATTAGATAAATTCAGATTTAATAGGAAACGTTTTTAAAACATTTAAATACATTCAATTAATTTTATTCAATTAATTTCTTTTTCTTTCTTTTCAGTACATTTTGCATTTAATTTATAATTATTAATTATAACTATTAATTGTTTTCTTTTTACTTTTAAACAGTCGGTCAGTCGACTATAAACTAATTAAATAAAATAAATAAAATTTTATACTTCAAAATAAATACATTCTTATTTCATTTTGGCTTTTGTCTTCAAAATATATTTAAAATTACATTCATTAAATATGTAAATATTAAATATTGCATTATATCTTATTTGCACTACATTTTTAAATGCAAATTAAATCAAAAGCACAATTTCCACACATGTTCACCATGCGTGTACCACAGTATGATGCACAGTGGTGGGATTTAAATTGGGAATCGCTTTAGGCTGGTCTGATGCTCCTGCATAGTTGACGTTCTGCTCAGCAGTTTAACTCCCAATACATTAGCTGAGTCTCTCCCTGATCTCCTTCTCTCTCTCTTTTTCTCTCTCTCTCACTTTCTCTCCCTGTGCAGTGATTTGTTGTAGGGCTGCACAGGGTGCACTTCAATTGCCGACTTGTTTGTCAGCACCAGCCACGTCCGTCCAGGGTGAACGGGCGATGATGACGGGAAGAGAGAAAATGACAGAGGGCAAAGGGGAGGTAACCAGTGAGAGAGCCAGAGAGAGGGATGGGAACAAGCCAGTTGAGCTGATATCGTTCGATGCTTCTAATTTACGGATTAATGAAGGCGCAACTTTACATATTGAAATATGTCGGGCTTCTCTCTCGGCGATCGTGGGAAGCGATTAGTGTTGCCCCTGGCCCTGTGGCACTGTGGCACTGTCAGTTGCAAGTTGCAGCTACCCCTCGCCCACGCCACAGTGTGCAATGGCATTGATGGATTGCCACATAAATTTGTGATTTGCCAAGCCTGATTTTCCATATTATTTTCCGTTCTACGCAACCAACTTAATTTGTATGAATATTCATGTTTGTTACACATGTGACGCATCAGGTGAGGGGTCGACGGGGTTGGCAGGGTTGACGGGTTAGCGGGCCAAACCGGGTGGCAAACACACACACGCACACAGAGACGGGGCTGCGTGTGAAAGCACCGTTGACCTAGGTCATGGCCGCAGCCCATTTGCATAATGTGAAGTGCGTCGCGTATTGTGTGAAGGTGGGGGAGGCTGGTGGAGATCAAAGTGAGTTGTTAGTATCAATGGGAATTGGGTTAGCCCAGGAGTGGGTAGAGGCTGAAGTGAGGGGACAGCTTATAAGTAGGCAATAAAAGCTCTGTTGAATAGAAGTTAAACACTTCCATTAATAATTTCTAATACTTATTTTGCAATATTCGGGATAAATTAATGTTATACAGAGTTAGGTTAAATGGTTAGTTAGTCGGGTCTGTTTGTTAAACGAAGGTTAATTAACTACATATGTGTGTATATAGTAAATTAACTATTGATCTTTACAGTCGATAAAAAGTGAAATATAGCTAAAAACTATAAGAAAATCAAAATAAGAATATCTAAAGAGTATAATGTCTATATTGCAATAATTGAGGTATCAAAATCACTAAGGAAATATATTTTCTTATGCAAATCACTTGATTTATAGCCAAGTTGTGATGATTGCGTATTGAAGACCTTCTGATACAGTATATACTCCCAAATCTATTAACTGAAGCATCTGATTTTCTCTGCTCTTTACGACTGCTTTAGATTGCTAATCTGTTGACCGCTTTTGGGCTAAAAAGCTTTAATTTTCCGATTCACAGCCTAACGCCTCGAGAGAATAAGCCGAGAGAGAGAGAGAAGGAGATAGAGAGTGAGAGATAGAGAGCATTAATGCATAAACAAACGGAAGTCAGTTGCTTAGTGCAAACAGCAATAATATTAATAACGATAATCGGGCAGCGATGTCGATCTTCTTCTTATTCTGGTGGCAATCCGATTTCGAGCCATAAATACGCAACGCATTCCCCTGTATGATTGCTATCTCTGCACGAGTGCGAGAAAGAGAGAGAGGGAGAGTGCAATGCACGACGAGCACGCGTCGACAGTTGCTTATCGCGGGTGACCAGGGCTGCCACGTGTGCGCGTTTGCCAATTCCAACTCAAGTTTCTATTTCATTCATGCCACATAGTTTTTGCCACCCATGTGTGTGTCTGTGCGTGGATGGAGAGGAGGGGAAGAGGGGAGCGGAGAGCGAACAAATTTGCGTGCAATCGTTAGCGTTGCGTTTTTAATGACTTTTTTCGTTTCAGCTCTGCCTCGCAGTGCATTTAATTCGATTATGATCCCTGGTGTGCCCAGGGCAGGGCATCAGCCAGGGGTGGGTGCACACACAGCTTTAAAAGTAATTGAAACGAAACTCGAAAGTGGAGCGCTGCGCATTTCTCAGGCAGTGTGTGTGTGCGGCCAAGTACAACTAATGTGGGTGTTAACGGTGTGCTAAGTGATTTTGCCATTAGTAGAATCGAACAATTGCAAAAGCCGGTTGCGATAACTATCGGTGTCGATATCGATGCGCCGCGCACGTTTTGTCCATATTTCAAATGCTTAAGTGAAGTCGAAACTTTTGATATCCGTTTTAAAATTGCACAAAGTATCGACTTACACTGTCCGCAGAATTGTTGGCAACGCTAATAAGAGATGCAAGTATCGGCTTACACTTACAGTTGGTAGTGCTAATGAGTAAATTATGTTAAATATCGACTTACACTGTCCACAGAACAGTTGGCAACGCTAAACAAGAGTTATGCATTTGAAAATTAAATTTCTCCAGGGAAAGAGAAAGAGAGAGAACACACGAGTTTTAGGTCTTAATTTTAAGCATGTATTTATGTATTTTCACTTAGAATCCAAGCCATTTATTTTGTGTCCCGTCCGTGTCATCCCTTGTCGCCTCGGAGCGCTGTCCGGCTAATGAAAACTAAAAACTTCAATTACCAGCCGAGCCAAATAATGCGTTTTTTAAACCCAAAAATGTTGAAACAGTGGCAAGAAATTGTGATAGATGAGGGTATAAAGGCAATGTTTTTTACGGGCCACTTGTTTGTCCCAGGGCTGCTGCTTATAAACAAAGAGTTAGCTCGGGTGGGCCACCAAGAAAATGGCAATAAATCAGTGTAAGCAACGCACGCACACACATACACACGCACACAGATGTGCACACACAAATAGTAAAGTAATGCAAAGCGAAACTAAAGAGAACGAAAGGGTTTCGATTGTTGTGTTTCCTCGGACTCTCCATGAAATTTCCCAATGGGGTGATTATTTAAAATTGTTCAACGTATAAATAGCAGACCCAAAGTAGGCAGCACAGCTGCTGTACTACGTTTGTGTGTGTGTGTGCGTATATGTGTTATAATTGTTGCCAACTTCTTGTTGCAAAAGTTTCATAAACAAACAGCGTTGCTTCTCAAAAGCTGCTAGATATTTAACTAAAAATACCAAACTGTTTTTATCGATTCGTAGTAGATCGTAAAATAAAAAAGCGAGTTAAAATTATTTAGGTTTGCATAAGCTGATATTCTCAAATTCAAATGATTTTTGTCTTATTGCATCAAACTCTATAACCAATCGTCAAATCTTGGCGCTCCGGAAACAGCATTCTCCTCAATTAATTTGTTATGGAATGCCCATAATGTTTGCCATTTTATTCGTGCACTGCTTACTGATTGGAATTAAATCTGCTGGACTGCTCATCTGGTGCTGTTAGCAATTTATGATTGGCACCTTAAAATTTCAAATTGTAGCACCACAAATGTTAACTTTTCAAAGCGATAAACAATATTTTGGTATATTTTTGTCAAATATCATTATACCGACAAAGCAATGTTATTAACATAACAGATCTCTGTTAGTTAATGTGCGATTAGTTTGAGTTGTGAAACAAATATTGGCGCACTTTAAAATTGAAAAACCAAAACAAAAGAATGTCGCTTGAGATTGAAAACGAATGTGTAAGTGAACAAACAGATACCACGGAAAACAATGGCATGCTCAAGCTGGTGGGAGAGATGGGCTATGCGGAGCGTGAAGCACGTAGTGCATTGTCACGCGCCAACAACAACATCGAGCTTGCTCTACGATATCTAATGGACGATGTCGAAGGCTCCGACGGGAGGGAGGAGCAGGATATCTCCATTGAGGCAATACGTCGACGTATGCGACGTCCCACGACGCAGCTGCGCAGTTGCCTAATGGGTAATCCGGCCGACATTGACTACGCAGTAGCAGCGCTGCTTAAGAAGCCGCGGCGGGCCGAAGCGCTGCGCGAACTGGTGAACGGGCACAGTGTGCAGTTCCTTGAATCGTTGCTGGAGTCATCGTCCGACGAGGAGGAGAAGGCGCAGGAGCAGACGTATACTGCTTAAAAATGTACAACAGAAATAAATATTTAAGCAAATGTTAACTTTGCATTTTACTCTTTGTTATGTTGTTGTTGTTGATTTTGTTGTGGCGCCGGTCAAGCCACCCTTCTTTATGCGTGATTCGTGTCACCGTTGGTTTTTTCGCATTTTTTTTGTTGCTTTCCTATTTCTGCTTTCTGTTTGGTATTTTGTATTTTGGGCACAGTGGAGCGCGTCAACCCTTTCGGGCCCGATGATTAATGATCGTTTTTTATTTTACTTTCTGCTGTTTTGTACTGATTTCAATTAACCGCGGGGCGCTCACAGCACATACTCTGCCACAGCAGGCAGTTTGACTTTGCCATTAGGTTGGTTCGCTTTTTGCCTAGATACATACATATGTGTGTATTTATTGAATGCAGTCGAATAAAAGTGGTTATAACATTACAAAACAATCATATAATAATTTGAGTAATTTATTGGAACGATCGGAGGATGTAAGAACCTGCAAGGGTAAGACCTTCCTCGTTTTTTGATTCGATTTTTAAGGCAAGTATTAAAGATATATTCTATATTCCATATATACTATCTTTGTCCATATAGAATCTATGCAGTGACTAGTTTTATTTTATTTTTCATTTAAACATACTTTGTTTTATTAATTTTTTACACAAAGTGTACAGAAACTTCGGTTTGATTTGTTGAACTCGAATTTGTTGCTTTCTTCTATCTTCACTTTCGGTTACTGCTGTTGAAAATTCTAATTAATTTTGACTTGCAACCGTTTGCACTGTCAACCGCAGCCACGTAGCGTGGCTGCCTCCTTGCTTCCGCTCCCCGTTCCCTCTTCCTATGCCTATGCCAGTGTCGTTGTCAACGCTTATCTGGCCATTTGATCGGCGTTGCGGCGTACCGCAAAATGCGACTGCGACAGCGACAGAGACGGCGACGGGAACAGCGTCAACCCTTGACGCGCGTAGGCGTCGCCCTATCATTTATCACGGTCTGCAAAGTAGCTGAAGCTGCCAGTCCAGAGCCAATTTTAAAGTGCATTGTTCGCCCATTCCGCATTATACAGTCACAGCTAATAAATTACGTATTGTAATTGGATATCTATGCCTCTGCTGCTGCTTCTGCCGCTGCCAATGCGCTGCCGCACAATGCAACGCAATTAGAAGCGTTGAAAGCGAATGCGTTCGCTCTCCCGATCTTCTCGGGCAGCCCTCGCGGTCGCCGATCTTCTGGTCTGCTTTGTGCTCTCGTTTACATGTTATTAACAAAGGCAATCAATATGTTGACAACAAGCAGCTACAGTAATTGCAATAACAGCAACGCAATGCAACGCAGCAGCAGTGGCAGTGGCAGAGGCAGAGGCAGAACGGTAGCTGAGGCAGAGACTGCGTGCGAAAATGCGGCGAAAAGGAAAAAGACGAGGCGAAGACATGCGGCAAGTTTAATTACTGTGCAATTTTAGCTACCTTTGGCTGTGTGTACTCACATACATATGGATGTATGCGTGTATATGTATATACATATGTAAGTATACATATATGCATGTGTATATATACGTATATGTATTTATACATACATATGTATCTATCAGCAATATTTACACATGCAAATTAATTGGCAAATTACAGTCATCGATAACGACAGCTGGACTGCAAGATGAAATGTTATCGATACAAGAAAAAGAAGTGGAGACAACAGTGGGGCAAACTACTACCTTTAAACTGAAATTATAGTTAAAAAAAAACTGAATAAATTGTACTAGATTAAAAAACACATAAATAAATATTTAAATGCATATGTATGTTAATACTTTGAATGTATTGAATAGTAATCGAAGGACATTTGTGGGTATGATATTTATACCTAAAAATGTCCTTCGATTTGGCTGTTTTATAGCTAAGTGTAAAGCTGAAAAACTTGCATAGCAAATGTATTTACATATAATTGTATGCATGTATATTTGTACTATATGTATGTATGTATTGCATGCATGTTTGTGTGTGTCTTCAATATATTCCTATCAAGCAATGTGAGTTATATGGTTCCTCTGGTTTCGCTTTTTATTTGCCGAAGCGCTTAATTGTTGTGCAAAGGGCAGCAATGCCGTAGCCCCGTCCCCTTTTCCTGCCTCGTTCCGGGACTCATTTGCCCGTTCGCAGTGCAGTTTTGGCCAGCAGCTGCTGAGGACTGCCAATTAATAGATGAAAATGGATTTGTGTAAGAAATATGCGATGCCATTTGCATGCGCAACAGCAGAGCCAGCAACAGAAACAACAACAATGACTGCCACTGACAAGCCCCGACCAAAGACAATTAGGCAATTATTTGCGCAAAGGATCAAAACCAAAACAAAAAGCATCACCGGCGTTTCTCTGCACTGCGCTGCCTCGCTGCCTGGTTGCGCCTGTCTCTCCCCTCTCTCAGTCTGTTCGTACCTGCTTGATGCGTGCCTTTCTCTCTCTCTTTCTCTCATTCTCACACACTCGTCGCGATCTCTTCCTGTGCTCGCGTTTGTCTTGCTCCTTGTTTGTAGTGCTGCCTAACCAGCCTTTATTTTTGATTTCAAGCTTACGGCAAAACTCCCCAAATCTGTCAATTCTGATTTTATTAAAATAGCACTAAACATGTGAAAGACCTTTTATACTATATTTATAACCTTTAACAAATGATAAGGTCAAAAGAGGGTATACTCGAAATATGTGGCATACCCATACATATGTACATATATGGAGTTTGCTCAGAATCATTTGCCGAGTCTCGATGAAAGCTCCGATCTCTGTCATTTTAAAGGCTAGAGACACCAAAAAAAGTTTAGATTATGATGAAAAAAAGAGAAAAGAGGTAAAAGAGACAAAAAACGCAAGGACGATAGGTATTTAATTAAAAATATAAATTTATGTAATTTTTCATGCGTTATGATATGGGATAACAATTTTTATACAAATTATGTGGTTGTTATAATTTTGGTTTGGATATTTTAAATAAATAATACGTATTTTTTTACGAACAGTAAGAAATAGAGATTTTTTCAGGCTAGATGAAAAAGTTAAAAAACAGATCTATCCGGAAAGAGGCTGACCTGGCAGCCCTGCTGTATCAATTTTATTTCAAATTTAGAATGCATATTATATACATCTGTTTCCAATCGGATAATAAACACAGAATTTAGTCGTGTAAATATTGCTTGCTTGTTTTTTATTTTGGTCGTTTTTCGCTAATAAAATAATGGCAACTTATCTATTACCGTTGTTGGAGGGTTTAATTTATTTGAATGGTTGTTGACTACAGTTATTGTAGTTGTGATCTAGTATTATTAGAAGCTATTTGTAAAGACTATTCAAGTTAAGCTCGCACCCATTGCCTTACCTTTTAGCTTGTTTTCAGTCAAGTCAGTTTCACTGATAGCCACTGCTGCTACATTTAGCTTTTTTTTTTTCGGCAACAATTGCTAGCAGCACTGTTCTCCGGGTCGTGGGAACTCGCACACTGTGACTAAATTTCAGAGCAACTCGGCGTTAGCTTTTGCGTTGGCAGCACTGTGCAGAGAGGCTTTGTTTCTTTATCGTTCCATTCCATTCCATTCCGTTTCGTTGCGAGTTTTCTTTTAATTGAACATAAGCAATTAGCGTGCAATTTGTTGCGCTCGCTAAAATGCTAACGGTAATCGGTAACCCTGAGAGCCTTGCTGTGAGAGAGAGTGAGACAGAGAGAGAGAGAGTTTGTGCCACGTGTTTTGGCCGGCCAGAAAACGCACTTGAGTAGAATTAATTTTAAATGCTGCCGCTGCACGCGGCTAAGTGATTATGCCATAGGAACCATACCTACCCGAAGCAGACACACACACACACAGCTTGGCATAGCATATGATATTGTACTCTCTACCTTATATGCCTATGCCAAAGCAGAGCATCCACCCAAGCTTGCTCGCATGTTTAATTATAATTAAAAAGCCTTGGCTCATCTCGCCCTCACCCTCTCTAGCATTCTTCCTTTCTCACTCGCACTCCCACCTGGAGCAGCATAAACATTCAAATGGTTAATTGAGTGCTTAGTTGGCCTGCAGCCTCTGCCTCTGCCTCTGCCTCAACCTCAGCCTCTGCCTCAGCCGCAGAATCTTGAACTCATCTGCTTTGGCCAGAGGACATGTACTCCATAATATTAATTATTTTAATTGAAATGTTCATTATTTTACATCTAATTTAGCGCTCGATGCGTGTGCGACCCAACCCCCTGTAGAACACCACTTTCAGCCTTACCCCACCCCCTCTCTGTCTTCCACTCTCCCTGAATCTGTGGACCTTTCGTTTTGCGACGTTTCAACCCAAAAACCAACATCATCTCCACGTACCGCAGGAGGACGGACGCACAAATTCGTCCTGGGCACAATTCTCACATGCTTTTAAGCTTTCGCTTTGAGGCCGTTAGTCAGCACAGTGGCACGCAACATGAAAACATGTGTGACAAATATAATAGTTAAATTTCATTATGTTTTTAATCACTTCTCTTTTTAATGTTTTTCATTTATGATCTTAATTTGAAACCAAGAAAATGTTTAGATTTATTTACTTATAAATTGACACTTATTTTAATCTCAATTTAATTTATAATTCAAACTCAATTTAATAAAAAATAGTTGGAATTTAAGTTTATTTATTTTTAAACTGACTTTTAATTAAATATTGCTTTCATTTTATTAAGCAGTTAAGGTGTTTGATAAAAAAAGGAGTCAATATATTTGTTTTTACTACTATTTCCATCTGATTTTTAAACGTAAAAAGTTATTTACCACTTCGACAATTTTGTTAGCTTATTGCAAAGAAATTTGTTTTGTGATGGTTAGGTTTCGTGATTTTGATGATTAATGACTGAAATATATGTATGTACATCAATGGGTAGATTATAAGATATGAATCATAACATTTTTAAATTATCAATATACATGAATTATAGAACAGTATTGTTTAGAAATAATATATCTGTACATATATTTCAATGTAAATTAGTTTATTTTAATATTATATTACATTAATAATATAAAATTTGTATATAGATTTAGATTTGTCTACATTCTTCTCTATCTTTATCTTGTGTCAGCTAGGGGAGGACACATTAAGACTACTTAAGCAGTTTGTCTGTCTCTGGCACCACTGTGCGTACTGTGCTTGTTGTTGCTTACATTAATTTTGTTTTTTCCTGGGGGGGTTGGTGCAGTTTGGCGCGGGGTTTATTATAAATTTTTAATTGGCTTTCTATGTATGAATAATGCTGCTCTTTGCCGGCACAAGCAGCAGCAGCGGCAATAGCAGTAGCAGGCGTCGAGGAGGGGATGCAGTTCAGGGGGTTGCGGTGGCTTTGCTGCGACTGTTCAACTGTGTGTGTATTTGACTTTGTGTGTGTGTGTGTGTGTGACAGTTCGTATGTATGTGTGTGCCTGAGTCTTGGGTGCGTGTGCTGCGCTTATCCTAAGTAGTTTGAGCCTATTATTTATGCAGCCAATTCATTATGTGGTTGTGTCCGTCCATCCGTCTCCCCTACCTTCCCCCCTCCCCTCCCTCTATCCGTATGGCATGCGGCGCGTTTCGCTTTTCGTTACGTGTCGTTTTTCTATTATGTGTTGCTACCGCTTTCGTTGTTGTTATTATTATTATCATTATATTCTTCTGTTTCTGTTTTTTTTGCAACAAATTCGCTACGGAATTGGCGTGAAGAAGGGGTTGCCCTGCCGAGTAAAGGGGGTGCCAGTGAAAGGAATGGAGAGAGAGAGAGAGAGATGGCGAAATGTGTCCGTCAAGTTGCAAGCTTGGTTAACCGACAACAGAAATCAAAGCAGCGCTCGAGAGGTGCAACAACCCCATGTCAAAAAAATAAAAAAAAATAAAAAATTACATTTTTGTCAACTCATTAGAAACGTGATGAGGTGCGAGGTGCGAGTCACGAGTTTGGTCATTTAGAGAGCTTTGAAAAGGGTTTGTCATTTAATTAAAAAAAAGGAAATGCGTCTCACTGTGCACAAGCTCCACCTATACACACACACACACACAGAGGGAGACACGCATAGAGACAGTGTCACTTGATACTGTTAACAGAGAGACTGCGCGCCTACACACAGGTGTGTGCGCTAACAGCGCACTGTTAACCGTTTGCGGCTGCTACCCTCGTTTGCTGCAGGTGCCGACGCCTGCGATAGGCGGCTGGCAGGCAAAAGCCAAACAGATGGCGTCCAATGGCAGCGCAGCCCCAAAAGCACAAAAAAAAGCACACACAAAGAAAATAACAAACCCCACACAACCCCACCCCCAACCCTCGCCGATTGGCAGCAGTGTTGGAGAATATGCACACACAGTATATGCGCAAAAGCCAAAACAACCCTCGCAGCAGCAGCAAATGCCGGTCTCAGCGTAGCAGCAGCATTAGCAGCAGCAGCAGCTGATAAGCCAGTGAGAGAGCGAGAGAGCGCAAGGCTGGCCCAACCACCTAGCAAGCTCTGCCAGCAGCAGCGACAGTGGCGGCGTCGCTGCTTTTCGGTTTTCATTCATGCAGCCTCGTCGCATTCGTCAAGTGAACTTCGGCGCTGGCGGTCGTGTTGTGTGCGCAGGCAGCAAACAGGCAGCAACAAACAGCAACAGTAGCAGCAGCAACAACAGCAACAGCAAGAAAATTACGTTACGCGAAATTTGAAATTTTTTGTGTGCAAAAAGGCAAAGTGCGAAGCACATTGTTTATTATTAATTATTTTTTTTTGTTATATTCCAAACATATTTGTGTAAGTGTGTGTGTGTGTGCGTGCATAACAATCAAAATAATAACAACAAGAGCAACAACAAAAGAAACGGCAGCAAAAAGATCTTGTGTTTACGCCACCTCAAACAACAACAACAACAAGTCAACAACAAGAGCAGCAGCACCCCCTCTGTGTGTGAGGCAATAATTTGAAATATGCAAATTTACGAGCTAACTAATTGAGTCGAGTTCAGTTCGCGTGTGTGTTTTGTGTTGTTGCAGGTGTCTCTCACTCACTCTCACTCTCAAGGCAACAACAAGAACAACAACAACTCACTCACTTGCTCGTGCATCGTTGTCTTGTTTCGCACTCTCTTCGCCTCAGTCTCCCTCTCTCTCTCACACTGTTTGACGTGTGCGATCGTGCCTCGTCTACAACGTCGTCGTCTTCTTCTTCGCCATCTGTACTAATTCAATCAACGGTAAATCACGCGCGCATACATCTTACTTAGCTCACCCGCGCGTCGCTCTCTTAGTCAACGGCTCTTGTGCTCTCTTGCTCCTCTCACGTGCTCTCTCACTCTCAATCTCTCTGTCGCTGCACGTGTGTTTGCAGGCAGCAGCAGCAGCAGCAACAATTTAATGCGTTTAGTAGGACTATACAAATTCGCACTCAATTAGCATTGAACAGCAACAAATTTTCACAATTTAAACGGAGGAAAAGAAGAGAAAACAACAACAACAACAGCAACAGCAAGAGAGACGATAAAAACAACCAAATTCCTGTGTGCAAATTGAACAACAAACAACGTTAAATAAATACAAGAAAACTCAGGCATTATATTGCTAGAAAACAACAACAACTAAGCAAAAGAGAAGGCTTTTCTGTGCAACAAGAGAAACAATAACAATCAGCAGCAGAGGCAGAGGCAGCAGCAGAAGAAAAGCAGTACCCTCTCTTTCTCTTCGTCTTCGACTTCATCTTCGTCAGCGTCTTCAGCATCTTTGTCGCCGTCGTCATCGTCCCGCAAGAAAAGCAACAATTTTCTGCATATGTAAGTCGAAACTTTTGCGCTGCGATCCTTTTGATTAGTTTACTTTTAGTTTTTGCTGCCTCTTGTTTATTTTTGCCATTTGTTTTAATTAACGTCGCTGTCGCAGCCAACTGAGACTGCGACTGCGACAGCGGGGCTGCATTTGGCAGGCCAGAGCAGAAAAAAACAAGCAAGACCCCGCCGACAGCGACACCCAAGAACAACAAAACGCAAATCTTTCTATTCTGTTACTTGCTTCAAGTTTCAAGTTTCGTTGCAACAACAACACCAACAAATGTAACAACAAAACCACACTTTGTGGTGTGTATATGTGTACATGTGTGTGTGTGTGTGAGTTATATAAAAATCAATCGGAAGCAAAAGTAAATAAACGAAACGAAGCAAGAATATTGCTAAATTCGAATGAAATGAATAATCTCTAAGGCAATTTGATATTTATACAATAATAAGCGACAAAATTGTCCTAGTAATCTAACGGGGCGTTCCAACTAAAAGTAAATTGACACCTGAAATACCCCATGCAATTGGAATGACAAAGAGCAGCGCTGAATATACATATATAACTAACTCGCATATTTAGCCAGAAGAATTCAACTGCATTACTCTGTAAAGACTTTATAATGGGAAATATAGTATCTTAGTATGTAATTAATTTTCAACAATTCACATGAATATAAAGCTCTTCACAGTTATGCTCAAGAATCTGCATAGACTTTTAGATATATAGAAGATTTACACTCTGTAGAATTTACGTGGAAATATACTTTTAAATTTGGATATACTAAATGCAAACGAATATTTGTAGCTTTAGTTAAAGATGCCAAAGATTCTATAAAACTCATGGAATCTTTACGAAACTCATTACACTTGGAAACATAAAATTGTTTATGCTGTTTAGATTGTTCGATTTTTAAATGAATTATAAATTAAATTCTGGCATGCGTGAGATTGTTTCCACTGGGAAGTGTAGATAGATACATATGTATGTATGTACACACATATTTATATATCTATCTATGTATATCGTGAAGAATCTTCACTGCTTTTTCGCTACTTAATCGCCTTCTCTTTCGTGCTGTGCTTCGATAAATTATCGGGTTAATTAGTTACATTGTTATCGGACGAGTCGGACGAGATCTGCAGTTATTATCTAATTGCAAATTTGACGCATTTGCATTCGCTTTCTCCCCTCTTCTCTCTCTTTCCTTTCGTGCTGAGTGCGTTGGTTGTTGGCTTTTCTCCCACAGCAATTGTTGTTGTTATTGTCAGTTGAGCAACCCATTAATGCCAAATGCGTGTCTGTCAAGTTATAAACTCAGTCTCCCGCTTCTTGTGGAGGTGCAAAAAAAGAAAACAAAACAAAGCACAAAGAGAAGCAGAATGCATGAAGAAGAGAAGCAAAACACACAACTGCAGCCAGAAGTGAAGTGGAAGAAGAGAGTGCATTGGCTCAGTTAACGTTGTCGCGTCGTCTACGTCTCCGTCTCTGTCTCCGTCTCTGTCTCTGTCTCCATCTCAGTCTCGTCTCGAGTCGCGTCTCACGTTGCATTAATTAACATTTAAACAATAATTAAATTATTCATACAAATGTGCCAAATGTATGCGAAGTCAGGGCGTGTGTGTGGTGGGGGCGTGGTCGTGGCTGTGGCTGTGGAGTCACCCCTCCATCGGGTATATCTCGGCAAACAGCAAGAAGCCTATTAGTATGGCTTATTGCCCTGCTACCGATCCGATCCGATCCGATCCGTCCCGACTCGATCTTCTTTTTCGTTTCGTTTCGTTTCGTTTCGTTTCCTTACGCTTTCATTGCCCAGCTCCTCTTTTGCTCCTCTTCAGTTCGATCTTATCGCCAGGAGGGCGCGCGCACGCGCAACTTGCGGCTCGTACAGTAGCGCAACATCGGCAGCAGCCCAGGCAGACGCACCTACTACATATGTACATACACACGCGCGTACATGCAACATGGAACAGTAGGAACCCCACAGAAGCATCTGGCATGCTGCGAGTTAAGCACACTATGCTGCTAGGTTGTGTCCCAGAGAAACAACTAGTAAATTATAAGTAAAAAACAAGGAAGAAATGAAAGAAAGGAAATGAATATAGAGAATATACGAATAGAAAAACTCCGATATAGTAAATTTAGTTGCAATATCTTGACAAATAACAAAAATCGGCCTTTAGTTTGTATGGCAGCTATACGATATATCGGTCCGATCCGACCTATTTACAGCGTACGGCAATTAGAACAGACAGACGAACGGACGGACAGACAGACATGGTTAGATTGACTTCCCTGGTGATGCTGATTGAGTATATATGTATAATATACTTTATAGCATCGCCGATACCTCCTAATATGCGTTTCAAACTCCTTGCCCTCTGCAAGGGTATACAAAATTCTAACGAATTCTCAGCAGAGATACAATACTTGTAGATCTTAAAGCTCGCAGTATAGATTGACATTTCAATGAACTTGTACCCTCTGCCAGAGTAGTGCTATTTATCCAGCTGTGTACATTGTTTAAACAGAGCATTAAGTAAAATATAATCATAATTGATTTATTTATGGGAAGGTTCTTGTTGAAGCCCCTGCTTAAAATGGGGATATTTATTAGTCATATGTATATTAATGCATTGGGTTACATTCCTGAGTCATATATTTATCACAAAACTGGTGAATACCATAGTAAAGAAATGTGTTAGAAAATAAACAAAAAAAAAAAAAAGAAATAAGAGAACAAAAAGTATTTTTTTTATTTATTTAAAGTTGAGCATAAACAATCAACTGATTAAACATTTTGTTTGTATGAAGTCTGTACAAAAAAATTAAAAGCTAGTAAATGAAATAAATTATTTGAGGCCCTATGCTCCACTAGGAGTTAAAGGAAAAAAAAAAAAAAAAAAAAATTAAATAAATTAGAAATATATAGAGAGAGAAAGAGAGTAGAGTAATATAAAATATTTATTATAATTATGAAATATTCATTTTAATTATTTTATTATTATAAAATAAATAAATAACATACATATATAGGGGAGAGAGAGAGAGAGAGATATTAGAGTAATATCAAATATTATAATTATGCAGAATCAATAAAAATCACATAAATTTCTGATTTTATTAATTTATAAGATTATTATAAGACGAGGAACTGTTATATAAGCTGTATTTAGTAGGAGATTCCTTCTTGTATTTGCTAACTGTTTCCGTGTTGTCCAGTGTAATTGCCACACAATGTGCTGCAGTCTTTTAATGCTAACAACTTGCTTAGGCAGCGTCTCAGTTGCATTCTCTCGCTCGCTTCCCCTCTGCTGCATATGCAGCTGGCTGGGCCCGCCCCTTGGGCGACTGCGACTGCACGGGGTAATCCTTTAATTTATGACACTCTCGACTCGTAGTCAACTAGAACTTGGGCCGGGCTTGTGGCATGCCACAGGGGTTGCCACACATGACAACAATTTGCAAATATTTTATTAATAAATGGGCATTGCCCAACTTGCCATAGGCAACGGGCAACGTGCGACATGCCGCGAGAGTGTGTCCAGTTTAGCGTTCTGCAACTACAGCCAAAAAAACTTGTTGAGAGTGCAAGCTCCTTCAGTGTTCACCTCCTCTCTCTCTCTCTCCCGCTCTCTCTCTCTCTCTCTCTCTTGCTCAAGCAGCGAAGCATGCAACGACTTTAGCAGCTAAATTAAATTAAAACAAGTAAGAAAGCAACAGTCGAGTGAGCTTGACTGTTATATACCCGCTAACTAAATCTGTACAATCACTAGAAATATTTCTCAAATGATCGCAATTATTGGTTGCTGATCTAGCTCGTTTTTGTTGAATCACGTAGGCGAAAGTGGGCGTGGCTGCACTCTAAAACAGTCTTTAGCTGCATGCATTAATAAAACATATTGTCAGTAAATTTTGTAGCCCTAACTCTTATGGTTTTTAAAATTTCGACGTTCATACAGACAGATTGTGACTATATTGACTCGTCTAATGAGTTTGAGGGATCAAAGATGTTTTTATCTGCCTATAGCATTGTATATAGGACAAACTGTGATAGTTTGGCTAGTTTAGAAAGATGATATATGTATCTGTAGTATACGCCCCTCTTAGTTGATATGCCCTCTGCAAGGGTATAAGTAAAGGTTGCGCCCAATGCAGGGCACGCAAGCAGCACGGACAGAGCGGACCAAAAGTGGCCACAGCGAACGAACGGTAACTGGGCGACGGAGGATCAGAAACTGGCAACAACAACAGCAAGAGCAACAACAAGAGCAACAGCAACAACAACAGCGTATCCCGGGCCTGTTTCTGTGGGCAGCAGCAGAGTCGCGCCGTCTGCGTCCGTATGTGTTGGTCGTGTTGGTGTGGTTGGCAAATTGAAATCGAAAAAGAAAACTCGTTAATTAAAAAGTTAACATGTTGGTTTTGGCCCGGCCAGAATCGCAGACGCTGCTGCTGTCGCTGCTGGTGCGGCAAAGTCGCTTTGCTCTCTCGGCCTGCAATTGGTTTTATTAATAATTAAGCGGCATCGTCAGCGTTCGTCATTCGTCTCCGTGTGCCGAACATGCAAACAGGGGGAAGGTGGGAGGTGCAGGGGGTAAGGGGCAGAGCAGCAACAGGCAACAGGGCTGACCAGTTCAGCCCCAAGTTGCCAGTACCCCCGCCCCCCGAAGTCCTGTTGCTGTTTGTTGCTTGTCGAAAGGAAGTGCGTCGCGCCAAAATGAAAAATGAAGTGCGTCCTGCCTTTTCTCGCACATTGTAATGTGTTTTTTTTTAGTATAATTTCATTAAAAACAACAACTGCAATTGAGGCAGGCTGCGTGAGAGGGAGAGACAGAGAGTAGGAGAGAGAGAGAGAGAGGGAGTTGGGCACAGCAGATGCACAACATGCATAGTTTACTTTGTATAAAGTCTAATTAACTTTGCATGCATAAAGATGAGCTTCAAAACTGTCTAGTACGTGCTACCTTACAATTTGCAAGTTCTCTTTTCTTACTAGTATGTTCTATGTTCTGTAAGCAACTATCTTTCAATTCTCTGTCTTTCACTCTTCCTTTATCACTTACCCAACTTTCGCAGTAGTTTTTGTCAACTAAAATTTGCTCACACTCTTTTCCTTCTTTACTTTAATTGATCAGTTGCCTAAATATCATTGATTTGTAGGGGTTTATTCTATTTTTTTTTTGATAGTTTCAGATATAAGAGCATTGAATGTAAAGTACTGTAAAGTGTGCATTATATGTGATATATAGGTTTCAAAATTGTATTTTTAAAATACGATAACAATGTATAATAGAGAATGTATGTGCAATTCGATGTTTCCAGGTATGGTAATGAATACGTATAAATATTTTGAATGTAGCCATTCTATTATATCTATTTGTATTAGTTAAATATAAAACTAATCCATATATATGCACATCTATGTATGTTCTGTTTGAACGATCCCCTTAAAACAGTACCTCATTTTCTATCTTAACATCGCATTCAATCATAGAGCTAACCGCGTATTCGTTGTCATGCGCCGGATATTCAAGCTCTTCCGGTTGGTGATGTTGACTGTGACTAGAGGGTGGTGCTGGTGCTGGTGTAAGTTCATTCTCAGGTTGCCCCTGGGCATTAGGAAGCGTGTCCTGTTGATTCAGGTCCATTAGTATTCGACTGACCTCGGTGCGAAATTGCATGTTACTCATACTCGACAAGGTTCTAACATGTGGCAGCAGGCTAACTAGAAAATTATAGTCTGGATCATCTTTGAGAGCTACGTCCGGTGCATGATGATGATTGGATGATTGGTGTCCATTCTGATATGGCCCGTCGGTGGGGGATGAGGTTTTGCGACGTTTCGAGCGCCTTGTAGGCGGTGCTTTCGGCAGTATTGGCGACAACAGTCTGGGTGACGAATCCACCACATCAGTTCTGTTTATTGGCATCGATAGATTCGAAATAGAATTATCGTGTCCTTGGATCTCTGAAGAAGCGCGTTTAAATATATCACCCATAATCTCGAAATCGAATGAATCATCATTATCTACATCGATTATAAGATCATCCAATCTGTTCTGTGCATTATTGTCCACACAATGACGACTTTCCATGTCGAAGGGTTTTGGAGAGGACGTAATAATATTATCAGGATCGAAGATGTTTCGTAGAAACTCCATTGCCTGGAAATAGGGCCAGTTCGAGGACCCTGGGCGTCCTTTTTGAATTTTTCGAATCTCTGCACGATAATTGTCGCGCAATCCTTTAAAACGCTTTTTGCATACATTCACTATAAAAAAAAAATGTAATAAATTTATTAATAACAAATTGAAATATACTATTGTATATATGTATGTAATATTAAACTTACCATCCAACTGCATAATGTCTGAATAACAAATTGAAATATACTATTGTATATAGTATATGTATGTAATATTAAACTTACCATCCAGCTGCATAATGTCTGATACTTCTTTCCATTGCTTTGCGCTAGCATCTCTGCGGACACTCTTGATCATATATGAATCCCAAAGAGCACGCCGCTGTTCAACTTCAGCGATCAAACGGAAGTTATCCATTTTCATTTTGAAGGCTTTTTCGGTTTAAATTAGGCAGCGCCTAGAATATGAAATCTGTGCGCGTTTAGAAAATAAAATATGTTGTAGCGTGCAAAAAAAATTGAAAAACTTCTACAGGGATGCTGAATTGCATTTGACAGCTGAGCAAAGCCAAATACATTACCGATTCGTATTATCGATAATTCTGAATTAAAGCAGTCGCCAGCCCCTTAATGAAATCAGCTGTTTAAGTCACTTAAAACTGTTTGGGAACAGTTTGGCAACGGAACACAGAAAACAGACAGTGCGAGAGAGAGAGAGAGAGAGATAGAGAAAAAAATGACATTTAACGATTTTAAGTTTGGCGTTGCGCCGACTGTTTCGAATTTCCTTAATAAAATCACAAAAGATTTAAAGATGCAGCACAGCGAGGAAGTCAAGGACGAAGACTTGCCAGCGTATACGCTGGAGCATTTTTATACCCTTCGACCATTGAAAATGGTCAAAAAAGGGTATACTAACTTTGTGCAAATGTATGTAACAGGCAGAAGGAGGCGTGGGAGACCCCATAAAGTATATATATTCTTGCTCAGGATCACAAGCCGAGTCGATTGAGCCATGTCTGTCTGTCTGTCCGTCTGTCCGTCTGTGTGAACGCACAGATCTCAGCTATTATAAAAGCTAGAGTTACCAAATTTGGCAGGAAGACTCCTGTGTACTTCAAGCAGATCAAGTTTATTTCAAATGTTAGGTGCCACGCCCACCGCCCCCACAAATCAATAATTTAATTTTTGAACTCAATTTGTAAGCGCTGTTTAAAAGATAGAACTTTCTGACTTAACGTATACTAAGTTTAATGAAATATCTACGTAGTCTCAAAATTTCAGTCCGATCGGACAATAAACACAAAAGTTATTTAAGAAAGTATGAGCATAAAACCAAGTGCTTCTGTCAGCTAACAAGGGACGTGGGCGAGCGCGAAGCGCGAGCGCCATCTGTCGGGATTTATTTCAAAGCATGTGCATATGCATATGTTTAAGAATTTAACAAATTAAACTACACGGGAACATAGGTCGAAGGGTATCCCACTGTCGTGTGCTGCGCGACTGTTGCTTTTCTTATTGGTTCCGAACTGGAGCAGGTGCTGCAAATGATTGAAACAATGAAACCGATTCAAGCCAATAGCAATACACAGAAGTATTATCGCATTACCAAGAGCAGCCCCCCCATCTGCTAGATCCCCACCTGGAGGATCTGCTGCTGACGCGACTCTTAACCAAAATCCGAGAACCCACCCACAATACCAGCAGGCGAACGAGATGACGCCTTCAAGTATCTGTACATCAGAGCACCTACAAGGTGCTTGTCAAGTTTATGCCCCACGAGCTGAGCGATCTAGAGTTTGTGCTTCAGCTGCTGGGCCAACAGGCCAACAGGATCCCAAGGATCCCAAGGAGTTCAGTAACTGGGAAACACGTTACATGCTCCTGCTCTGGATGTCCCCTTTCATATGTCGCGCCTCGTTGCCTAGTATGAGACAGCGGCGCCTGTTAACAACTGCGTTGCCAGCAATCATGTCAATGCCCAATCCTCCTCTACTGGCTGGCATGACCATAAAATGCAACGCATCTTCGAGCTGTGCAAGCTGAGCTATGCCTCCACCAACGACACCTGCAAGTACTTTGTGTGTGCGGATATCAAAGATTTGTACTTGGAGCGCTTTCTCGACTGGATCATCATCGAGCAACATCAGGCGGACATCACACAGCAAGTGATGTTCGGCCAGCTTTAATACAATATATTTACACTATCATGCAAGTTGTCTCTACTTTGTTTTGTGTCTTTTTACTCCCCCATAAGAGTTTCCCCTTTACAACTGCGCTCTGTAAAATCTTTCACAATCTACAGACTTGGCTTATTGCTAACAAATTCGCCAAGCTTATGAGCTGTAGAGTACTCTCTCTCTCTCTCCCTCTCTCTCTCCCTGGCTGGCTCTCATTTACACAGATTCTTATCTGCGCAGCGCACGCACCTGAAGCAACTGAAAAGGCGAAGGCAACGCAGCGAGTCGAGGCGAGTCGAGTCGAGTAGAAGTTGCCGCTACTGCCTACGTTGCTGCCAGCGTCGCTGCCTGCGTTCTCTGCTCGTTTTTTGTGGTCGTTTTCTTTATAATTGGTTTGAAATTAATTTGCCAATTACACGATCTCACATTTAATTGGCTTACTCCGACGACGACGACGACGACGACGCGACGCTGGGGCTCTCGGCATGGTGCGTACGATCCGTTTCGTTTCGTATCGTTTCGTTCCGTTCCGAGATGCGCCGAAGTGCGATCCCTTTGCCGAAGATCGCTCTCGATCGTTGGTTGCTGCTGCTGCCCTTTTTTGTATGCGCGATCGTTGTTGCTGCCTGCGTGTGTGTGTTTTGGTTTACGCATCGTTGGGTACGGCCTGGCCTGTGGCGGTCCCCTTGGGCGCAGATCATCATCATCATCATCATCATCATCATCGTCAGCATTGTGATCATGATCGCAGATCGCGATCGCGGCGTGGCAAACATCATCATTAGCAATGAAGCTGCCCCTAAACATTGTCGCTTTCGATTTGAGTAAATGAGGCAAACAGTGCGTGCGACATTCGCTTTATGTGCCGACAGTTCCCCCCTCTCTCCCTCTCTCCCCATTCCCCCCACTGCTCTCTCTCCCACTCTCTCTCTTGCTGATCCTCATATAGACACATATCTGCGATCAGTCGCTTATCAATTTGCAATATGCATTTTTGCATAATACGCCAGCCTGCCATACTCAAATTGTATGTCATCCTATGAAGAGCAAGCGAGACAGAGGAAGGGTGTAAGAGAGAGAGAGAGAGAGAGAGAGACGGAGCGACAGAGGACTGGCAACGCGTTAATTGGGTTGAACGTACCGCGAATCTTTTGTTGAATCCGCGCTCAGATGAAGAGCGAGAGCGAGAGAGAAAAAAAAAAAAAAACCAGTTCTCTTTTGCTTTCGGTTTTCGCTTTTCAGTGTTCGCGGACTTTTCAATTCTCTCTCGCGCTCGGTTTCAGTTTTCAGCAATTTTAACTAAAGCCTAAACACTTTTAGTTAAAATGCCAATTAAAATATTTATTCTGTACTCGACCCGGGCCCGGGCCCGAGGCCCGTGATCGATGAGGCCCGAACCCGAGCCCCAACTGGAGCCGAAACTGAGACTGAGGCCCGACTCCCGGGGCTGTCTCAAATAAATGCAGATGTCAATTAGAGCCTCATTAAAAAAAATGCGCAAAAGCGCAAACTTTCAACTTGCAATTCGAGAACAACAAGGCAGTCAGCCCCCACACACACACATACACACACACACACACATACAATTCTACAGTCTACAGTCTCTGCAGTCACTCGACTCCAGTCACGGTCTAGTGACTGAGTTTCTTGTGCCTCGAGTCTCGAGCCTCGTCTACATGAGCATCACTTGCACTTTTGTTTGAAAGATCTTCAGGACTTGCGCGTCTCACAAGGCTGCCGCATTCCGTTGCCAGCTCCGACGACGGTGCACAGTGGTTTGCAATCTATTCGAAGTGCTCTAATATTATATAAAGAGTTTAAAGAACTTGAAGTAATGCTGAAAACATTGAAGTTTCTTTGAAAATTTGCAATCAAATTTGAATAAAAATAAAATTAAATAAGACAATAAAATTATATACGATAAGATAAATAAATATAATTAATTAAGAGTCTTTGCTATTTTTATATTATTCTAAACAGCATTTTCATGTGCACAGCTTAAAGGCAATACATTTTTATGAATTTTATAAGAAAATAAAAGTTTCTTTGGAAATTTCGCAATTGAATTTTAATAAAAATAAAATTTCAACACCTTTTTGAAACTCTTAAGAGTTTTTACTATTTTTTATTTATTATAAACAGTACATTTTTATGCATTTCCTAAGAAAAACAAAGGTTTCTTCGGAAATATCGCAATTGAATTTTTATAAATTTTTAAACAAATGAACTTGAAACTACCATAAATAGTTATTTTACTGAAAGAAATGTAGAGGAAGTTAAGTCTATTATATGCTTAGCATTTTTCAAGCTGCCGTACTTTTCAAAAGCTCTAAATTTTTAGCGTTCTTCAGGTATAACCTCAATTTAGTTAGTTTAAACTTTAGTTCTTCATATCACTTCATATTCTAGAACTTTATATCATATTATAGCACTTTATACCATATCACTTCAACCACTGTGCACTTCTAGCGACTTGCCACACTGTCCGATCGGAGTCGAGTCGAGTCCAGTTCGACTCGTCGTCACTGAGTGAAGGTGATTTAAAAATTTTGTCACATTTTCAGTACAAAGATTTTGGTATTTTTTAATGAGCTCTCGGGGATTCTCATGCAGCACCAGAGTGCGAGTCCGCGTCCGCATCCGAGTTCGAGTCCAGGAGAAGAAAGAGAACTCCAGAGGCTGCTGCAAAGATCTGGCGGCAACTCTTCGGACTTGGGTTCTTCTGGGATGTCCCACTACCTTTTTTGTCTTGCTTTTGCTTTTGATTTCGTTCTGTTCTTTTCTGTTTTACTTTGCTTTTGGCTTTGCTGCAGAGCGGGTTTTTTTGCTTGCTATGCCGCCGCCGCCGCCTGGCAAAAGTGCAAATTTTGTTGCATGTTCGCGATTCGAAAGGTTTTTATTTCTTTTTGGTTTTGCAGCCGTTTTTTTTTTTTTTGGTTTTTTGTTGATTGCATGCCCCCTTTTGCCGCTTCTTTCTCATTTATATTTGATTTCTTGTTGTATTTAAATTGTTAATGTGCTGCCCACCGGTTGTTGTTGTTGTTGCTGTTGTTGCCGTTGCCTTTGGGGAATTAGCACTGGTTTGTTGTTATTGCAACTTGTTAAAATTCCACAATGCGTCCGAGCGGCATTGCCTGTATGTGTTCATGTTCATAAATTCAACACGCTGCGTGGCCTATGCCGCCATGGCGTATACCCATTACACACACACACACACACACACGCACGTACAACAAACCTAACCGAGCATTGGAAGTTGTGTACTATATCTATATAGCCTACAATCTTAGATACCCACATTGAGATTAAGGGCAATAAAAACTCTTCTTTTTACTTCAGTAAATATGTTGAGGGTCAATATCTAATTAAATATACATATATATAAGTATATATACATACTTAAAATATATATACATATATAAAATATATATTATACATATAAAATATATATTATACATATAAAATATATATTATACATATAAAATATATATTATACATATATAAAATCTGTTTTTGTATATAATGATTCATATAGAACCTATAGTAGATTCAGTCACTGCAATACGATCATTTATTTTTATATTCTGTTAATGAATATCTAATGATTACTATAACCTTCACTTTTAGTATATATATTGTTAAATTATAACAATATACCTTGGCTAATCACATAGAACTGAATAACCTGCAATATATAGTAAGTGAATAAGCATAAAAATACTACACACACCAAAAATCAAAGTCTAGGCTTGCAAATTAGGCTTGCAGCTCGTTTTCTGTGCTCGCTAGCAGGCTTGGCCAAGTTATAAACAAATCATTAACTGCGTGCAATACTAAATTATATTCTCACCAAATTTAATAGCTCTAACTCTTGCAGTCTCTCAGATATAGATGTTCATACAGACTATATCGACTAGAGTTGAGCTGATTAATGATGACTTGCCTTTAATTGAGTATTGATTCGACTTGAATTAATTAAAAAACAATTAGTTGTCTTCAGTTTTTCGCTTATTTAGCAACTGTTAAAACTTCAGTAGATGCAAGACGTGGGCGGCGCATGCTGCGTATGCGCAATAATAAACAGGCACAAACAGCCAACTGCAACAACAACAGCAACAACAATAACGCGAGTGAACATGCAGCGTAATTAATTAACGAATTAAAAGCGTATGCAACAATAATTATAAAGCCAAAAGGCAATTATGCAAAAAAAGAGAAGAAGAAGAAGAAGCAGAAGAGAAAAACAAACGAAGCCACGCAATGCGGATACAATTGTTGCTCGACGTTGTTGTTGTTGCAACGCATTAAATTAAGTTGCCAAAGCGCGCAAAAAATGGAAATTACATGCAACAAACACACACACACACACAGGCACAGGCACACACACACTCATTAGAATTAATTGACTTTCCATAATTGAGAAAACAATGCGGTGGCGTTGGCGACGACGTTGTCGACTAACTGCCTACCTGCTGCTGTTGTTACTGCTGCTGCCTACTTGTTGTTGTTTGTGTTGTTGTCGTGTTGTTGCTGCCAAATACATTTTCCTATAGGCTTATACTCTTCCAAGTTGCGGCCATTTTGACTATTGTAGCTCAGCAAAGCCCTTTCGAATTTGGTATTTTAGTGTAATGAAAACTTTGGCTTGAAATACACATCGATTACACTTAATTTATCGATTAAATAAGTGATTTTAATCGAATATACTCTACTTATTTAATATATTTATTTAAGCACAAGTATTTAATATTAAATAACAATTTACAATCACAACAACGATATATATAAATATTGATAATATAAAATATCATTAAAAGTAAAAAACTCATTGAAATACTTAAGAACGGTGTGTACGAGCTTTGTGCAAATTTATAAAAGGGGCAGTAGAAGGCGTGGCGAATTATGTGCCATATATGGTATATATCTATATGTCTATTTGTCTGTGAGCTAGAAACATCAAATTAGGTATACAACTTCTTGTTTACCATATGCAGCTAAAGTTTAAATCAAATGTTCGCTGCCACGCCCCAGCGCCCTTGTAAATGCTTAATATGTTGTTTATTTAATGTACGAAACAAACAACTTTCGGCTACAAATTCTAATTAAATTTAATTAATAATTATTTAATTAATTAATAAATAATTTAATTTCTAATATGCAACTTTCAGCTGAAACCTCAAAAATTTGTGTATAGGGTATCTTAAAGTCATGAACACTCTTTTTTTGGCGTTGTTTATTAGCTGCATTAATTGCGCTCGAAATGCAGCAAACGAAACGAAACGAAACGAAATGGAATGGAATGGAATGGACTGCACTGGAATGGAATAAAATGCAAATCAATTGCTCAGGTTGCCACCACCGCGAGGGAGGGGCGACATGGGGGGCAATTGCTGTCGGTTAAGAGACGGCGATTTTAATTGCTTTTTTACACGCATTAGCATAACGACAACAACAGCAGCTACAACAACAACAACTGCAGCAACAGCAACAACAACAGCACAACAACATGAGCAGCAGCAACAACTATAAAAGTAACTGCAACTGAGCGCATCGTCACAAGCTTCGTTGTTAGTTTGTTTGTTGTTTGTTTGGCTGTGTGTCTTGGCCAAGTGAAAAGAGAGAGAGAGACAGAGACAGAGATACTGAGAGAGACAGAGAAAGAGATAGAGAGAGATATAGAGAGAGAGAAAGGGAGAGATACTGTTATGCATGGCCGACAGAAATTTAGTGAAAATGTATCAAGCCAAGCGCGTAATTCAATTTTATTTTATTTTATGCAACTGCAGCTGCAACAACAACAACAGCAGCAACAACAGCAATAGCAGCAACAACAACAACAACAACACCAACAACAATCGTAATAACAATAGATAAATTAGCAACAATAGCAACAACAATTGGCACAAATTGTTTAACGCGCCGACGGTTGCTCTCAAATTTGATTGCTTTAATTAAGCAGCAGCAGCGCCAGCACAAGCAATGCTCGACTTGAAAATACCCTTGCAGAATTGTAGAATAAAAGGCATAGAAAATAGCATATTATGTCTTGCATTGCACTCCCCCTCGTGTCACTGCAGGGTATCTTGAGTTGCATTTATCATTTTGTTAGCGCGAAGGCGGCGCACAACACGTCGGCGATCATTTTAATTAGACCATTTCTGGGCGCGCTGGCAGCTAAACAATATTGCATTAACAGCACCAGCAACAACAATAACAACAACAACAACAATTACCGCAGCAGCTGTAGCCAACAACAGCAACAGCAACAACAACAGCAGCAACAACAGCAACAACAACAAGCGCAAGGCTTATGTATTTTAATTAAGCCTATTTAAAATACGCGACAATGTTGTCCGTCATTAAACTCTTAGAATCGTCCACTAAAATCCCATAGCCACCACACAAATTTGTCGCCAACGATATGCGAGCGATGACAAAGGGAAAAAGAGAGAGAGAGAGAAGAATTCTGCATTTCTTTGATTAGATTTGTTGAGACCTCCATGATAAACGGCACACAACTATATTGCAGTGCCAGCAATAGTCACATTGATATTATGCAAAGGATTCAGTTGAAGATACTAAGAATAATCACTGGGGTACACTGGGCAATATCTGAAATGAAAATATTCAAAGAGACCTGAACATCATATCCGTTAGAGAAAAGATAACTAAAGAGAGAGATAACTAAATAAAGAGAAGTACATGAGCAAATGAACTTCACATCCTAACCATCTTACCAGAAGTTTAACACGGCTTTGCGACCTATCCCATCTTCGCCGCAACGACCTTCCGACCAATTGCAGATCATTTGTCCCCTTCTTGCACAAAACAGTTTAAAAACTGTTAAATATTGTATTATATTATATTGTATATTGTATTGTATTGTATATTTATATAACAATGATTTGTTAACTTATTGTTAGTCTCATCATTTCTGAGAAGATCCAATAAGATTATAAAATTATGAAAGGATCATGAAAATTTATAATTTAATTAATTACTTTGCATTATAACACAAAAAATATAATAATAACTTTGCATTATAATACAAAAAAGTAAACAAAAATTAGAAATTTTCATGATCCTTTCATAATTAAAATCTTAAAAGTTCCTACGCTGTTTACGATAACGATTACACCTATGTACCGGGTATATATAACCAATATGCTGTTTCTTTTTGTATGGATTAATAAGCTTTTCTTTCAATTATAAAACCTTGATTCCAATTTAGTCTTTTTTATACCCTTCGACCATTGAAAATGGTCAAAAAGGGTATACTAACTTTGTGCAAAAATGCAAATGTATGTAACAGGCAGAAGGAGGCGTCGGAGACCCCATAAAGTATATATATTCTTGCTCAGGATCACAAGCCGAGTCGATTGAGCCATGTCTGTCTGTCTGTCTGTCTGTCTGTCTGTCTGTCTGTCTGTCTGTCTGTATGAACGCACAGATCTCAGCTATTATAAAAGCTAGAGTTACCAAATTTGGCAGGAAGACTCCTGTGTGGATCAAGCAGATCAAGTTTATTTCAAATGTTAGGTGCCACGCCCACCCCCCCCACAAATCAATAATTTAATTTTTGAACTCAATTTTTAAGCGCTGTTTAAAAGATAGAACTTTCTGACTTAACATATACTAAGCTTAATGAAATATCTACGTAGTCTCCAAATTTCAGTCCGATCGGACAATAAACACAAAAGTTATTTAAGAAAGTATGAGCATAAAACCAAGTGCGTCAGCTAACAAGGGAGGCGGGCGAGCGCGAAGCGCGAGCGCCATCTGTTGGGAATAATTGTAAAGCATGTGCATATGCATATCTGTATGAATTTAACAAACTAAACTACACGGGAACATAGGTCGAAGGGTATCCCACTGTCGCGTGCTGCGCGACTGTTGCTTTTCTTACTGGTTTTATCTTGGTTTACTTATGTTTAACTTAGTTATACAAAATTTTAATTAATTATTCCACTAGAGAGAGAGAGAAACAGGGAGTCGACACTATACAGCTAAAAAGGGAACTCAAATGTAATTAAATAGATCTTTAAATAGGCTGCACTGTATTATAACAATACATATACACAACTAAATGATTTTACAATGCCTCAAGGTTTATCAATGTCGCAATCGGGAAGTGCATTTTTATAATGAGTTCATTAGGTTCTTAACATTGTCAAATCAATTTGAAATACATGCATAGAGTGCATTTGGTTTGATCGACTCAGCTCTATATATAGAAGCGCTGATTAACAGCTGTCGTCATTGAACAGGTGACGCCTTCAACTTTAACCCGAATTGATGATCGCCTTTGCGGAGTCAGCTGTTCTACTTCCTCGACTTAATTCAGTCAGTGATTATATGAAAACATGTGCGCAGCCAACTGATAGTTAATATATGATCGATTCCAACTTAAATGGAATGAAATTATGAACACGCTTTATACAAAATTATTGTAGACAAACCTGTAAAAACAATAATATTGAAATTCGAGAGACTAGAAAACTGTAATAGCATTGATTGTGTTTCGTGTTCTACTCTTGATTACATCGATTTACACTTAAGTCATTGTCAAACGATAAAACTGGAAACGAAAGACGAAATCGACTTGTAAAACGCTTCAATTACTTTGACTAATCAGTTTCGACAGAGTTCAGTTGTGGACTCTCTCTCTCTCTCTCTCTCCTCTATGAGAATGATAAGGCAATATGTGTAGTATGTGGCTTTTATCATGTATTTGATCATAAACACCAGCATTTTTACAGGCCCTCATATAACTGTAGACGAGTGGCTTGGTCGTGCTAGTAGAATGCTATAATACGAGTATGTTTAGCTCAGTCATGCCACAATCCACATACAATCTGCCTTGGGAATGTCTACAGGGTCTTTCTCGGCTGAGTGACATCTGCAATTGCCATGATATGATGGCGAAATTGATTTTGTACAATCAGCATGCATAATACACAAGTAGTTTATGGTATTTTTATACAATAACGAGATACAATAGACCCAAGTTTGTTTTAGAAGACCGCAAGATACTGATTAGAGTCTTCGAATCTTACAGAAATGTTATTTTATGCAGATAAATGTATTTAAATGAATGTAACTGTACTTCTTCTTCTGAGGCCCTATGCTCCACTAGGAGTTAAAGAAAAAAAAAAAAAAAAAAAAAAAACTACTTATAAGAAAAAATTAAATTTTAGTTAAAATCCTTTCGAAATGAATGAATTTAAATTTAAATTAATCTAACTGTACTTCTTATAAGAAAAGATAAAATTTTACTTAAAATTCTTTCGAATCCTCTTACATTTTATTGTCGTTGAGCAGACCTTAACCATACCTTATAAAGTTAGAGCTTTCATAGCAAAGAATATATAATTTACTGGCATCATACATTAGAGTAGATCGCAAATGTATTTTGCAATATAAAACCTTCATGATAAGCGAATCTATTTCGTTTGTGGATCATCATTTCATTGCTTTCCCACATACAAGTTTTAACTACTTCTGTGTGAGTGTGTGTATTGGCGTGTGTATTGTTAGTGTGTGTGTGTGTGTATTGCCAATTATCGATGCAGGCCAATTGACGACGACTGAGGCACCCATTTGCCAATTAGCCGGGCTTACTAGTCGGACAGACTGTTTGTCCGATTTGTCCGATCGACAGTTTCTGTTAGTTAGTATTTTTTTAGTATTTATTTTTCTTTTTTTAATTACAACTCGAGCAACTGCGAGAATTGCGTTAAAAGCGGCTAAGCTGCAACAGCAACTGCCACAGCAACTTGCAACTTGCAACTTGACTTGATAATTGCAATGAATGAATGCCAAAAGCCAACAAACAATGCAACGCAAATGGGCCATTTAGTGCAGTCATTAGCATTTATTGCAGCCACACGTACAACGGCAGCAGCCACAGCTACAACAGCAACAGCAACAACAGCAGCAACAGCAACAACAACTGAGATAGCGCTACATGCATCATTACTACAATTAAGTCAATATTTGTGCGCCGCAAACTGAGTTGTAAAGCGAAGTCTCATCGTCGCGTCTTGAGGCCCCTTTGGATAAGAGACCCGAGCGCGCTTGCTCAGCGTATTAACACATTTTCATCGCAACACTGTGCAACAAAATAAATGAAGCAACACACTTTCAAGCAAGAGAAACAGTCATTGCAGTGAATATATGTTCCAGTTGATATTAAATCTAATATAACTTGAATAATCTGTGCATTTAAAATGTATACAAGACTTATTTAAACAAGTTTGATTTGCATTGAGTACTCAGACAGTTTAAAGATGCTTCCACAAAGTTAATAATATTAAAGAATTGCTAAATATTTCTATATATATTTTGAAAATACAATCATCATCATAAAAAGTCTCCAAAGAAGAGAACAAATGCCGAAAATCACAAGTTAAATGACGAAATTCACAGTTAATAATGAGAAAATTCACAGTTTGTAATAACTATTGCAAGTAAACAATGACTATTGTCACTAGAATCGATAGCAAGTGGAAATTACCTCAAGTAACACGATACAACCATTACTAATATTACTAATATTAGAGAGTTGTGTAATATTCCTTTATATATTTTCAAAATACAATCATCAACTTAAGAATACTCCAAAGAAGCAAACAGATGCCAAAAATCGCAAGTTAGATGAGAAAATTCACAATTTATAATGACTATCGCAAGTAAACAATGACTATCGGCTCTAGAATCGATTGCAAGTGGAAACTATCGCAAGTAAAAACTATAAACACTAAATAACGATTGTTATTTTGAGTTTACATAGTAAATAATAGTAAATAATAACATAATTATAAAATATTGCAAATATAAGCTTAGTAAATTCAATGCCACAACAACTATCGACAACTATCGATAAATGTGCACAAGTGCCGTGTTGCACAGTGTAACTAAACGCAAAAACTTTACGTTTTCTCGATGTGAGCCTACACACGCGCGCAGAATGAGCTTGAGTGAGAGGGCAAGAGAGAGAGAGGGACAGAGAGAGGGGGTCTAGAGTGAGTAGTAAGATGGTGAGGCATGGGAGCAGGGGTAGGTCCAGGGATAGGGGGCTAGGGGGAGGTGTAATGGAGAGGCGTGTATGTCTAAAAGTAGTCATCATTAAAATTCCTCCAGTGACACACAGCAGCAGCAGCAGCAGCAGCAACTAGGCAGGCAGCGAGTCGGCAGGAGTAGCTAAGGGGGCGTGGCAGGGGGAACTGCGACAATGGCCAACAAATCCCCAACTGGGCGGCCTGGCAGGCTAAGCAACAATGGAGAGAGGTAGCGGGTATGGGAGGAGGTGGCAACTCGCAGTCTTGTTGCGCTTGTTTCAATTTTCGTTAATTATGTTATGAAAAAAGCAGCAACAACAACAACAACAACAAGAACAACAACAGCAGCGAGAAGCAGAAGCAAAGAAGAAGGCGCACAGTCAGAACTGCCAGTTGCAGCATGCAGCGTGTGTGCAACGTTCGCAACTTGCCACAGAGTGGGGCACATCTTAATGAGTGAACACAGCGAATGCCGGTGGCGACACCCAACTTTGGACCACAAGGCGATTGCTTTAGATTTATAGCCATGCCACATCACACACACACACCCAGACAGAGAGAGAGAGAGAGAGAGAGAGAGAGAGAGGTGCTGCCACATCAAAACCAAGAAATGCCCAAAGACAGCGTTGCCCCCACAGCAGACTGCGCTGCGTGGCAGCTTCGCGTGGGCGTCTATCCCTCTCTCTTCTTTTCTCTACCTTTGCGTCTGCTTGCCTGCCTCTAATTAGCATTGCAGCTGTCATCCAGCAGAGTTGCCACCTTGCCAACAGTGACAACTGCAGCTAATTACTGCAAAGAGAGAGAGGGAGAGAGAGTGAGAGATGGAGAGCAACAACTGATCGAGGTTGTGGAGCTTTGTTAGTTACAGAAGGAAGCTGCAAGCTCTTGAATATTTTATATATATATTATTTTATATATATATTATATATTATATTATATTTTAAGCTCATTTTAATAGCCCGAAGAACGATAAAACAACTGATCAATGGAGTGTGTAGAAAATCTAAGTTGCAGCTTAAGCTTGTAAGAAAGCAAAAAAGCTCTTCACTTTTCTTTAAAGCTCGTTTACAAGTAAAAATATTAATGTAAAGCTAAGCTAAGCTACAAGAGTATCGCCAATTTAAACTGATTTCTTTGATTCGAACTGATTAAATATCAATGTCTAAATTTATATACTTGTAGATATGAAGAAGTTGCCAAACATGTGTTACTACTGTGAAACATTTTACAATATATATTTAATATAATGCACTTTGATCTCTTGCAAGATCTTCTTTACTGCTTTTATATATTTATTATGCATACAAGTACATATATTATAAGTAGTACGACATATTTGTATAATATAATAGAGTATATTTTTTATAGACAGATAGATCTTTTGTACATTTATAGTAATTTTATTAAATTGGCGGCATTTGTTGTCGATATACACAGTATATAGTTTTTAATTAACGAGGCTTCTCTTCTTTTCTTTTCTTCTCTCTGATTTCTTTTGCTTTCCTTTTGTGCGCTGCGCCAAGTGCATTAATTGTTAATTAATAATTGTTGTTGTTGTTGCTGTTGTCGTTGCCCGCAAATGCAATTAAAGCGCAAAGCGCGCACAATTAAATTATTGAATTGCTTTCCCAGATGTTGTTGCTATTTTTATTACTTATTGTGGGTATTTATAGTTATAAATTATATTCATACATACATATATGGTATAGGTGTATACTATATAAAAATTGTCCGATTAGTTTTTGTTGAGACAATTTGCGCTCTCATAAATTAAACAGCGTCACTAGAGCCACGACCCGCACTGTGCCCAGTCCCGCCTTCAGTCTCCTTGTCTCATTTCCATAGAATAACAAACTAATTAGTGTTGATATTTTTTTCAACATTTGTTTAGTCGCTGTGCCCCACATTCCCCCTCTCCCCTTCCTCATTCGATGGTGATGTAGTTTATTTATTTATTTTAATTGAAATTGCTTCGCTTTGCTGCGTTGGCTTCGTAATTGATTTATAACTAATAAAATGTTGCCATCGCCTTGTTAAATGTAAATTCGCAGAACTGCGACTAGCATAACTAATCAAAATGCTAAACAGCAACAATAACAACAACAGTAGCGACATCGCCTCTCGTTTATTAATAACAGATTACTAAGTCAATTAACAGTGAGCAGAGCTGAGTTTACATTTCGCCTGGCAACTTTTTGATCCTTTAGTCTGCACATTCAGAGTGTATAACAGAGAGAAGAGCAGAGTTAACATAGCGCCTGGCAGCAGCACAACTGAGCCTGAGCAGCGCTGTTAACAGAACTTGGAGCCTTAAGGCGAATAACAGACAGGAGACCAGAGTTAACATTTGCCCTGGCTGCTGCACAGTTGAGCCTGAAGAGCGCATTTAACAGAAATGCGCGCATACGCAAAACGATTACACCACAAAGAGAGAAAGAGATAGAGAAGGCGTGCAGAAGAAAGCGCTCTTTGAGAGAGCGAACTTTGCAGCACATTTACATATGTATGTACATACAAGTGTATGTGGTTATTGCAAGCATGCCAATTAGCCACAGCAGTGCAGTCAACGCCAGCGCCGACAGCGACAGCAAGAGTCGACAGCCGGCGACAAGTTACGTTGCGCCGCCGTCAGGCCGTCAGAACTTTTACATATTTCGGTCAATTGCGTTGATTTCAATTATATATTTTCGTGTTTTGTTTTTGTGCTCGTACTTGTCTTAAAAATAATAAACTGTGCTATTTTTAGACAGCAGAAGAAGAGAGGGAGAGAGTGAGAGAGCGAGAGAGAGCACGAGCAACACAGCTGACATAAAGTAATTGCTGAGATTTCTTGTGGGCGACATTTTTTGATTGATCGATTGTGGGCCTGTCTGTGTGTGTATGCGGGTGTGTGTGTGAATGAATGAGCTTGAATTAATGTGAATGAATGCTTGTTGCACTTGGCAATGAGCCAATTGACTAAAACGATTGTGCAATACATGTCTATGTGTGTTTCTATGTATATACATATGTAAAACATATTTAAAAAAAAAGAATTCACTATATTATCCATTGATATGATTGCAATCGACAATGGAACGTAATGAAATGAAACATAATTATAAGACCGATGGAAATATTGATAGAAATAAATGAATATAATTTATATTTATATATTAATTACTACATAATTATAATTAATATAATATATATATATATATATATAATATATGTATGTACATGTATTGATATGATTCCAATCCACAATGGAACGTAATAAAATGAAACATAATTATAATGTCGATATACATAAATAAATGAATACAATTTATATTTATATATTAATTACTATAAAATTATGATTAATATAATTAAAATATTCTATTATATGTCATATAATAATATATATCGTTCTTTCTTTTTCTTTGTAGGTAAGTTTCAAGACATATTAAGACATGATTCAGGTAAACATTTAACAGTTATCGATAGCATAATAATTGCAGTTTACGCAGTACACTGTTCAAATGTTCCGATTATGAGTATAACAGTGGAGCGATTTGCAATTTTCCCAACTGAAATGTGTGTGTGATATTTCCATTCGCCTTTTCTATAATTTCTATCTCGTCTGCCTGAGTTTTTTTCGGTTTATTATACAAAAGTGTTCGTCGTAAATGCGACAACACAACAACAGCGAATACAACTTTAGATATGTATGTACCCGACTTTAAGACCAGGGCAGGCATTTTAATCAGCCCGCAAACGAACCTTGTGCATATTTAAAGGCTAATTAAGCCGCAAATTATGAGCAACTTGTCAGTGTGGGTTTCTACAGGCTTAAAGAATTTGCCTTTACCTAGTTTCTTTGTACACTCATTTCTTCTTTTTCTTCATTACTTTAGTTTGTTACGAGTGGGGGAGAAGGGCGTTAAAAGGGCTTAACGCTTTTACGGTATACCCTGTTGGAGCTATCAATATGACTGGATAGATTATTCAATTTCATTGATAAGTTTAACAATCATTCAGTTGATATTCATGTATGTATGGCATATATAGTCTATATGATAGGTTCATAATCTATATGATTTTTATCAAATAAAACTGAAATTTGTTAAAGATTTTTAGAAAATACTGCATTATTAGAGCAAACTTTGTTTATTTGAACATGAATCAGGTTCTATATAATACATATATGCGTATTCTTATAAGGATTGCAAATATACAGCTAGAAACACTATAAAACAAACAATAACAATGAAATATAAATACTATATATATATATATACTGTTGTTTCTTTGTTTTCATTGAAACTTAGGAATGCAACCTTCAATTTTGTAAACAAATCTATGTAATTTCACTGTTTCTTTATAAAAGTGAAGAATCTTGAATTCTTTATTTCATATATTCATGCATAGTATGATTAAATACTCGCTAATGGTTCATTTCAATGTGATTTATATTCATTTGGTTCATTATGAAGTTTCATGCTAGAATTCTAATTCAAATGAATCGTATCGTATCGCTGTCTTTCTAAGGGGGGCGTCGTACGGCCAATTGTAGTTGTTGTTGTTGACGTTAATTCGGGGCTTTTAAAAGTGTTGTTGATAATAAAACCAGGTGACGTTATTGTTGTTGTTGCTTCCTGATTTGCGTTGTGTGTGGTTTGTTTTCATTGGGATTTTATGAGATGTTTTATAAGTTTGTGTTCACAGCTCGCTGGGCCATAAATTCTGTTGATAGCGCACACACGCATTTGCAAAATATGTGAATGCTTCTTAGTCACTGTGGCAGTCACGGTCGCAGTCACAGTCGCAGTCACAGTCGCAGTCACAGTCGCAGTCACAGTCGCAGTCACTGATAAGTTCAATTAAAGCTAATTAAATATCGACAAAGCAGTGCAAGCTTGCAAATTAGAGGAATACCTTTCTATGCTCCTCTCTCTCTCTCTCACTCTCTCTCTCTCTTTGGTCGCCCTATTGGTTAGCCACGCCCCTTGGCGTTGCCTCTAGGTAGGTCCATTAAATGCAACACTGACAAAATTAATTGCCACTTTTTCGCATTTGGCAGCGCAACAAACGAAAATGTCAAGAAGACGAATTCGAAGTCGGCCCAGAAGAGGAAGCAAAGAGAGAGAGAGCAAAGAGCAGAAGAGGAGACAGAGAGAGGAGAGGAGAATGACGTCGCGTCGACTTGATGAGAAAAACGAAACACAAAATCAAACGCAAAAATTATGCGCCAAGCATTTAGGAGACTCATGCTGCCTGCTTGCGATGGCTAGGGTACACAGAGGGGGTGGAAAGTGTGTGGGGGTGACGTGGCGGCAGCGGCGTCACTTGCATTGCAAATTAGCAATTGCTGTCAGCGGCGGCAGCGTTGCCAACCGAGCGGAAGTCGCCGCAAATTTGTGGAGGAAATGAGTTTGGACCGCCGCATGAATCGAAACTTGCCTCGTCCTCCCCGTACCCCCCTCTCTTCCTCTCTCTCGAGGGGTTTGGCTATTGGATTAGTTTGAATTGCTTTTTCAATTTGTCACTGGAGAAAAGAGAATGTCAGGCTTGTGCAGAGCAGCAGCAACAACAACAACTGGTTGCAAACAGAGACAGAGCAGAGAAGCTTGTGCCACAACGGAAGTGCAACAGCAACACAGGCAACACAAATTGCAGTCGACTCTTTCTAATTGCTTGTCAGCTGCTTGTATTCAAGCGGCATGTGGAGCGGGATAGCTCTAAGCGCAGCTCAATAACTGTATGCAGGCACTGTAAATGTTCCAAATGAACATGTCACAGCTTCTGTTTCCTGTGCTGCCAAAATAAGGAATGCAGTGCAAATAAAGCCTAAAATAGCTAACAAATAAATGGCTAAAATATAAAAACAGAGTTTAAAAATGCCACAGCAGCAGTATTTTAAAACAAATTATAAGGAATATATACACAAGTTCCTTGGATACTTTAGGAACTTTCATATAAACAGACATATATCATAGAAAATATGGAAAAAAGGTAACTTAGTTTCTAAAACATACAGTATACACGAAATTTTGATAATTTCTCGTGGTTACTCGTCAACAAAGCCAGTTTTAGCTGGAAAAAGACTAACTATTCTTATTCTTTTTCTGAAACGACGCCAGATTTCAAGCTAAAAAAGCTCACAATACAACACTGTTTAACGTCAGCCAATGTTGATAAACAGTTGACAACTCTGAACACGTTGTGCAGGCAGAGAGTTGCAAGTAAGGTATCCTGCCTGACTGCACTGCTAACGTCTCTGCTCTGTCACAGTCGACGTATTTTTCTTCTTTCTGATAATGGACAACATGTTGCACGCTTGCAGCGTTGCATGTTGTTGTTGTTGTTGTCAACTGTTTCGTTCTATTGTTGTAAAAGCAGCAGGCAGCACATAAAAACATTATGTCTGAATCATGTTACAAAACAATTTAGCAAACAAACTGTCAAAAACATGACAACTTAAAGCGTTGCCTGAGACGCCGACGTCGACAGCGGCAGCGACAGTTACTGCTACTGCTCTGCTGCTGTTGTTGTGGATATGTTGACGTTGATGAGTCGAGCGCACATTGTAAATGACATTTGAGAGTGCAGAGAACGAGAGTAAAGGAGAGAGTGGGAGAACAGCAGAGTGCTGCGTATGGGAGGCGGACAGAGCTGGGGCAGAGGCAGTGGCTAAGCTTTTGTGCCCCGTTCGCCTGACAAATTATGTTTGTAAAGCACAGATTGCAGTCGACGCGCTGCTCTGCTGCTGTCGCTGCCAGTGACGCTGCTCGCTACCGCTATCCCCCCTTCCACACACACTCACACCCACACCCACATGCAAAACGTTTGCGTAATTAAATCAAAGCGCAACCCTTGACGCATTACGTTCTACTCCTTCTCCTCCTCTCCCACCCACCTCTCGCTCTCTTGTTTGGGGATGGTTCACACACCCTCCTGCTGCTGCCGCGTCGTAAATTTCAAGCTGAGCCATATAATTTTTTAATGCCATTTACGACGCTAAGCTGCCAAACGCCGCCACGCCTCCCTCCTCCCCCATCCGCCATACACCGCCCTCTGCTGCAAAAGATCAACTGAGTTGCGACTTTGGCTGCAATTAAGTGCACCAAGCTGGCAACCCTTTGCCAGCACGCAAGGCAGACACACAAATGTACATACATATGTACATATGTTATGCATGTGTGTGCGTGCATACATAACTGCACATGATAATGTCATAAAATTAAATGGCCACACTTATTCCAGTTGCCGTTGTTGTTGTTGTTGTTGCTGTAATTAGAGTTTTTCCAGCACACATACACACACACACACGCAAACCTGCAAAAGAAAAGTGCAAATTTTTCTTTCCTTGCTGCAGCAACTGCTATAAATATTATAATTATCAAAAAGTGCAGCCAGCAACGGCAACAGCAACGGCAACAGCAACAGCAACGTTCACGTCGACGTCGTCGTCGTCGTCTAACATCGTCGAGTAATCGTAATTGAGTTAATTAACACGCCACAAAACGCGCCAGGCGACGCGGCAGCAGCACCACAAGCACAAGAAACAACAACAAACAAAGCCAGCAGAGTGGGAGAAAGAAAGAAAGAGAGAGAGAGGCAGAAGCAGCAACAGCGGCAGCGCAGCAGGCATTTAATTGCTTGTACAAAATAATAACAACAGCAAAAAGGCAAAGTTAGCCGCGCTGCGCAACATGCAATTGTTGCCGAAGCCGCAGCCGAAGTCAAAGCCAAAGGCGAAGCCGAAGTCGAAGCCATCTCTTTGCTCTCCCACTGCTCTCTTTGTGCGCGCTGCTGCGCTCTCTCTCTGTCTGCATTGGCAACAAGAGAGCTACAGCAGATCACATTGGCAGAGAGAGAGAGCTTAGTAAGATGGCGATATCTTACACGAAAAAATGCAATTGATTTATGTATTTGTGTTGGTGTGGGTGCGGGTGTGTGTGTGTGTTGCTGTTGCTGTTCTTCTTTGCTTGCTGATGGTTCTTCCTCTTCTTCTTGCTGAGTACACAATGCCATATTGTGCCACGGCAATGACAAGGCTGCAAAACTGATGACTTCGCCGCACTTGGCCAGCCTAAAACGACAACAGCAACAACAGAAACAACAGCGAGCATAAAACTGCAACGAGGCGAAGCGACGCAGACGACGACGACGACGACGAGATCATTAAAAGTCCAAAAGCAAAACAATTATGGAACTCATTGAAGCCAATTATTAATAAAAACAGCAGCAGCAGAGACGCTGCGTCGTTGCCGGCGCAACAAGTGGCAAGTGGGCAACTAGGTAGCAGCAGAGCAACAGCAGCAGCAGCAGCAAAAACAGAAAGGCATCGGCGGCCTTCGTCTTCGCTCTCGTCTGCTTCCGAGTGTGTGGCACAGTAGCAAAAACACAACAAAAGACATGTGGCAAAAAAGGGCAGCAGTAACAACAACAAATGTTGTTAATGAAGCTGCAAAGGAATGCAGACAAAGAGCGAAGAAAGAGAGGAGCGAAGAGAGGGAGAGGGAACTGGGCGTGTAGAGGAGCCGCAGAACTTCACACATAAATGGGAGCAACATGTTGCCAATGCCGACAACGACGTCGACGGTGCTGCAGTCGTTCTGCCGGCGAGGGCTGTAAGAGAAGTTAGTATTGTTTGTTAGTCAACTTTGATATTTTAGTTATATTTACTGGCTGTTTATTTATATCAATAAATATAAGAATATAAAATACACTCATAAATTGCTGCCTCTGTTGAACTTTCGAAATTGTTGCAGCACCCCTCGCATATGCAACATGCTGTGCCAACCTCGTCGCCGTCGACGTCGTCGTCTTTGTTGCGACAATTAAGTTTGTAAACTGCACATAAAAGGCAAGAGAAGATGTCGCCGGGCTAGAACGAGAGCGAGTGAGTAAGCGAGAGAGCAAGTATCATGGGATGCTGCCATGAGATGCTGCTTAATAATGTCATAAAAATTAGAACGGCGTATTAATTGGCAGGCAGACTGCAGCAGCAGCAACTGTAGTCGCAGCAGCGCAGTCGCAGCCGGTGAGCAGCGAGAGCAACTTTAACAGTGACTGCGACGGCGACGTCGTCAGCAACTGCAATTGGAACTGCGTGTGGGAGCGCAACATGTTGCCTAGTTTTTGTTTTGTTGCTTGGCTTTTTGTTGTTATTGCTTGCACTGCAATTTCGCGCAAATAAAATAAATTGGCAGCCAATTAAGCGAACGTTGCTTAGCCGCATATTAGAACAAAAACATAAAGGCAGCAAATTAAAATGGAAGGGAACGGGGAAGGAGGAGGCACAAGAGCAGCGGGCGACCTGTCAGAGAGGAAACAAATAAACGCAAGAGAAATGCATACATTAATAAATACACACACACACTAAGGCAGACAGAGATAGCGGAAGCCGACGAAGCTGACGAGACGCCGAAGGCAAATAAAGAAAATCAAATTTAATTAACGGTGCATAAGCCTAAACGAGAGAGAGGGAGAGCGCAGGCTTGGATTAATAAATGCCAAATGCATGTTAGCAACAGCAGCAACAACAATTCACTTAATTCATCAGTTTATCCGCCAGTCAGTACGTCAGTCTGTCAATGTTCGCTCAGTTAGTTAGCCAATTACACGACAAAATCTTATATGATCGTGCAAATTGTATTTTTATTGCCAATTATTTATTTATTTCATTTAGCCTGACGGCAATGCCGACAGTTAAAATGTTATGAGAGGCGTCGCGTCGTCGTTGGGAGCAGCAGCAGCCAAAGCAGCGCAGCGATAGCGGCAGCACCAAAGTCCCATTCTCTGACAAGTCGACGTTGACATGCTCTCTCTGATCTTTTCTCACTCTCTGTAAACAAAAATGTTAAGACAGATTTTATGTGAATTAGCAAAGATAAACGTATATTAACACGTTATAGTATACATGTTATATGCCATATACAATATAGGTTAAAATTCAATTATTTATTAATAATGCAAATGTATATAATATTTATATATAATTATATGAAATATAAAAGGCAATTCATGTCTGGTTCCAGCCTAATTCCAGCCTAGTCCATGATACCCTACAGTAACTATAATTAATTGTCACTCTCTTAATATCCCAGTTGCTGTTGTTGTGATTAAAAAATGATATTCGATTAATTGTCATTTTGTTTGTCGCTATCATCATTTTGTTGATTGTTAAGCGATCTTTATATATTTGTGTGTGTTTGTGCATATTTATGTAATTGGAAATATTTGTCTTGCATCACACACAAACACACAAGCAAAACAGTAGCTGACGTTAACATTCACGTTCATTCATTAATTATCAACAGCAATCTTTAAGCTTAATTTGTATTCGATGCAACTAAAATTGAAATTGCTCAACAGCTTTGCTTAGATTTTATCAAGCTGTTTAAATAGTATTTGTTGTTCCCCGAATGCGAATTATGTATTTATTGTCGCATTGTGAATTGCAATTAACAGCGCATGCCTGCTGTTAATTGCCCTTGCTGTTAATGGCAATCATGTTATGCAGCTGCTTGCGACGCTAACAGTGCGCTGTTGTTGCATTTGCATTTCCATGTTATTGTTTTTGCTTAACATTATGCTGCAAATAAATGAAATGTGTAAAAATGCAATAAAATGTCATGGTAAATAATTGTTGCAAAATATTAATAAAAAAATGGCGCAGCAAAAAGAAGAATTTGCATACATATGATAATGTAAACACAATAAATACAATAATTAAAAAGTGCAACAGAGCGGGATAGAGAATGAGCGAGAGAGAAAGCGATAGGCAATAAAAAACTGCCTTTGGAACAGACACAAAACAAACCTCGACGAAAATAACAGTCGGTTGCACTTGAGTAATTTCGCATAAAACATAACCAAGTAGAAAGGATATTAATAAACCGACATAAACCACACACGCACACGTATTTACATTTGCATATGTATGTATGTATGTATGTATGTATGTATGTATGTATGTATGTGCATGTGGCTGCCATTGCCAGTTGTTGCAGTTGCTGTTGTTGTTTTTGCTGCAGCAGCATCAAGTAAATCAGTGTCCAATGTGTAAATAATTTCCATTTGAATGAGCAATTGTGCATTTTTCATACACACACACACACAACTGATACATGCATGCATGTGTGTGTGTGTGTGCTGTTGCTGCGCTTTTCATTTGCAGACGACGCGACGCGTAGACGTTTAAAATCGCATGAAATTTTATTAATATGAAGTAAATATGGTGTAAACGTGCTGATAAAACGGTTCGTGCTCAGCTATGTAGAAGAAATGAATGGGCAGCAGCACAGCAGCGACAGCAGCGACGTCCACAGTGCGCCCTACGTAGTACGTAATATTACGTAGGCTCATACGTATGTACGTATGTATGTATGTATGTTGTGTGCAAGAGAATGTGAGTGTGGTGAGTAAGTGGCGTATAAGAGCAGGCGATTATTATTATGTGCATACTTACTGCTCATGTGTTAAGTTTGTATGTATGTATGTATGCATTTATTGATGTATTCATGTATACACTGTTTGTATGTGTGTGTAATTATTGGCTGCAGTAACTAGCGATCAACACGGTCAGTGATTACAGTCTCCAATTAGCGGTTAAGGTAGTATGTGTGTGTGTGTTTGTTCGTAACTATCGTTTACAGCGTTTACTTCATGACTCACTTTGCTATCGATAAGCATCTCTCTTCTTTTCTGCACTTAACCCGCATGCTCTCTCTGCGTGTGTGTGCTCTTTCTCTCTCTTTCTCTGACTCTCAGGTGTAGTGCATGCAGAGACGCTTGCTGAGGCGGCACAGCATAAAATCGCTTATGTAAATAGGCATGCAAATAGGCGTGTGTGCGTGTGTGTGTGTAAACTGCAGTGCAGTGCAAGCTGTGTGTGCACTGCGGTCAACGTCGTCCATGTTGGACGTGCTTGCTCTGTTATTAATGACGTCGCAACATGTACAGAGTGTGTGTGAGAGAGGGGCAGAGAGAGAGAGAGAGAAGCACATTGTCCTGCTGCTGTTGGTAATTGTGAGAATGATGCTGGCCAGTTAACCGTTATTTAATGCGCACAGCCCACAAGGGCCGCAGCTGAAAATATGCACGAATTTTCATGCGAGTCGACAAATGTAATTAACTGTAATGTTGAGCGTCGCTGAGCCTCTGTGTGTGGCCAGAGTATCAATATGTGCAGTGCAAAAGACAGAGACAGAGACACACAGGAGAGAGAGAGGAAAGATGTGCTTATTTCGTCAAGTGGGCCGCAGTTTCGCTAGAGGGCTGGGGGGTTTCCACTTTATCGAACGCGTCTTCAAACAAGCAAATTAAAATCATCATTATTATTATCATCGATGTTGTACAAGTACCACATGGGTCTGGGCCTGGGCCCAGGGGCAACAAGTGCTGACCAAATAGCAATTGACACAGTTCAACAACAGCAACAACAACAACAACAAGTGAACAGGTGTATGCACGATCGAAGCAGAAGTAATCAGTGTTTTCCTTCTTGCTGCTCATTCACTATCGGTTAACTCCCCTCTACCTCTCTCAGTCTCCCACTCTCTCCCACTCTCTTTCTTTCTCTCGCTCGCTCCCCTTCTACATTTCCTACTGTTTGTTTTAATTAATTAAGATTAAAGCTTTAATAGCGTAGCATAAAAACGGTACACTGCAACAAGACTAGTTTACACTGTCCAACAGGGAACAGGTAATTTCTGTTGTTATAGTCTGATCTGTTTGCAATTCGAACGATAGATTACTCTGGTATTTATATATTTATTTATATATAAAAATATACAACCAGAAAGTTGTCACTTTAAAATGCTGCCTTTTAGGCATATGTATAATCGTATATCATCAATTTGCCAAGATAGTGGACGTGGCAGTCAAAATTTAAAATAAACTTCAGAAGGGTATAGCATAGGGGAACATTCATGCCAAATTTAATGTCTCTAACTCTTGTAGTTGCAGAGATCTCGACGAAACAAATACAATTGCTAACTATTCTTCGATATTAGAACGGTACCCAAGTTGTGCTGATGATCACAGCGATCTTTATAGAGCAAAAACTGTAATTTCCTATTCTCCTATCTCTGCTCAACCATTTGCTGTGCACTGTATTAGTCACTGTAGTAATCACTGTTGAAGTCACTGTATTAGTCACTGTAGTAGTCACTGTAGTAGTCACTGTAGTAGTGCTCAGTGTTTTATGTCCGTTACGTCAATCTATAATCTCTGCTTAAGCGTTGCGAAGCCATTTCGTCTAATTAACAATAATCATATCCATAGACAGGTTAAATATGTACGAGTAATACTTATTCTCCATCTCTCTCTCTCTCTCTCTCTTGTCTTACCTTGCGTTGCCTTGGCTCCCTCAGTCACTTGACAGTTTCAATTAGGCTTTAACACTCTGCTAACTCATGACGCTCAGTCAGAGACAGAGATGCAGATGGAGATGGAGACAGAGGTGGGAATGGAGATGGAGACAGAGATGGAGATGGAGAATGAGACAGAGGTGGGAATGGAGAAGGAGACAGAGATGGAGATGCAGACGGAGGCAGTTGTCGGCAGCTCCAGTTGTCAGCTCCAACTGTGTCTCGGGGCGCTGTTTGCTCTCAAGTGGCTGGCAATTACGTTCAATTAACTTGGCCAAGTTGGTAACGGATGCGAACTGTGCAGTTGGCCAAATGCGTTGCCTCTCTGTAATTAAATGAAGCTGCCTTCTCGGACTAGGCTTGGCTCGGAGCTGCAGCTTGGCTAACTGCCGGCATGCCACCTAATCATAAGTGATACCAAAAGGAAATGCTTTTTAAAGCAGCTGAGCAACTGTGCAACACTCTGTGCAACACGGCGCACCTGCAGCTGAGTGGAGGAACTTCCACTCGATACACACACAAGAAGAACGGGGAGTCACTAATTACATTGATTCTTAGACGATTGCAATGGCAATGGACATGCCAATGCCAATGCCAATGCCGGACAGAAGGAGCTGCAACTGTTGCAACTAGTGCTGCTGCTGCTGCTGCTACCGACGCAACGTCAACTTAATTAATTGTGCGTCCGGCCGCACGCCCTGACTTTGTTTTCTTTTCCTTTCTATACTCTGCCAACTGGTATCTCTTATATATCAATATATATCATTATCTGGATATATATATCTATTCAATATACAATTTGTGTATTAGTGCGGACATTTTGAATACTACAAATGTTGTATATCTTCTATCAAAGAATTAATCGTATAAACCTAATATATATATTCTTGATCAGCAAGAGGATCCTATTAGTTTTAAGTTTCTGTTCTGGAATTTACATACATGAACATGAAAAATAATTGATTTTATAGATACAATATAATGAAATATTTATATAGATATATATAAATATATAAAAGGAATATATATATGCATATAATATATATATTATAATACATCCTATAGCAACACAAAAGTTCTCTAGATATTCCATTTATAGTAAGAGTATTCACTGCTCTTCATTACTGCCATTCACTCGTTCTTTCGTGTTTTCCTTCTCTATCTTCTTTCTTATTTTGTGTTTGGTTAATGCGGCTGGCTGTAACTGGTTACTAAGGCAAGCTGCGATCGGGATTGAGGGGGTAGGGTGTACTGCAAGCTGCTGCAATTTCTATTTGCGCGTAATTTGCTAATTTTGTGGAAAACACATTAATTAGCGCAAAATAAGCGCGCCAAGTTGCAATCGAGTTGAAATGCCGCTGACTAACTGCGACTGGCTTCGACTGGAGTTAACTGCTGGTGGTGCCGCCGCTGCCACCGCCTGCTCTCATGATCGTCATCAGCACGCTCTGGCTCTGCCCCTCCCCCCCCGTGCTTCACGTCACGCCCCTGGGTGCAATTTGGCGAATGCCTTCTGCCCACTTTTGATCATCATCATCGCTCGGGGGGGCAGCACGTGGAAATGCCAAACAGATTTTTCGATATCGTCGACCAATCAATGAGCTAAATAATTCGTTGGGTTCGAGTTCGTGTTAGCGATGGGTGCGTGAGTTGTTATTGAAAGTGTGCAACTGAATGAAATAACTAATGAATAAAGTAGTAACCTTTTGAGTACCTTTTTTCGCTAATTACTTAATTTATTTATTATGTATTTTTTTCACTGTTATTTAACACTTGATTCTTGTAGAACTGGACGAAATAAAACGAAAAGGTTAAGTGCATTTCTTTAATATCTTGCTTAGTTCACGAGATATATTGCATTCTTAAATTGCATATTGATGTTGCACTGTTGTTTTCTTCAGTGTATAATCAGCGGCAATTTAGCCTAACTCACGTGCGCATCGCACACACACAAGCACGTAAGAGAGCAATGAGCGTGCGCTCTCCACGGATGCTTTCACCTAATTAACGCCGCTTGACGGCGATGGCAGCAGCGACTGCGACTGCAACTGCATTTGGCATTGTGAGGCAATTAAGCTCCGTTTGAAGTCGACTGCGCAGCGCACCCCAAGTTCCCCACACTTCCCCACACATTCGGCGACGAGGTGAGCACACGCATTCGAATCTCGTATTAGCGCAGTGGGCTTTGCACATGACAATGGCAATGCTGGCAATGCATGTAATGCCTGGCAACGCTGGCATCGCAGTCGCCGTCGACGTTTGCTGCGTCTCTGCTACTGTTTCTTCTTCTTCTTCTGCTTAGTCCATAAAAGCGCAATTTGTCGTAATTGTTTAAGCAGAAAGAAATAACAGCAAATGGCAAACTGTGCACAATACATAAAACAACTTAATAAAAATTCCTCTGCTGTGTTGTACATCAGTTGACATCCGTGCAATGTTCAACAGAGAGAGAGAAAGGGGGGAAAGAGAAAGAGAGAGAGAGAGCGGGGCTAAATGGCAATTGTCGCACAAATCAAACTGTTGTTGCCATTGCTGTTGTTGTTGTTGTGGCCCAATGTGTCGCTGACATGAGTGGGCAAGTGGGTGGGGGAAGCATAAATCTAACTTAGAATCGCTGGCAGAGAAAAATCTGTACAAATAGATTAACAATAGCAACAACAACAGCAATAACAACAGCAACAATAACTGCAAATTTCTTGTACAAGCATAGCAAATGCCCTACCCCATATGTTGCCACAATAATAAACACCGCTTCGTCAGCCACGCAGCAGCAGAGGGAGTAGCAGCAGGAACAACAACGACGCGCATAAATCAAACAAGCAACGCAGCCAAAGGGGGAGGGGAAGCGTCGGCGTCGGCTCTCGCATTTGTTATTTTTTTTTGCCAGTTTTATTTCGTTTCTATTCGATTATTTTTTTTTTTTAGTAGTTATTGAGCTTGAGTGAAACAACAACAACAAGAGCAACGTTCAACTTTCGATGGCACTAGAAGAGGCGTAAACACAAACACGACACTTACGCACACAAACAAGCAAACAAATAGAAACTGGCAGGCACCCACAAGCATACACACCCACACACACATGTGCACACATTGAACTCTGCTCTGCTCTGCGCCTCCTTTGCAGCTCTGCTCTGCCAACAGTTTGCAGAGGCTGTTAACTGCCTGTTAGCACAGGCGACAAAGGAGTCGTATGCCAGTTAACATATGCAAGAGACGGATGTTGATCGGCCGTTAGATATGTATGCATGTATATGTGTGAATGTGTTAAAGTACTGCATGAATGCATTCAAAAGGGCATTCACTTTTTAAAAGGAATACAATTTATAGGGTACAGATGAAATGATTTTTGCCTGTTAATGTACTCATTCACTTTAATGAGTACAGCACTGTTAAGTAAAACATGAATGTTTTCATGCAGGACTCCGTATATAGTGTATATATACATACGTATATACTATATAGTAATAATCACGTACACAACTCATATGAGTCAAGTTTGATCACTGAACATTTCGTCGCCTGTGCAGAATGCATGTGTGAAGAGGAGAGAGAGAGGAAGTTTAGTTCGAGCTGCTGCCGCTGACAACGCAAAGTGTCAAGTGCCGAAAAAAACGTAAGAGCGCGAGGATTTCCAAGTAAGGGGAGCGCTATCCCACTCTCTCTCTCTCTTTGTTGAGCCTCGTGTGCATTTGATTTTGATTGGTATTTATGGCAGTTTAAGTACATTGAAAACACGAAGATTGCGACGACGACGACGACAACGCCAGATGCCGTTGACAGGACGAAGCGAACGATGGGAGGGGAAAGGGGACTAGTGCTGGCGTCGGCACATGTACAGTGGTCAGGCACAGTGGGGAAGGGACGCGCATAATTAAAACAACGTGAAGGGGACAAGCAAAAAATTGTGAAAACGTTGCATTTTAATTGTTTGGCGGGGCCACTTAAAAGCTCGTTTTGTGTCTAGAATAAAGGGAAATATATACATACATATACAAATAATATTTATTCTTGTATGTGTGTGTGTGTGTGTGTAGAAGTACATTAAACATGGACCAGGGCAATCGTCTCATGCCCTGCAAACTTATTCCTTGTCGCACAACATGTTTCGCCATTACGTTTGCATTCCTCTCTTTCCATCCTCATCCTCTTCCACAGTTTCGTGCTTGACTTTGGTTGACCATTTTCTTCTCTTTCCCTTTATCTCTCTCTCCGTCTTGCTCGCACCTTGTCCACTCAAAGTCTTCGTTTGCATTTTTATGGCATAAAAATTAAAAATGAATTTTGATTGTTTTATTTGTCGTAGCCCTTGTTGTTGCTGCTGTTGTTGTTGTAGCCCTCGTTGTTGTTGTGCTTCTTGTGGCATTTCTCTTCCCTGCCTTGTTTCATATACCATACATATATTTTTATTGTGGCATTGTTTTAGTTTTTCCTATCGCGCACTTGAAGTTTTTTCTTTTCTCTTTTTGTCGCTCTATTGTTGCCCGTAATTTGTTTTGCTCTTTTTCGCCTTTGTCCGTCTTCTTGTTCTTGCTGCTGTTGTTGTTGTTGTTGTTGTATTTTTGCTTCTTTTGTTTTGCATAAGTTTGGTGTACCGATTTTTTTAATTTGTGCGCGGAAGAAGCCTTGCATGGCCAAAGGACATTGAAAATGGGACTCTCTGCACAGGTCACAGGTCACAGGCAATTCACTGAGTAACTTTAACGAAGGAACCTTTAACACGCGCCGAAAAGTAGGCAATGGAAATTTGAAAACTTCGGGAATTAACTTGAAGAACCTTAAAATTGGTGGATCTCTAAATCTAGCTATGCTAGCGTTATGAAACTTGAACAATACATTCTTCAGTTGCGGCGGCTCCAAAAAGTAGGCAATGCTTATGTGAAAACTCTTGGGAAGAGATTGAAAAAGTATGAAGAACCTTTAACTTGATAGAAATCTGCATTTACTTGAGCTATCATTTAGAAACCTGGGCAATAGTTACAGCTAATAATTTAGAGATATTATGATGGATTTCATGCATATGGGTGCTATATATAGTTGGTAATTGAGGTTGCAATGATAGCCTGGCTGCTGTTTCTATCATATATTGATCTATGGGATATCTATTATCATGAGCACCACTGTAGTTGCCTCTGCTTTGCTTAGAATATGTTGTTGCAGTTCTCAAAATGAAATAACTGCCGTGCATAACCTCAAAGTGATGCCATGTTGTACCTGCTTATGCATGCAGGGGATTTTTATCACTCACTTGATTATTTTTCATAATTTCGCCATCAATTTTCGCCCGTTGCGTGCGAATTTAATTTATGTGATGCAAATTTGCACGCAGCTCAGCAACAGACAGAAAGGTGTGTGTGTGTGTGTGTGTGTCCAAGGGGGGGGGGCGTGGCCATTGCACGCTCAGCACGTTTATTCGCACTTAATTCGCACTTTTTGACACCTTTCGCTGTCCGTCAGTTGCACGAGCAGCCACAGCGCGGCACCGACAGCGAAAAGGCCCAAAACCAAATAAACAAATTGCAGCGCAGCCCCCCTCCTTCCCCCCTTTTGCCTACGCCACTGTGCACTGTGCTGTCAGCAACATAATGTGGCACTGGCACCAAAAAAGCAGAGGAGGCCGCGAAAAATTATGCAAAATAAATTAATTACCAATTAAGGGTGAGCAGGGTGGCTGAAGGGGTAAAGGGGGGGGAGGGGTAGGAGGAGGAGTGGGATGTAGAGGAGGTAGTGGAGGTTTGTAGCTGCAGCAGACAGGCAGAGCAGTTGGGGCTCCCGATTCGCAGCTGTTGCCGTGTGGCATATGGAGAATATCCGCTGATTTTCCATTCGAGGGTTGCAATGTTGATGAAGAGGGAGGGCAGGGGGAAGAGAGGAGGGGGAGAGGGAAGGGAAGGGGGTTGTGCCTGCTTGGCTTGGCTGCAGCCGTAACGTGTTTGTCACATGAGCCTCTTGCCCACTAATTAGTGTCATTAAAGCTCCCCCCCTCCCACATGTGGCGAGCGCGACATGCGACAAACACTTGCAGTGCCTGCGCAGGGGAGGGGCGTGCATTGCCTACTTTTCAGAGGGGGGTGGAAGGGGTGCATGCATAAAACATGACACCAAAATTGCTCTGCCTTTTGCTCCGTCGTAGACCAAATAAATAAACCATAAACATAACCAAGCACAAAATCAACTCTGGCTAAGGTCGTGTGGCTCGCGGTTTTCTTATAACCGAAGTAACTTCCGTTAACTTGCGTGCAAACCTGTAATTTTCCACCTCACCCCCCCCCTGTTGCCACTGTAGCAATTGGGGTTAAAAAGGGTTTAAGTTGCCAGAAAAAAACATCAACATTTCTCTGCTCCCTGCCACACACTTCTTAGCACACACACACACACACTGCTGCCCACACTCACCACACATGCATATGCATAATTATAGTAGCACCGGAACCGAAAACGTACCGAAACGCAACGCAATCCTCGAGGCAGGAGCAGGGGCAGGGGAAGCTTAGCAAACTAAACTGTGAAAATGCCCTAGGCTGTAGGCCTGTAGGGAAGCACGGGTAGTTCACCTGCCCGCCTGCCTGCAAAAGGCCCCTCTTGACTCTGTGAAAATTTGAATATTGATTGGCTTTAATAAGCGCGCGCTTTGGTCGCGCAATTAGCTACGCCCCCCTCACCACACCCCCTAAAGTTCAGGTAAGGAAAGGAATAGTACCTATAAGGTATATGTATGTAGATGCTTGAATATCATAGAATAACATGCATAAGTACTTCCGTATATGCAGCACTTTTATAATTATGTCAAAGGCATTTTGTATGAATATTTTCTATTCATTTAATATTTATTTATATTTATATGATATAAAATAATATATAAATGCAGTTTAAATAATCAAATGCCATTAACATAGTTATATCTTAAAGGGTATACTTTGTGCAGGCAGAAGAAGGCTTGGCAGACCACACAAAGTATACGATATATATTCAGGATCACTAGCCAAGTCACACAGATCTCAGCTATTATAAAAGCTAGAGGCACTAAAATTGGCATAAGAGTTCTTGTATTTCCTGAGCAGCTCAAGCTCACTTCAAATGTTGGGTGCCATGACCCGATTTAATATTCTTTCTTACTTTTATATGGTATATCTAGATACCTCTTCTTCAAGTTTAAACTCACTTTTATTAGTCTGTTAACAACTGTATTTACTGTAGTACTTTCTATTGTGAATGATACTTAGTTTAGCAAGGGATGCTATAAAGAGAGCATAAGACTATCTACCAATGGATTATACAAAGTATTTCATACAATATCTAGCTACAAACTATGTTTATATCTATACATGTAATAGGGAATTTAAAACTCATTTAGAAATGTGAAGCATAGGCAAAGATAAAGCATACAAAATAGCATTTAATCGCTTATCCCATTACCGATATCTATTTTTATATCTATCTCTATATATATCTTTAAAGATATATTGAAGATATTTAAATTTAATAAATTTACATATATTAAAGATATGTACATACATCATCATATGTCACAAAGTTATCATACTACTTAAGAACCCCAATTGAATTTCAATAAAGTATAACTCCATCGAGCTTAAACAAATGCTGTTGATTCCTTCTAGGGGGTATCTATACACCTGTCAGGCACATCTCACCTTGCTTGACTGTCTGTCATACATACATATATTCATACCATAGTTTGCCATGCGAAATTGCACTTATTTTGCATAATAATTTGGCATTTTGACAGATCGTTTCTATGGAGCTGCCATAGAATTAAATGAAACGCAATGGAATTGAATGAAAAAATGACAAAATAGAATGAAACAATGTACAAATCTTTTCAAAATTGCATGCAAATTAAAAGGAGTATAGGGGTAGGAGAGAAGAGGGGCGGCAGAAGGGGGCGTGACAGTGCAAATGTAATGCATAAATTAATTGATCGCATACACACAAGCAAAACTATGAATGCTCAATGAATGCACTGGCTCTGATAACACACAGGGCAAAGCTGCTTCCGCTCTCCCCTCTCTCTCCCCCTCTCTCTTCTCCTCTATCCCCCTCTCTCTCTCCCGTACATTCACTTGCCATTTGGCAATGAAAACGTTGCCGGCGTTTAGCATTCAATTCATTTTGTCTAAACTAAATAACAATGCAGTCACTTTTGGGGTACTGCAAGGGGAAAGAGGGGGGGGGTAGTAGGATTTGTTGGCCAAAAATTGAGTGCTGCCAGTGTTGGTCAGCGTGCATGGGTCAGTGTCATTGTTGTTTGGCCTGTGGTGGCTGTTGCTGTTGCTGTTGCTGGAATCGGCGTTAAATTTACATAAATTGATTTGATTGAATTTTTATGAGTCGCCCATTTATGCTGCAGGCCACTGACGGACCCCAGTAAGCCTCCACTGCCCCCCCCACCTCTCTGTCTACCCTCTGTCGAGCATTTGATGAGTTTTTGACACTGCACACACGGAGGAGAAGGCAGCAATGTCTAATTAAAGTCATTGCCAGCAGCTGCACGAGCAGCAGACGTGAAAATGCCCCCAGAAGCCGCAGACATGTGTCTGTGTGTGTCTGTATGCATGTGTGTGTGTGACTGTGCATGAGTGCATGTATGTGCATGTGTGTGTGTGTGTTTGTGTGTGTTGCCCCCAAGGCCGTCGGGTCACAGTTGGCGCTACATGGACAACGACAGCAACAACGATTGCGGCTTAATGCGCGCTGCCCGCTGCTCGCGGCATCGACGACAATTGACGCTGCTGCTGTGGCAGACATCGTTACATGCAGCGACCCCTTCCCCCTTCCCTCCACTCCCCTCTGCTGTGCCCCTGCTCTGCTTATGCTGTGTGTGATTGCATATTTTTAGGGTTTCCCCCAACGCGTCAATGGCAACTGGCAACAAACTAAGTATTTAGCGCCTCGCTCGCCTTCCTCCCTCTCTCTCTCTTCCTCTCTTCCTCTTTCTCCTTCTCTCTCTGTCTCTTCCGTTCCATTTGGTTCCGTTTGCCAATGCCAATTTGTCATAAATCTCATTATTTTAAATCGTTGTTGGCATTCGCCTCTTTTGTTTGCTCTGATTTGTTGCTCTGCCCCTTGTTGTTGTTGTTGTTGTTGTTGTTCCTATTGTTGTTGTTGTTGTTGTTGTTGTTCAGCACTGACATAGGCTGCGTTTTGTTGTGTTGTGTTGTTTTGTTTTGTTATCGTTATCGAGCCGCTGCAGTCAGCGCAATTTGCTGCATGGAAAATAAAGCAAAAATGTGACATCAATTGAAGGACAGTTGCATGCAGCATGTTGCGGTTGAGGCCCACTGTACGACTGTTGCTAGTTGAGACTTTAAAACTTAAAAAAAAAATACCAACAAAATAATAAAATACAATATCTCATCTGCCTCCTGTGAGGTTTGAACTCACGACCCCTGGTTTACGAGACCAGTGCTCTACCACTGAGCTAAAGAGGCAACCTGCCAGGCTGACGCCTACTAAGGCTCGTCCATGACAAGGATCAAGTCGCCCACGCAGAGCGGCGATCGCAGCTGTGCTAAAAATAGTCATGACACAAACCCCCCCACCCCACTCCCTGCCCACTGCTACATAATATGTGCGTTGTAACATGATCGTGTCAAGGTCTTCTATTCGTTTTTTTGCAAACCAAATTGAAATTTTGTTTGAGGCACCCACGCTGGCAACGGCTCGTTGGTCTAGTGGTATGATTCTCGCTTCGGGTGCGAGAGGTCCCGGGTTCAACTCCCGGACGAGCCCGTCGAAAAGTAATTTCTTTTTTCATTATTTTTTTTCATTTCAATTAGAAAATCATTTCTCTTGTCACGCAATGGTTCTTAAGTGGGTGTGGGGGCGCTCAAAAATTGATTAACATTTCTGCTGTAGAGAATAAATCAAGTGCGCACAAGAGTATGCCACACATAAAACACATATAAGATCTGTTAGAGCCAAGCGCCGCCGTATGCAAATCACATTTACCAGCACTGTTAAGTGCAGCTCAACAGCTGTTAGATGCCGTTAACTGCTTGGCGCTGCCAAACGCTGATCAACACTCGCTATTCTAGGGATCGGCGTCGCTTTTGTCGTGTGGCGCGTTCAATTTGATTTTATTTTAAGCAATAAAACATTGCAACATTTTCAATATATATATTTGCCCATATCTCTTCATCTCGTGGTTGGCCATGGCGCTCTATTCAATTGATTTCGATTACGAAACTAACAGTCTCGAGGATTTTATCGAACTGGAAAGAAATTGAACGATTTCTAGTGCCGGCGCTGCCACAGCATTTGTTCAACAACAACAATAACAACAATAATAATACTACTATTAACTACAACGAACTGGACGAATGGAACAACAAAGAGAGCAGTGAGAGTAATTGTGACAACAGGCCGAGGCTGAAGAGGAGCTTGTCGCCCTGCGATTATTATTGGCTGGAAATAGCGTTGCCCAATGTAAAAGAAATCCCCCAAGGAATAACACAAACTAATTGTCTTCCCCCTCGTTCTATCTCGTTCTTGCAGATGATGACTATGGATATAACCAAAACTGAACCCGGACTTGTCGGGCTTTCTTCCAATCAGCAGCAGCAGCAGCAACAGCAGCAGTCGGCACAACAACAGCAGCAGCAGACCGCAAACATGAGCAACAACGGGCAGAACAACGGTGGAGGCAACAACAACAACAACAATAACAACAACAATGGCATGAGCAATGGCAATGTTGTTAACAACAACAACAACAACAATAACAACAGCAATGTGCAAAGCATTGCGGCCGCAGCGAACAACAACAATAACAACAACAATGGCAGCCAACTATGCGCCGGCTGTGGCAAGCACATTCAGGATCGTTACCTGCTGCGTGCCCTCGACATGCTGTGGCATGAGGATTGCCTCAAATGCGGCTGCTGTGACTGTCGCCTCGGCGAAGTTGGCTCCACGCTGTACACCAAGGGCAACCTAATGCTCTGCAAGCGCGACTACTTGAGGTGAGTAGCAGTATCCAGCAGAAGGATGCTCCACTGTACAGTTAAAACTGAAAGTTAATGCCCCTCTTCCATTCTCTTCTCTTATCTTCTCTTAGATTATTCGGCAACACAGGCTACTGTGCCGCCTGCAGCAAAGTCATTCCAGCCTTCGAGATGGTGATGCGAGCTCGCACCAATGTTTATCATCTGGAGTGCTTCGCGTGCCAGCAATGCAATCATAGGTGAGTCCTAATTGAACCAAGTAGACGAGCCAGAGAAGAAGCAGTTTGGCTGGGGAGCAAATGAAGTGTTGGACTGATCAGCAATGACAATCGATAGAAAGACTTATGTAGGTTTAACATAGAATTCTACATAAGATATTGAGTTCTTTCTTCATTTCCAGTATAGGAAACTTAAATTGAGTGTAGATTTCTAATTTATCTTCTTCAAGAAGGGCAACAGCAACACCTATACCTGCCCTCGTACAGGAAAATATGCATATAGTACAAAATGTGTGGTTAGGTTACTAAATTTTTTAGCTAAAACAAAGAAATAGAGAGTACAATATAGCAAATCAGTTTTATGGTTTTTGTCTTTTATGGCTTTATATAAAATATATATTATATATATTAAAGGGGATTATATACAAATATTATATATTATAAAATATAATATAAGGAGATTATATATATAACATTTGGCGAAAGATCTAAAAAGTTGATCTGAATAAATGAACCTTGATTCAAAGCTTCTATTATAGGCAAATTTTTCTTCGTCCGTCATCATGTTGTTATTAAAGTTAATTCTTGAAAAAATCGTATAAAAACTAAGAAAAGTTTCAAACTGCAGATCTTGTTAGACCCAGATCGTACTCTATAACTATATATATGTATATGTTAGTGAGAGTTCAGTGTACTATAAATAACAATCATTAGAATGATGAATGTAGGATAAGAAACTATTAAATATATTATCTTCATAGCTTCTGCTTCCATTCGTAAATACTGCTTAATATAGTAGTAAATCGGTCTATAACTGTTATACTATATAATAACTGTATATACTATGTGCATCATATGTATGTACATTCATCTATGAATTATTGCAGAAGTCTTCGAGTTCGAATTGTAGAAAAGTTTGTTGAAAGCGCACCTGCCAACACTTGGAATAAACATAAAATACATTATGCTTTCTTTATGGGCAATTCGCCTATCAACAGCAGCTACACTAAATCCAAGAAGAAACACCCACACACACACAGCCGCACACACTCTGGAAATCCCTTTTTAATCTTTGGCCAATATACATGGCCAAAATGGCACTTAGAATTTTATTATTATGCAGAAACATCAGCAATAACAACAATAACAACAACAAATTGACATCATTTACAAGGCGAGAGCGAAAAGACTTGGGTGTTGAAGTGTTGAAAGGGGTGCGGGGCGGTTGCGGGGAGAGCGTGTGCGGATTCACGGCATTGGCAACCCCCTTTGGTGCCATTGAGTTTCTATGAAAACCGCATAAATTTCGTGGCATATTTAATTCGGGCAAACCCTTTTTGCCTTTGTGCCCACGATTACCCACGAACTTGGGGCAATTTATTGCATTTGGCCAATTCGTGAAATGTCACTCTGGAGAGTTTTAAAGTTCGCCCTCCCCCCCTCCCAACCATCTATACTTGCCCCTGCCTTCCTCGTGCTGGTCAACAGTTATTCTTGTTGCTCGTTTCATTCTTTTACTTCTTTCGGGGCCTTTTGCATTAATAATGCCGCCGCACATACATATGTATGTACATATGTATGCATGCATGTATGTCTGTATGTGTGTGTACGTATGCATGTATGTCTCAGTTACCCTGCCATGACTTCCCCTCCCCCTGTCTTCAATCGAATTGGCTTCTGTGTGCAACGAGCATCGCATTTAATATTAAAAATGCCGCCACACGGCGTTGCCCAACGAAAATATTGAAATAAATGTTAAAACATATTGGCATATTGTTAAAAATCGTACCCAGTCCAACAGATTCAGATACCGATCCCCCCCTTCCCCCTCCCTCTGCCTGGGCGCTTTTGTTTCATATTGTCGAAAATTGGCTTTAAAAAATGTAACAGGAGGCATCGATTCCCATGCGAATGTGGCCTGGCCCTTGCTCTGACCCTGTCTAGGGGCGTTGCAGTGGACCCTCTTGCATGTGGCGCGTGTGGCATGTGGCATGTGTCCCCATTGTCTTGAGGCCTAAATGTTTCATGGTCTTTTCAAATTTGCATCACAATTCCAATTCAGCAAATAGTTGAAATGCAAAATAACAAAAAGGAAATAGGCATGTGTGTGTGTGAGTGTATGTGTGTGTGGGAGTGTGTATGTGTATGAGCTTATTGTTCGTTTTTATGAGCATAACAATAGGAGTGCAGGAATATTTTTTTGGTTATATCTGTTCAAATAACATAAATATGTAATTGCAATGTCTGTTAACAGTCTCGTTGCAATGTCTGTAAACAGTATAGTTTGCGTGCTCCTTAACAGAATAGTATGCGTGACACGTTCAGAATAACAGACATTGAAAGGAAAAATTATAAGTCTGTTATCGAACGATAATATGTTGCTGTTAAGCTTTAAGAGAGAGAGAGAGAGAGATGGAGAACTGTAATATCGCGATTCTTTTGCATTTTCTGCATTGTTTGTTTCGCTTATGCACACTGTTATCGCTTACCTTTTTTTTTTAATTAATTTTGTAAGCATTTCTCTCTTTCTCTCTGCTTTTTTTTACAAGCTAATCAATTTTTTACGTAATTTAATTCAATTGCCGAACAAGTCATTGAGGCGTGGCCGCTTGCCCGCCGGCTAGCTTGCAATGTGCCATGTTGCCTCCTTCCTTCCCCTCTTCAGCTTCCATTTTACAATTGTGTCGCTTGCCACGTTTCACATTAAAAATGCGGGCCTTCACTTGCCACGCGGCAGCAGCAACAGCAACAGCAGCAGCAAAAAAGTCATTTTGCATATTTCTTTTTTTCAGAGTGCATCAAATTTGTTGCTGTTGTTTTTCTTGTTTTATTTTTATGTTGTTGCTGAAAAGTTTGCATAATTTCCTGTTGCCAGCATCGACGAAGTCGTCAGCAGCAGTGAGGAGAAGGAGAGAGGGAGAGCAGCTTAAGAAAGAGAGAGCAAACAACAACAACAACAACAATAACAGTGTGCGCCATTTTCACAATTTTTGTATTTCCTGTTGACAATTTGTTGCTGGTCTTCGCTGCCCGGATGTGCGAGTCCCTTACACACACACACACGCACATACACACACATGTCTGATGTGGTGTGCATGTCACAGGTGCGTTCAATGCGCTGCCCAAAGAGTTATTCTTCTCTTTGCTGTTGCTGTTGTTGTTGTTGTTGTTTTTACTGTTACTTTGTTGACTCGTTGAGTTTTTGTTGTTTTCATTTCTTCATTTTTCATCTCGTTTTTGGTTGATAAACAAAGCGTTTTTCATGTAGAGACGACAACAACACAACGCCATGCCACGCCCCCACCACCGCCCACCCCGCCTACTGCTGCAATGGGCGCCCACATATGTCTGTAAATATTGTCGAGTCAGTCCGTCAATCGATTTGTTGTTGCAATGCCGGCGGCAGCCAAAAAAGAAAATGTAACCAGTGAAAAAGCAGAAAAAGAAAAGGAACATGACAAAAAAACATTGACGTAAATCAAAAGCCAAATTTCATATCCGCTGTAAGTCTGCTGTAAGCTGCTTTACCCCCCCCCCCACTCTCCCCATTCGACCAGGCCCAGCTGCCAAACAATCTCTGCCACTACCCTGGGATAGCCTGCCCCCATTCGTGGAGGCACACGTACTTGTCAAACATAAAAATAATGTTGCACTAGCTGCGACCGAGCAATGCGGGCAGAGTCATTCAGTTGGGGATCTATTGGGAACCAGATACGATATGCATTACTTTATAACTCTGTAGAGGGGATATCTCTTTAGGTAATTCCATTGCAGTTAGTTGGATGTGCATGTAACTCTATTTCTCTTTAAAAACTTGTTTATAAACATATCGAAACTCAACCTAACCGCATTTTTAGTTATCGTTATAAATTTATGGTATTAAAATACCAATTTGGTGTCTGCTTTTAATGCTGCTCCAAAAAGTATGCAACATTAAAAGCAAGAGTATACAGCAGGTCGCTTGTTGTGCCTCGAGTCTTGTTTGGTTTGTAATGCGAGCTGTATTGCCACTCCTGATGAGGGAGGGGGAAGGTGGGGGTGGTACAGTGACTGCCTGTCGTTCACGTACAGGTGCTAACATAAATATTTTGACAAAGGGCTTCATGTGTTGCACACACACACACACAGACGTTGCACGTTTTGGGGCGACTCAACTGGGCGACGACTTCATTTTCAGTCGGCTGAATGCACCGCACTTCAGTAGAGCGGAACTTGTTCCCCACGGCCCCCTCCCACCTTCCTGCTCTCATTCAACTCAAGCGTTTCCAGTGGCAATTCCAGATCCCTGCCGCGCACTTCCTGACATTGCAGCGACGTTTTCAAATGCTTATCTGACTTCCATGTGCGTTGTCATTGTCAACGTACATTGTTGTCCCTCTACTCTTCCTTTCTCTCTCTCTCTCATTCTCCACATTCTGCTGTCCTGCTCTTCCTGCCTTCCTGCTTTACACTGCATTTCAATTGCGTCTTCAACTGCACCGCACCTCCTTCCTCTTCTTCTTGTTTTAGCTCTGCTTCCATTCAACTGCCAGCAGTCACAGTCAGCTTCTCAACAAAGTTGCCTTTGCCGCTGTCAATTGTCATCTTTGTGTGTTCTCTCTGTCTCTGTCACTGTCTCTCTTCTGGTATATGTTACTGCCCCTGACTGTGTCTCTGTGTCTGTCGCAGGGTTAAGCATGTGGAAAAATCGTTTCCACTTGGCAGTTCCTGTTCCTGAACGAACTAACTTGCCAGCCAAACTTCAGCTAATAGTCCTAGCCTTGCGTAATCTCTTTCGTATTAATGCTGTACGTTAAGGTCTCCTAGAAGAGGTGACTCTAGGAAAAGATCAATCTGTTTAGCCTGCTAAATTCAACACGTTCTACACACTTACTTACATGTTTTCGCAGTATTAGGGGGCCTGGCAGTACTCTAGGGAAGCCTATAATATCATATGATTTAGCAGAGCACGACTCCAAAATTTGACAGCCCTAACTGCCTTAGACTCGCAGATATTTGTAATATACATACTCTTGGTGCCTTGCCAAATGTATAACTAACAAAACAATTACCATAATCATCTTCTGCTTTCTCCTCTGGGGCTTGGCAATAGGGGGCGTGGCGATATACTCTAGAGATATAATATATAATTTAACACTTATAGACTCCTCTTAATGCCTTAAGACTGCAACTAACTTAATGATTTCATCAACTTCTCCTTTTCTTTTTTTAGATTTTGCGTTGGCGATCGATTCTATCTATGCGAGAACAAGATACTCTGCGAATACGACTATGAGGAGCGTCTGGTCTTCGCCTCCATGGCCAATCATCCAATGCTGAAGCGTCACGTCTCATCGCTGGGCCAGGGCTCGCCGACTGGAGCCGCTGGCGGTGCTGGTGCAGCCGGAGGACTGCTCGGCGGCGGACCAGGCGGTGTGGGTGGTGTCGGTGGCAATGGTGTGAATGGCGGCGGTGGTGGCATGGTCAATGGTCCGCGCACGCCTGGCGATCACAACAACAACAATGGACCGCAGACACCAACTGGCGGCGGTGGCGTCGGTTCGCCATTTGCTGCTGCCGCTGCGGCAGCTGCAGCTGCCGCGCATATGAAGAATCAGCTGGGGGCGTCCAGCTAAAATAAAGCCCTGGGCATGAGTGGCAGCAGCATTGGCGGCGGCGGTGGCGGCGGCGCTGGCGGCGGAGGATGCAGCTCGAGTCAGCAGTTTTATGGAGCTGCAGGCTTTGGAATGCACCACCAGCATCAGCAGCACCAACAGCAGCAGCAGCAGCAGCTCATGGGCTTGGGCATGGGAGTGGGTATGGGGATGGGTGTGGGCGTGGGCGTGGGCGTGACCGGAGGCGGTGTCGGTGGCGGAGTATCTGGGGGGGCGTGGGCAGCATGGGAAGCAGCTGCAAGCGCTATCAGAGAAAGTTCTACAATCGCAACTGATCGATCGATCGGTCCGAAATGAATATATATATATATATAAATACGATTCACACCTTAACACACACACACCTCGATATACCTTGCATGTATGTGTGTGTGTGTGTGTGTGTAGGTGCGGGTGCGTAACTGTAAACCATAAAATGTTCGTTTTTCTTTGACTGAGTTAAAGTTTCCTAGTTTTAATTAATATGTTTACTTTCTATCATATAGATATCGTACATAACCTAAAATACCTTCGCGAGTAGTGCACACCCAACTACATCGGACAGTTAATTAGTGCATTAACTATAGTAACTATCTAACAAGATTATCATGTAACTCAATATCATAAACATTTATTATTTATCAAATCGAATCGTTGTGTAACTCTTCATTAATTTGTTTGTTTTCTTTTCAAGACATGTAAATACATTGACAAATACGAAGAAGATCAAGTTTACCCAGTTTTTTTTTTTTTTTTTTTTTTTTTTTGTCTAAGCTTCAGCACCGCTTTCATAATATATATATATTTAACTACGTAGCTATAAATACATATTTTTTGTAATATTTTATGTTTAACGCTCGATGCGTGCGGTGCCAAAACAAATTCAAAGCAGTGCCAAATAAAAGAAAATAAGTAGGAAAAAAAACAATTTAAATCAAATTGCGGCGGATCAAAAAAAAAAAAAAAAATGGGAAAGCAAGAAAACTATAACTATTTCCAATGTTCTTTTTTTTTGTTTAATATTTATTTGCTTAACTCGTTTGTAAATGAACAAAAATTCATGATTGTTAAACATCCCCACCGACCGATGAATATTTTTTTTATGTCTATACCTTTCTGACTTGAGTGCATTTTTTTCTTATTTACGATTGTGATTGCGATCGCGATTGCGATTACGATTGCGATTGCGATAACGTTTAAAGTCTCGATTTCGATTGTCGCCAGCTGTAATTGTAAGCGAAGAATTGGCATTTTGTTGATGTGTGTAAATAAACAAGAAAAAAAAAGAATATTTAAACATTTTTTATATTTTATGCGTGTACGACCGATCTGTCTACATTATATATATACATATATATACATGAATATATATATTTTCGCGTTCATTTGAAAGTCTGTTAGAGCCACATTGTTGATTATTATTTAAGTTTAGTTAGTGCGAGGCTACAAGATCATCTCATTATCAGCAACAACAACAAATCGACAGATCGTAGATGTTTTTTTTTTTGTCTGTTCTCCCAACATGTAACATATGCTAAGAGAGTACGAGAACAGAGAGCATAGAGAAAGAGAACACAGTAAGAGACAGAGAGAGAGAGAGAGAAAACTAAATAATTGAAGGCTAGCGTATGTAACTGTAAAGAGAGATAACTGTTTAAGAGATATACGAAATGCAATTGATATAGTACAGTATGTTTATAATATGCAAAAGAAAACAATACTAAAAAAGAAAAACAAAAAGAAAATAAAAAACAAGATGAAAATTAGCTACAATATAAATGTATTTATTGATATGATGTAAACCGACAATTTTTTTCTATTATATTATTATTATAATTATTATTATAATTATAACTATTCAATATGCATATTTGAATGTCAGCAAACTCATGCGATTCCATTTAATCTATGATAACCTCGAGAACTAAGCGTTGAAACAAAAATAAATAAAGCAAGGGCCAGAAGAAGATAAAGTTGAAGAAGCAGAGATGGTAAACTAGCGAAAATATTAATGTAAAACCCAATAAAGATAAAAGATACGCAATTAATTATTACATTATATTCTTAAGCCAATCACAAGCAGTGAGAAGAAAAACCAAAGTGTGTGTATAAGAAAATTAATATAAAACAAATACGTGAAGCGAACAAGACGAATGAAAACTTCAAGAACTATGCATTAACTACTTATATATATATCTATATATATATATATATACGGTAATACATACACGTATATATATACATACATATATACATATATAAACTATAAACTACCTACATATAACTATGTTACATGAGTGTAAAATGCATAAGCTAACGATTTTTTTTTATCGCGCATCGTAAAGAATCAAAAAATATTAAATACATAAGAGAGATAAATGATATACTAGTAGGACCGCGCAGCATCTAGGCTGGAGCAAAAGTATGAAAACTGTGCGCGTCGTTGCGATTCTGTTCGAGAACGCTAAACCAAGAAATCAAAAGCTGACAAAATAATAAAAAAAAAAAAAAAAATAAATAAAAAAAAAACAAATAAAAATAAAATAATGTAATTAACAAACATTTGAAAACTATGGCTTTTTATTAATTGAGGGAGAACATATAAAAAGGGGTGCTACGCAGATAAATATGTACAACCATGTTCGAACTGACGTGGGATAAGTTGCACTAAAGCTTAAGGTGCTTCAACTGAGTATACCCTCTACCTATAGGGTAGCAGTAATAGACTTTGACTTAATGCTTTCTTGTGCTAGCCCAACAGTCAGAAGGAGGCGTCGTTGACACAACACAGTGTATATTTTCTCTGATCAGCGTCATCAGCCATCCATCTCCGTTAGTATGAACACCTTAATCTTAGAGACTGTCAAGCTAGGGCTATCAAATTAAGTGACAATGTATGTTTTTATGGCACTTAGATTAAGTTTGTTTTGGAATCCAATCTTAGTGATGAACATGTAATGAACATATGTAAAGAGGACTTAAATATGGTAGATAGGACGCGATATAGACGACGCGATAGAAGTGATTCGTGTTGCCCCAGAGTTCGAAGCATCGAGAGTTGAGACTTCGGCTAACAAACGAAGGGGCGGCTAACACGCTCGGCTGTACGCACGAAGAGGCGGCTGACGTTCGTCTCTCAGTACAAACATCGCATGGCATCAAAACTGTTTCGATTGTTTCCATGTGTGCTCGCGTAAAAAATAAAAATCATGAAATTTGCGATCACCTCGGAATTGCCAAGCGTAAGTCAATAGAAAGCTAAAGTTGGAATTTTTTTTTTCTTATCCGACCTTTATAAGTAGATGATTTTTTATTTAAAAAAACAGATAATCATTATTTTCATTCCCTGCTATTATCATCATTCAAACTAATTTTTAATTTATTTGCAATCGGATAATAAACAAAGCAGTTATTCAAGAATCAAGGGGATACACTCCACTGTAGCTTTCTTACTTGTTTTTTTTAGTATTTTGTTTAGTGTTGAACGTTTGACAACCCTAACAATTCTGTGGACTTGAGGCTGCACCGATTTCGTGGCAGATGTTGACTGTCTCCCTGTGATGGTACTTGCTACTTTAAAGTATTGAATCCATATATCGAACTTAACCTCACTTCAGTTTCGTAGCAGTTGTTGTTGTTGCTGCTGCTGGTTTCCCTGCTGGTCCTGTTGTTGTTGTTGTAGTTGTTGCTGTTGTTGTCGCTGTCAATTGGCGTTTTGTCTGCATCCTCTCGTGCTTGACATTTGTTGACTCTTTCGCTTTGACAGCCATTAATCACGGCATTGTTGTAGCCAATTTCAAATCCACACGCAGACGGTAGACAGAGAGAGGGAGAGAGAAAGAGAGAGAGAGACAGACAGTGTAATGCGTGTGCCAGGGGAAGGGATGACGGAATTAGAGAGGGGCGGGGCAGCCTGATAAATGATGCGCTCATATTTTTGGAGCTGCCTGCAATTGAAATAATAAAACGTTATGCTCCACTCTCCTCTCTAACCCCTCCCGCCACGCCCCGTTGCGGGCTCAGTTTGCCATTGATTAATGAAACTTTAAAAGGGAACACGCTTCCATTCTTGTGAAGCTTTTGTCTGCGGCTGCAGGAGCGGATGCGCGCAACTAGAACGACCGCAAAACTTTCAGATAAGCGATCTTTTCAATATACATATCTCCCTGTGTGTGTGTATGTGTGTGTGCGGTGCAAAGTTTGGCGTCTTATTGGTTTCTCTTAGATATGAAGTGGAGGAGTGGGGGGAGGAGGACGACGACGACGACGCTGCAGGCCATAACAATAAAAGTCATTTATAGATTTCGATTTGTGCTTGAACACACACACACACACACATACTCACATATGCGCCTCCCTCGGGTGGTCTCCTCCTCCTCCCTGCGGCGGCTATCGGCGCATAAGTTTGACGTTGCATAGTTTTCGGCTGCTTATCAGCACTTTTGTTTTATTGTGTGCTGCTGGTGGTGGGCGACCGCATCTTGAGGCCTTCCTCCCTCTTCCACTTTGGCCCCTGTCTCAGCCTCAGGGTGGGGTGTGTGTGTGTGACTCGTCCTGCCTTTTGTTTCGACTCTGGTGTCATAATCAGTATAATGCTTATGAAAATGTCTTTTGTGCCATTGTTCTTATCTTGTCGTTGTCGTTGTTGTTTTTCTTTTGCCTTCGCCTTGTCTCCTTCTTTTCTTTTGTTTATGTCGCCATCAGAATCTATAAAAATAATGTTTCAATTTGGCACGCTCTTTTCGGGACTCTTATTTACTGTGTGTCAATCACAAACATTTTGAAATATCTTTCGCTCACCCATCAAAGTCGGCCCAACTTGGGCTATATAAAAGTTGCTCTTCTTCTTATCGGTGCACATGAAATATAATGAGCTTGAGTCGGATTGCATAGTCAGAGTTGCTTAGTTAACAGTGGCTCACATAACAGCGCTTGCTCTCCCACCACAGCTCGCGCTCCCACCACAGCAGCACTTGCTCCTCCCACTTCAACGCAACCCTCTCTATAGCAGGGACATTTACCACCACACAATACAGAAGCGTACACAGCAGAAACAACAACAACAACAGTGTCAAGTGTCCATCGTTTTAATTTAGAACAAACAAAAGCATTGTTCAAGCAATTAAAGCCATAATTATTATGATTATTGTGCTGCGCAATGTCCAAATCACTCTCAACCCTTCACATAACCTGTACGCGCTTTCTCTTTCCCATTGTCTCTCTCTCTCTCTGTCTCCTTCTCTATGTATATTCGTAAAAGACACTTGACAAATTCCGCGCTGCCGCCGCATGCTTAATTTAATGAGTTTGCGCACAACTCTTTTCATGTTTTAATTAGACAAATATTTCGCATAACTCAGCTGCTGCTGCTGCTGCTGCTACTTTGACGACAGTTACAAGAACAACAACAACACAACAACAATACTTTCCAGTAGCAACAAAATATGCATAAGATTGAAATTTGTCTAAGCTTACGGCCATATTGGCTTTGACTTTGTAATGCGAACGACTTCAAAGCGAGAATGTCTTCAAAATTCAACTCGTCGTCTCCCCACACTCACACTCTCTTTCCCTGTCTCTCTTTCTGTTCCGCATTGTTTGAGTAATTAGTTTGCCTGCTATGCAGATCAGCCAGAAGGATAGCAACAACAACAAACCCAAGCTAAATGAGCGAAAGGGAGAGCGCAGCCAAGTTAATTGCAGCAAGAGCACAAGGTGTGGTGAAGAGCACAAAAGGTTGTGGATGCCGGATTTAGAGACGCTAAACTGCTAAATACTATTGCTTGCACTAACTAATAAAGTTGGCTTGAAAGCTTGGTAACAAATAAAAAAATGAAAGAGAACCAAACTCGTTTTAATTATATGACAAATACATATTTATTATATAAACTCGGATTGTGTTATGTTTAGTTTTTTATTGTAGTAGTTAAGAGAATAAAACTAATACAAATTAACGTGTAATCGAAAGAGAGACAGATTGACAGCTACTATATGTATGACAGATATTACTATCTTATCTGAACGAAACAGGCTTAAGATGCGTTTATCTGTAATCATAATTTTTCTATGTATATGTCATATAGGATCGTCAGAAAGGGATCGGGATCTTTTACAAAATGCAAATTAGTCAAGATCTAATACAAGAAACTTGGACTGTATTTTATACAGGATTTCCAACTTCCGGAAATGGTCAAGGATCTTTCCAACTTTTCCTTCTTGTGGTAAATTCATTACATGATGTATAACTGTGTTTATACGAAGCCTCATTCCATGAATTTATTTCACGAAGGAGGGTATAAATTGTATTAAATTGTATTAAAGGTATAAACAATATTCATGCATTCGCTAATTTGTGTGTTATTGCTTCTGAATTCAGTTCAGTCTCTGATCGAAGGAATATTGACCAAAATCAAGTTAAATAACTTTCATTTCATATAATGTTATTGTCTAGTTTGAATATATGAGGCTATTTTTATTAGACATATGTAACAAAAGCACGAAGTGCTATGTATAACCATAGTGTATGATATAGACGTCTACGGATTATATGAAAAATTAATTATCTTATTACTTACAACGATTTTTCCATACCATCACAAAGTCTACTGACATTTTGTGGCAAAATGATAATACCGTTACCATGAGCGCCCTGATTATCAGCATTTATTGAACGTGGAATGTTTTACAAAACAATTTATTACATTGCATTGTGTTTAAACTATAGTATGTTTTTGCAAATTTAAATGCGTTTCCACTTTAAACTTTGAGGTTATGTTCATAAAATGTCTATGGAAAATAAAATGATTGGCACATACATATGTACATAAATAATATCCAAGCAGAGTTAATGTTATAAAGGTGCGTGTGTATGTGTGTGTAATAAGTGCTCGCTGCCCACAAATCATGTTAAAGGCCAATCAAGAGCCCCAAGCAATTGCAGGACCAACCCCACTGCCTCGACTTCGTCATTACAAATCTGACCCACATGTCAAGTGATACGTAGACAACACACACACACACACAGACACAGCCAGAGATGTTGACAGAGCTGAGGCTGTGTCGGATGTCTGGTGGGACTGGTGGAAACTTGGGGCCAAAGAGGCGTGTAGGAGTGGCCAAGTGTCAAATGTATTCGTCGTTCTTCTTGTCTTCGTATCACTGCGTCAGCGTCTTGAGGAGGAGAGGAGACCGAAGAGAGCGGCATGTGCAAAATGTAAACGCCCACTTTTTGTTATTGCTTGTAAGTTGTGCTCCAAATTCCACCACCATTACCTCACCACCACCACAGGCTTACACACACAAACACACTTGCACACAGAGAGGAGCGACAGCAGTTGGGCACGCGCCAAGATAAAAGCGTCAAGTGTAATGTTATACTTAACAGAGCACTGTTATGTCAAGCTGCTGTTACTGCTGCCGTTGTAGGCGTCGCCCTGTACGCAAAGACAGCAACAACAAGATGAAGAACGATTCGCCCAAGTTGGAGGTTAGAGTTGCCACTGTTGTTGTTGTTGCTATTGCTGCAGCAGTAGTTGTTGTTGGTTGTCGTTGCGCTTTTGTTCCCTTTATGCGATATCTGATGCAGACAAACTATGCGAACCGGGGTTGCACTGCCGCAACGCAGTTAGGGTTGAGTTAAGAGTTTGAGGTTAGGGGTAAGGTGAGTTAGGGGCGCCAGCCCTTTTTTTTACAGTTACTATTTGTCTTGCTCACTTGAGCGACGCTGTTGCAGTTGCAGTTGCAGTCGCCCCCTGCCTTGTTGTGGTAATTTACATGATTTAATTAAAACTTTCGTCGTTCGTTGCATGCAACGAACTTAACCGAAACTAAACGCCACCGTTTGTGCCCGCAAGTTACCCGGTTGACCCATCATTAATTTATAGTCCCTTCGAAAAATCGAAAATAATAGCTGCAATTTAGATAATCAGCCCCCTCCCTACCCCCTAACTACCTGCCATATTTCGCTTGTTACAGGACCCTCTAACGAGTAATTCACGATAACAAGCGATACCTCAATTAGAACTTGTTTATAAACATATGCAGCGACATTTTCAGCTCAATGGTAGTGTGGGAAGGAGCCTTATGCAACCAATTTGATACTATGTATACTATATAGTATTTGATACTATATACTTATATTGCAGTGGTATACCTTGATGATACTCAAAATTGCAACATTGCCAGACCTTCTACACAGTATGTCTGTAGCTGATGTGATAGAATTAAATTAGGTTACCTTCCTAAGGTACAGGCACCTTCTAAGTCCACCCTTACAACATTTTTAGAATTTTTCAAAATTTAGAATTGTGATATTTTGGCTTTAATTGATAAAGCTAGTCATAAGTAGTATAAAAAGTCCTTCCAAAAGTGTTTGCGATGAAAATTGTGGAAAATATCGAAGAAATAGCCTTAATTTAGGTGTTTATTTTGACCAAAGGGTCCCCTCTTACAACATTTTTCGAATTTTTCAAAATTTAGAATTGTGATATTTTTACTTTAATTGATAAAGCCATAAGTAGTATAAAAAAGTCCTCCCAAAAGTGTTTGCGATGAAAATTGTGGAAAATATCAAGGAAATACCCTTAATTTAGGTGTTTATTTTGACCAAAGGGTATGTCTAATCTCATGCTATTTAAATTTCATAAATATCATTTATTTGTATCCTATAGAATAGAATTTGTAGAATAGTTAAGGCAGAAAGAGGCGTGGCAGACCTCACACAGTATATATGTATACATATTCTTGATCAGAATTATTAGATATCTTTAGAATCATTTGTTTGCTATAGTTGATTGACAATTTAAGAATTGCACAGCATTTCGTGGGCATATAGTAGATACTTGTGTCTCTAAAAAGAAGTAACAAAACTACAGTTGTATGTGCTTAGACTTACATACTTATACCCTGTAAACAAAGCTTCACCTGTTCGCCCACTGAAATTATTTCAACCGATCCCAAACACAATGTTAGAATTCCTTTGACTGATGAAAATGATGATACTACATCCCATCAATACTTCAATTTGACATTAAGGTCTTCCCGACCTGCAATGAAGGAAGGTGTTGTTGGAAGACTGACCAAGCAGTTGGCAGCAACAATTGGCCAAGCACTAAGCCGGCCGGGCCTTGTAAGACTGGAGAGAATGAGCTAGCCAATTTGTATGCTGGCAACATAAATTAGCAGGCCTCAAGAAAGCCTGGGCAAGCGGGTGAGCGGAGCGGGAGGAGGGAGGCATACAGGCTGGCTAGGTGGGGAGATTAGTCGAGTGGCAAGTCGGGTAATTTTTGGGAGATTCACTGCAGAAGCTTCACGTGCGCCACTCATTTGTCTCGTGTCATCCGTGGCTGAGGTACCCCCCTCGTACTGCCCCCTCCCCCGCTCCCCCCTTCCCACTCACCTCTGGCTCGACTACTGGCGGCGTCTACTGTGCGGGCGCATGAAACTTTTTTAATCTCCTACGATTATTCTCGCAATTGCCATTTGTTTACACAAACACATGCCAGGAGGTGAGGGTGCGGGCGCGGAGGAGAGGGTGAGCTAAGCAGGGGGAAGGCGAGGGGGTAGCTGCGTGGAACGTGGCAGTTTGTGTCTATGTTTGAGCTTATCAAATAATGGCAACATTTGCTACGATTCACTTCCCGCACCCGACCCCCAGACAGAGACAGAGAGAGTCAGAGAGACAGAGAGAGAGAGGGACAGAGAGAGAGAGCAGCAGGCAGGGGGTAGTGAGGGGGGGAGGGTGCTAGCGACTCGTGTATCTCGCACAGTCTCTAATCGCGGTTAATCTCAAAACAAACGTTCGCCAATTTATTTTCCACTTTAGGAGGCGGAGATGGAGCAAAACTTTCACCTCCTTACCCCGTCCCCCCCCTGCCCTGCCCCTCTAGCCAAGTGGCAGCTCCAACTAATGACTTAATTTATCTGCCACAGGGCTTTCAGCGGGCGGCAAATTAAGTTGATTGTTTCTGTTGCTGTTGTCGGTTGCCCAGTGAAGAAAATTGTGGGGAAAGCGAAGGCTCGCCCGCATTGACCGGCTCAGTTCGCGTCCTCCCCCTCGCTCACTTACCCCTCACGCTTCCATCATTTGCCATTTCTCTGTCTTGTGTCTTTGCCTGATTAGATTTACTTTCCTCCCCCCTTCCTCTCTCGTCTCTTTCGTTCTGCTTTCTTCCAGTTCATTTTTCTTGGCCGAGGGTTGCTTAATCGTTTTGCAATCTGTCGATGATTGCGTATAAATGTTATATCCAATTATGTTCTATATTGTGTTATTCTTGTTCCAATTGCTGCCAGTGTGTCTCTGTGTGTGTGTGTTTGTGTCTGTTTGTGTCTGTCTGTGTGTGTGCCCCCTTTGTTTTGCTCATAAACATGACAGATATTGGCAAATCTATCATTGTCATTATGCTTCGATTGTTTGCCACCCACACACACACACACACACACACACACACACAGTGTGCCGGACTCGTCATTAGCATTGGGCAATTTGCTAAGCCTCGCTCCCTGGCCACGCCCACTACTCCTACTCCTTGTACTCCTCCCTCTGCCATTAGCCGCCAGTGCTGCAGATGAAACATGCCGCTGATTGTTGTAATTAATCGAATTAACAAGCAAGCCAGCAGCCCCCTTTGCCCCTTTGCCCTTGCCCTACCCCTTCCCTCCACCCATTACTCCAACCATGCTCTGCATTGTGCTGGCTGTTGTCTTGAGTCCTGCCCGCCCCCTGCACCCCCTCTACCCCATCGGGCGCTGTGGCCTTTGTCTTCGCTTTGAATGCGTAAGCGACGCCTGCAGTTGACAGTGATTAGACGGAGTCGCTCGCCACGCTGCCAACCAGGCAATGAACCGTTATGCATAGCCACACAAACACATACACACACTCACACACACATTCACAAACACATACACTTACGTACACGCACACACTGGCACATTCAGTCAGACACAGGCGCCGTCACACACTCACCCCACTGCTTGGACCTGTTAACCCTAACTGCAGTCGGGAATTATTGGCTTTATCTTGTATTTTGTTCTGTTCCCGACTTTCTGCTACTATAGAATTGTTATATTTTGATAACGAAACTGTTTTTTGCAACTTCAATTGATCTTAGAACTATACAGAAATATATATACTATATTTATAAATTATTGTCTTTATGTCTGCCTTTTATCCCATTCTGATATCTTATTGTTCCATTATAAAAAGTCATAAGATAACATAGGATATTTTCGTATTCATAAATATTATCTCAGAATTTATCAATAATATAATATAATATAATAATAAACTGATGATTGTATATGTATTTATTGATAAATAATTCATGTATTCTATTCTATCATATTTGAACGATCTATTCTTTACTTGATTTTAAGTCCTTAGAGCACGTGAATATCACTTAGGTGAATATCACATAGTATGTAGGTGCTAATACACAATATTGGTAGGTTATGTTTTATCTTGAGACTTTGTATCTAATTTGAGCTGATTATGCCCACGTTATAGTGCTCACATTTTGATGATATTTTGGCAACTTATTTATATATTTATAAAAGTAAGATATAGTTAGTTTGTGTTGAATACCTCAAACTCAAAAATCGGCCGATAGTTATACGATATATTAGATATGTGGTTAAGCTCTTTTCGACTTACGCAGGACGTCCGGTCATAAGAATCATGTGTACCAAGCTTATCAATTGTTTCTGTGAAATCCCCATTTTCCATATACAAAAGTACAACTGTTTATAGCATTCGTAGGCACCTAAGGAAACAAAGACTCTATAAAGTATATATTTATAGGGATATATATATATATTATTTATTTAATTATGAAAGGGGAGAAGTATATGAAGACTTTTATAATTGAATTCTACCTCTAAGCTCTAAACTACTCCATACTCTCTAATATCTAAGACCTCAGGCCTTTGTGTAGGGTATACACATTTCGTTGTGTCGCTCTCACTCGCTCTTATCTCTGTTTATCTCGTCCGCACTTCAGCTCTAGCCACCATTGACCATTGGCTACTTTGTGGTCTCTGACGCGGGCACTTGAGGCAGCCGCCTTTGAACTGTTTGCAACTGATGTGGGTAAATGGGTGTGTGGCATGGGAATGAAGCGGGTTAGAGAGGGGGTAACTCACTGCTAATTAGTGGCCTGCAACTATTTTTGGCTTTGACATTTAACATTGCCCCAAGGAGCCAAAGGCAAAGCAGATTGCTCCCATCCCCTTGAACCCCCTCCTGCCACAATTTGTAGTTGCTTTTGCAAACTGCTTCCCGACTGTGCCTGGCACTGTGTAATCCATTAAAAAATTGCCAGCCTGCAGAGAGATATATCTCACGACTTGACTGGGTTATCTGTTAAATGTCTTGCGTGCAATCGGAATGGCAAAGCGGGACGGACGTGCGTGATGCGCGAGAACCAGGACGAGGACCTGGCAAATGTTTCGCCTTTATTGCCTGTGAAATTAGTATTTATGAGTGAGCGGAAGTCCGTGGAAGGAACAGCAGACGCTTTGTCGACATCGAATCGGCGTCCTGGGAAGGCAGTCAGGATATTAGAAATGATTAAGGCACCTGAAACATTTGCAATAAAATTGAATTATGACTTTTAATATTGGCAAAAAAAGGCATGGCGTAACCCCAGACCCCCACAGCAGGCAACTCTACTTAACTTGTGTTCCCCTGCCCCTTCTCCTGCTCCTGCCCCCACTCCACCATACCAGCTGCATCAACCCCGGGCAGCAGTTTTGCAGCACTTTTTCCAGGGTTGCAAAGCAATTATCAAACGCGAGTTTGGTTTTTTTTTCGCGGTTCACTTGAAACGCGGTTCGGTTCTTATTGAGTTCCGTTCGGAAAAGTGTGCTAACGATCTATGCTTAGTTCCTTGTGCATAATATTATTGGGTTCGACTATGAACCGGTTTAAGCTGCACTACCTAATGGAATTCATCATTAACCTACTGATTCACTTGTAAAACACTTCGGTTTGAATCGGTTTACCTTGGGTTCACAATGAAATTGTGTTCCATTTAGACAATGTGAGCTTTGCTTGTTTGGTTCATCTTTTTGCTTCAGATTTATTTTTGGCTACACTTTAAGCGCGGTTCGACTGTGAACCGGTTCAAGCTGCACTACATAATGGAATTTATCTTCTGGTTCTCTTGCAGTTAAGAGTCAATAAAGCATGTTAAGTCCCTTAATTCCTCAACACTTTTGAACTGCAAATTAAAAAGGGAACCGGTTCATGCTGCACTACCTGACGCCGTTAATATTGCTTTGAAAGGAATGAGAAATGATCTTTAACCTACTGGTTCCTTTACACTATTCGGTACAGAGTCTATAAAACTCGTTAAGTCTTCTTCTTATTCAACTCAAATGGTTCAATTTGAATTTGAAAATGGCTTGGCTTAAGGGATTGCAGGAAGGAGAGAGAGAGAGAGAGAGAGACAGAGGAAGTATCCCTGAAAGTTATATGGATTAAAATGCCAATTACAATTTACTTTAATGGACTAGCCATAATGCCATAACACTTTTAGACAATGCACCGTTTCGTAGCGTTTCATTCCATTCCGAAGCGGGCCATGTGGCAATTAATTTGCATTTTTAAATTGCAAAATGCTCCTGGGGTGGTGGCAAAGAACAGAGAACAGAAAATAGAGGGAGGTAGTGCGATTGAGAGGGTGCTGCTGGAGTGTCCTAAAATCGAACAGATTGCAATAATTACAAAGAAACGCGACGCGACGCGACTCGACACGATGCGACGCACAGTGGCGGCAAAAAGGGTTCAAATGTTAATGGCAATCAACTTGCCGGGCCGCCTAATTTTTATGTGGCCGGCGTAGAGCGCATTTTTAATGAAGCCCCGCGAGCCGCGAAGGGGTTAAAGCACAAATTAATGAAAATAAATTGTTATTTGCCGGCGGGGCATAATAATAATAATAGCCAAGTGTCCTGCCAGCTTCTGCTGCCACTTGAGGCGGCAAACTACAAACAGAAAAAAGAAAACCGACAAAAAAAAAAAAAGAAAATACCTAAGGAAAAATTTAAATAAATCAAACCACAAGCCGCTTACGTAGACATCGCAGAAGGAGAAGGCGCGGAATGGAGCACGGCTGGGTAGACAGGCCAAGTAATTTCCATAATTAATTTCTTTTCGCTCTTTTTCCGCCTCTTCTAACGCATTTTCATAATTCGCATCTCTTTGCATTCTCTCCATCATTAATAATCAATTTTTCAAATGTGAATTTGGAAGAAATACCAACAAAATGGCCAAGGAAAAAAAAAGATACATTTCCACACAGACACGGCACGAAGCATAACAAGCATAACTAAATTTCGATTCGGATTTTGAATGGAATTCTCGAGTTTCGCGATGCGCTACAATTAGTTGGGAAGGTTCCTCAGTTGTGCAGACCATGAAACGGATTTATAGCACATTTTGTAACAATCTGCTTAACTTTTAAAAATAAGAAGTCGATATATGACTATTAATTGGTATAGCAGATTTTATTCACTTTGAATATCTTAGTGAATCTACTTAGAGTTGAAGAATAGGATGTAAGTCTCTCTTGCATTTTCTTCTGGTCCTTTCTTTATTTCCAAAATGTTGTTGCGATCAGTTTGTGTTCCTGATAAGTAGAGTTGTTTGCCTGTTCCTTATGCTTTATTAATTTTTTAACTTTATCTATCTTTTGCATCTTTTGCAAGGGATCATATGAAGATTGATTAATGAATGATTATGACTTTGGGTTTGCCAAGTGATCTTATAAAGATCATATGATTGAATGTGATGTTCGATTCAAATCGGATTTTATACTATGTATTAATGTATTTATCTCTATAACATACCTTATTGTAAATACCCTTCTTAACCTATATGCCCGTTGTGTACCGCCGTTACCTTACCCACTTTTTGCCGCACAGTTGAACAAAAAAGCGCCTCCCTTCTGTGTTTGTTTTTTTTGGGAAATGGACAAAAAATGCCGGAAAAAATCACGCTTTAATTAACCGCAATTATGTGCGGAGTCGTGGGCGTGCCTTGCCACCCCCCGCCCTACTGCCCGCACCCCTGAAGCATCGCTTGGCATCTTGGCCGCAACTTGAGCAGGCGAGAGTCAATAAAGCAAACGCTCGACGGGAGTCGGCTAGGAAAAAAAAAAGCCAAAAAACGAAGTGAAATCAAGTCAAATTACGTGCTTATGAACGGGAAAATGTCGAAATGATTTACCGTGCATTATCGCCACTCGGTCCCCGGTAATCCCCCCTGCCCTCGGCCGCCCTGTTCGTGTGCCTCAGCCTGACCCGGGGCCACGTTCCTATCTCGCCGAGCTTGTGTCCGCTTCTTGGCCGAATTAAAAATGTGAAGCAAAACGACAGCAGGCACAAAAAGGACCCCTCTCCCCCTCTACCCCAGTAACAAAGAAGGGCAAAGGGAAAGGAAAAATTCAAATTTCATTTTCGCCTTGCGCAAATTCTAGGGCGGATTATTTCTGGTCCAAGCTCCTCTGTGATTCCCCTCACCCTTCTGTCTTCCCCACTCCCTGTGTGCTTGTTCCTTGTGTTTGCTTGGCTGTCTGTTTGTTTGCTTGGTTTCATTGTTGTTTGTTTGTTTACTTAATAATCCCCTCCCTCCCTTCGTCACCCCTTGTGCTGCCTCTCGGCCTCGACCCTCCGCTCAGATCCAGATGCCAATGAAAACAATTTCTTGTCGTTTTATTTATTTATTTATTTAGATTTTTTAGATTTTTCCTTTTGATTTTCCCTGCCGAATTTGATGCAAATTTAATTTATTGTCTTCTGCAGCGAGAAGGAGAATTCTGACCCCCCTTCCGTAATTTATTTGCTGTCAAGTTGCGCGATGTTTGCCCGACGATTAAGCGGCCGATTAATCTAATTTGCATAAGAATTTATGGAGCTAACAAATTTCAGTTGCGATAGTCGAAGAGAGAGAGAGAGAGAGCGGTAAATATATTGAAAGAGCGATAAACAGAGAGAGAGAGAGAAGGAGTGAGGGAAAGACAGATCAAGTTAGAGAGAAGGAGGAAGCGCAAAGATAGATGAAAGAGAAACAGAGAATAAGTTTTCAAGAGATAGTGGTATAAATGATAAGTGAGAGAAGAGAAATCAGAAGTAGATTAAGTGTGGATCGTAGTTAAGAAAAGAGTGTAGAGAAAAGGCATAAAGAAGAAAAAGAGATTAACAAAATGGAAAGAAAAGGGGGAAATATGCATGGAGTTATGGAAGGGATGATAGAAATGATTGAGTAAGTTTAAAGTTCATATGAAAGTTATTGAAATATTGCATCAATAAGAGGAAATGAGGTTAGAAGTCAATTCGTCGTATATTTTCCTGAATTTATCAGTTCAGTGAGCTTAATAAACGACTCTTCCTCACTAGGGTCACTGTGCTAACTGGTGTCGTACGCCACTGCGATAAACAATAAACTTTACCTGGAGAGTTTAGAAAAATCTCCCCTTGCAAAGACAATTCGAGACAATCAGGCACGCTTCGTATGCTCGTATTCGTACTCTTTATTCAAATAGTTTCTTTGAAGAGCCGATCTGCCTGGCTATGCCATAAGTATCACCCTAAGAACTGGTTCCTTGCGGCGCTGAAGCAACCCCTAATGGAGAGACAACTGCAACAATCGCATCCATAAGCTGCGTGTGTTTGTATGTGACTGTTTGAGTGTACATGATTAATGTTTGTCTACTCTACGTATGTGCGAGCTCTTATAGGCGTCCCCTCTCCGCTCTCACTCTCACTCTCCTGGTGTCGGTGTCCTCTGCCTGTCATCAGGTGCGTTTAATTGCGCGAATTTCGCGCCCTGAGTCTGCGACTCCCCACTAACTATAATTGGTCCTTACACATGGCCATAAATTAATACATTTTAAGTTTAATTGTCTAAACGGCCCTCATTAATGCCTGCGGGCTCATTATAATAATTAAGGCTAATTTATGACGTCATTAATATTAAATATATGCACACATATTCCGCAACATCTCGGCACATGTTCTGGTCAATCCTTCCTCGTGGTGGGGTTAATGTGCCAGCGGAAGTACATTCGGTTGTGTGCGTGCGTGAGTGGGTGTGAAATGACCAAATCATTAGATGAAACCCAAGAAACCGCACTAACAAGTACCCCCAGAGACTGCAAAGTTTTCCAGACGGGGTACCTAATTTATATAGTACGCCATATATGCCGAAGGAGTCGGTTGATGTCTCTCACTAACGAGCGAATGCAGCCGAGGTTCTCAATATCAGAGGGGAGAGTATTGCTATTTCTTTGTCTGTATGAACACCTAGATCTCAGAGATTATAAGACCTAGGAGTACCAAATTCGGTGACTATAGTCTGTATGAGCTTTTGAATGTGAGCTTCTCAAGTGAAATCATGGAACACTTATGTATGTTATTTACTGTGTTGATTAAGTATTTAATAATAGCTCGTATTCTTAGAATAGGTCGTATCCGTAGAATATGTCGTATCCTTAGAATAGCTCGTATTCTTAGAATAGGTCGTATTTCTAGTATAGGTCGTTTTCTTAGAATAGGTCGTAAATGGATGGTGGTTTAAAGTTCATCTTAGATGCCAAAGTAAACAGTGTATAAATCAGATCTGTTTTGGACTTTACATTTAAACTGAACAGTTTTGACAAAGGTTTAATTATCATATAACTTGCTTGCAGATGGAATGACAGCTAGACACACACACACACACGCACTTGTGGTGCTATCATTATTAAGTTAATTTCCGGTTGGCATGATGAGTTGTTTGCCTCAAATGCTTTCTCTCGTCTGTGGACTGCTGCACATTATAAAATTTATCAAAATATGAAATCGCACACACTAGCACACATACTCGCACACCCACACATATGTATGTACACACTTGAGCACCCTCTTGTGGGTCTCAAGTGCAAGCCGAGCGCTTAATTAGCTTCGTCGTGTGAATTGTTAAACATTTTCGGGACCACACGGCGTATGCACGTTGCTTTTTATGATTTTCACACTTTGTCGGGCCGTTGCCCAACTGCGAAATTTAATTACCGCATTGCGGCCGCAGGAGGGTGTTTGGTTATGTTCAGCAGGGGAGAGGGGGGGAGGGGAACGGACGACCACTTGGCGTGCAAATTACGCATGTAGACCCGGGCACTTGATTGGCGTTTTCAAGGGTCACACTCTCACATCACACTCCCAATCATTCTGCGCCTCTGCCTACGTCACGCCCCACCTCACCGATTCTTTGTCGCCTCGACCCGATGCTGCTCTACCTTCTGGAGTGTTTCGACATTTTTGAGCGTGTGCTAAGAGCCCTCCTGGTATAGCTCTGAGTTGGGTCCTTTCATAGACAACAATTTCGGCTTTCTCAAAGGTTCTTACACAGTTCGAGAAACAAAAAGATATACATTGAACGTTGTGTAAGGTTCTTAAATGGTTTATAATTACTATATATCTTGAGTATAACCTAACGTAACCTAATCTAACCCAAACTAAACTAACCTAACCTAAGCAGCTTGTTAAATTAAAAGATACACATGATGGTATTATGTTAAATTGGGCAAAAAGGGAGTCCTATACTATAGGCTTATACTATATTGTAAATGGGATAATATGTCTAATATTTCTACAGAGTACGTAATCATTTTAATGATATGCAAACAGATCTGAAGTTTATTTGCCTACACACATTATTGTAGAAGGAACCTTATCGACCTGAGATGTTTATTTTGCAGAGTGTATCAACTTTCTGGATACTATACTGATTATAATATTATCCGCATGCAATACCTATCGTTAGTTAGTTTAATAACATGTCAAAGATGATTAATTTCATCTAATAAGTTTCAGTTAGATTATAATATATATGCAGGGGTTTAGTTATGTTAACATGCACTACAAATCAGTATTATTTTGTTTTTTTCCATAGAGTATCGTACCAAGATAGGTTTCTTCTCAGAGATAGAAACCATTTCCACATTTTCTGGTTACATAGTCGCGGCTCCATTTGTGGCTGGGCACATTGACAGAACTCGTTAGCGGGTTGGTAATGGCGCTGGGTTGGGTAGAGGTTGGTAACGTTTTTCCTGTTGTTGTTTGTTTGTTTTTCTTTTTTTTTTGACTCTTGACTGGCTTCGTCTGTGAGTTTTACACCTTTTGCGCCTTTGTCAACATTTTAATGACAGCAATTCAGAATATTCGGGATGCTCTTGGTGGGCTCCTGATTGCGCCCATGATATCTGCCATTGTCGGCAGCACAAGCAGGTACTCTCCCTCTCTCCTCCTTCTCCACCTGCCCCTGCTGCCACTTGGAATCGCTTCGGACTGCGTAATGTGTTTGAAGTTTGTGTGCCAGATAAGTGTCATATTTAATTTTTTCCTGCTTTTTATTGTTGCATATTCATGGCAACTAGACAGCAAACAACCCCAGAGCGAGGAACGGGAAAGGGGAAGCAGAGAGAAAGAGAGAGAGAGAGAGAGAACCTTATCTTTTTTATGTGTAGCAACTTTTCTTGCCAGCAGGTTAAATGAGACAAGGCCATTACGACCTCGAGGACCTACCAAGCATAGCTGGAATTCTCGTAGAAATATTTAGTATTTAAGAACTTTGAAATTAGATAGATTACTTGATGATGGTGTATCTTCTTACAAGAAGTCTTAGGTATAGACAAAAGAGAAACACAACTTATGGGATCAGCTTTTGAACATAGATATATTTTAATAGATATTTCAAGGCAGTTTCTCTCATTTTGTTTGGTCTTTTTCTGAGTATGTACAGTAGATCTTAAGTCTGCCGCATAATACAATTTAAAAGCACAATATCTATTATGAGGTCTCCCTCAAACACATGAGGCATCATTAATATTCCCACCCTAAAAGAATACACTGAACTGAACTGATCCGTTGAGTTTGTCATTTAATTTAATTTGACTGTCGAAAGTCGGGAACATTATGAAGCTGTCTGCAAGGTATCCCAGGGCAGTGTCACGCACATGCAGAGCTCTGCACTACCTACATGGCACACATGGTGTGCCTGACCCTGTCCCCGTAGAGATATGCCTGATAAGCTTATCCTGCTCACATGTGTCTGGAGACAACTTCATAGAAGATTTCACGTGCCTTGTCAAAAGGAATTTAAATAATGACAAACGACGCTCGCTGCAGTCAAAGACGACGATGAGAGCAGACCGTAACGGGCCCTGCGACCCCTTCGACTCCATCTCCCCATGCCCCATGAAGAAGTTACAAGTAGTGGAAAAAAAGCCGCAGAAGAAGTCTGAGCAGAGATAAAAAATTGCGGTTGTCGGTTTGTCTTAAGTTTGGGCCAAGTTTTTGGCTGTTGAAAATTCTAATGTTGTCACATTTGCATCCTCTTCATGTGTGGCAGAGAGGGAGAGAGATCACGTAGCACGTGGCAGATTGCATTGGGATTGGTTGCACGTCCCTTCCCAGTTGGGGCAACTCAAATATTCAGTTACAGCTGCCTTTTGTTATATTCATATTATTGCGATTTAGTTTTGTTTTCCATTTCTTGCACGATTTCCCAGTCGGGTACTTAACCTTTCTTGCCTTCTTCATGTCAAAAAAGTGTTGCATACTTTCTGGGAAATGTTGGAGTTGCCTTCTACGATACTAAATATTGACGCATGATAAATCTATTCTATATAGTATGAGTTTAAATGTTATTTAGTTAAGTAAAACTGAAATTGTTGAAACGGGGTTTCAAATGAGTTGTTAAATTCTATTAAATTAAATTAAAATTAAACTCAAATTATTTTTAAATTTTATTTTATTTTTATTTTTTTTTTCAACTTAATATTTCTCGTTTACTGCTTCATGGAACCCTTAAAAAAAAGTCTCTTAATAATTTAATTAATTCAGAACAAAGACTATTTATTTGTTTTGTGTTCACAGAGCATTCTCTAGTCGTCTAGTTTGCGTATTTATTTCTTTTTTTAAGCTACTTTTTGATTTATGGCACACACGCATCGAAAATACAACAACGAGAAAAATACTAACGCTGTTTCTCATCGCCTGTCGTCTTTCCGTCCCGCATTTTCTTCGTCCGGCTTTGTTGCTGGGGCTAGTTTTTAATAGAAAAATAAAAACGAAATGAAATTTATGACGGAAATGATAAGGCAAAACACACACGCACACACACACACGTACACACGTACATATATACAGAGGGATGTTGGCAACTGAGATATCTCATAACGGCAATACGAAAACTTTTGCCCAAACATTTCTATTTGCAGTTTCCGTTTGTTGTGTGTGCAGCTATTTGAAATATTCTTCATCCTTTGTTACTTTTTGCTTTCCTTTTTTTTTTTTGGCCAGCGGAAACGGATGCGGCCATTGTTGGACATGGACAAACACAAACACAAACAGAAGTCGGGGCAGGGGCAGGGGCTGAAACAGTGAGAAGGATTAATGCTAACAACAAATATAACTTTATTAAAAAATAAATGAAATTTGTGCACTGTTTTGCTGTTTTGCTGGTGGCAAATCCACAAAAAAGGATCAAACTGGGCGCCAAAACTATGCGAAGAATGTGCAAGTTGAGACAAAGGCCTATGGGGGGAAGCAGCAACATACTTTGCATCGTTGAAGCCTGCGGCAAGTGGCGCAACGGCTGTGGCAGCTGCTGCTGCTGCTGCTGCTGGAGGCCTGTTGAAAGCATTACTGACATTGCGACTGCGACCCGAAACTGGTCAAGAATTGTGCACAGATAGTGACACAGAACGAGGCAGCAGCAGCAGCAGAGGAGAGTGCAGGGGGGCAGGGACAGGGACAGGATGAAGGCAGCAGGATACACATGAGCGCCTCATCAAGTATGTGTGCGTATGCGTGTGTGTGCGTTAAACGGAAAACGGAAACGGATATGGCTGCTGGACAACGATTCGGTCTACAGTTGAGTCTTGTCCTGAAGAGGGGCAAGTTTGGGGGAGGGGTGGGTGGTGTGTATGGGGTCTGACCAAAAGACGTAAACGGTATTAATTGAATTGAATAATTACATGCGCAAACAAACAGTCGGGTAGAAACTGAGCTTGCAAAGCAACCGACAGTATCCTTAAAGCACTGCAGGGGACATGGCTATAGAAATCTGTATTATTTTATATAGTTATACATATATATTTAGGTATAAATAAATACATCTTCTGCAGCAAGCTGCCTTCAAGCGCATTCAGTTTCTCGATATTTATCGATAAGTTTTATATTGATGATACATAAATAAAAGCTGTTTCCTTTGATCTGAGCTCATTCATCAACAGATCTTCACGTTGATAACAATTTCGTGTCTCTATCGATATATATCACAATTTATCGATAGCACTTTGTGCTGCCCAAGTGCAACACAAAGTTATCATACCCCGATGCTGCGTATAAAAGTTGCAGCAACAGCAAACTTTGTGCAACACTTGAGCTGAGCTATTTGCCACTCCCCCTCCTGCCAACCCCCACTCCCCCCTTCCACCTCAAAACGTTGTTGTTTCTGCTGTTAAATGGCTAATTTGTTTTGCTGCACGTTGTTGTTAGTTACAGCTGCCACAGAATGTGGCGCAAGACCCTCGCCAAAAAAGGGTTTACACAGCACTGACCCCAAACTCCCCCACTGGCAACGCCTGTCAAGGACATTTGTCATAATTTACTTACACATGTACAGAGCTCACTGTGTCTGTGTCTGTGTCCATCATCCTGCATGGCTCTCTCTGTCTGTCTGTCTGTCTGTGTGTGTGTGTGTGCGTATTTGTCTGTGATTTGTGTTCATTGGCTTAAACGGCTTGTGTGGCACAGCCATCGTTATTAGTCGTAGCACCTGTGGCACATGCAACGCCCAAATGTGTCACAAATACTCGCAACGCATTAATTATCCCTATGTACAGCCCGGATAATGCTGATGCTGACTGTGAAGCTGATGATGATGATGATCATGATGATGATGAAGAGTATTCAGTTAGACCTTCACTACGCAGTGTATACAGATTTGTTATTAAAATTATAAAAGGTTTTTTCTTATACATGAACATAAACTGTTTATTGAAAACTGAAGAGATGTGTCCTGCCTCATCATGCAGGTAATAATCCATTGACAAGTTAGGAGAGATTTGAATACTTCTCTGATATACACCACTCTGGATGATTAATCACAATAGAGACTTTGGGATCCCTTAAATCATATAAAGGTACATATTAATATACTATATTATGAATATGAACAAGAAGTGCATTACGAAAAGAACAAGATTCTCTTTCAAGAAAAAACTGCCAGATTTAAAGGGTACTTACATCAAATATAATATAGATCGTGTTGTTATTGCTTACATCTTAATGGAACTTATAGAACTTTAAACTTGGTTATTGTGATTTAATTTCGCATAATTGTAATAACTAAGTTTCATATATTTAGATTATCTCGTGCCTTGTCAGATGAACGAATTCGTAAACCTGCACGTAAGTATCTCCAAGTTCTTTTCTGCTAATTTCACTTGCCACCCTTCCCATTTGATCTCCCCCTTTGAATACAGCATATTTGCATTGAGGGTAATTAAGACTCGCAGCCTGGCTATTTAAATAAAAATAATAATGTATATTATGCTTTGTAAGTGTATGAGGAGTACACACGCATACTCTCGCGCTCTCTCTCTCTCTCTCTCTGTCTCTCTCTTTCGCTCTCTCTCTTTGGCTTGACATTTTCCAGGCTCATTTATGCTGAACTCTTATTAATTCGATTTTTATCGTGCCCCTGGGAGTCACTGTGTGGCATTTCACGAATTTCGAGTATTGTGCATATTTCCATCAAGGCGGGCTACCCTACTACCCTACTACCTTGTTCTCCACCTTCCCCTTCCCCCGCCCTGTGCTTACCCGCTACCCGGCAAAGTGAACTCACCTAAAGCGCGTAAATCTCGTGCGTCTTTATTTCTTCATTAATTTAAGCGGCGCTGGCAGCGAAGCCAGCAGCGCCAAAAAACGTACACTTCAGCGCCCAGATTTACAAAGGCAGATTATTTTATTACTGATACCCTTTCGATGCAAAGTACTCAGCTGAAACTGAGAGAGTTGGCAAGAACTCTGTTAACATCAAAGATATCTCAATGCAATTCCTTCAGTAAGTGTAGCTAGAGTAGATCTATTGAATAAGTATTCATTTGTATATGTATTTTAAATGATAATGAACCTATATGTGTTATATAAAGTGGTGATTTTAAATGATAATGAGGTTATATCTGTTATATGTAGTGCTAATAAAATACCATAAAATATTTATGAAAAGCTTTTCGTATTTATTTCTAATTTGTTATTCTCTCGCTCTTTTTCTCCTGCTGTCTTTCACTCTCACTCATTTCTCGCTCTTTTTCTCTTTCTGTTTTTCACTCTCATTCATCTCATCATGATCTTTGTCTGGTTGCAAGTTAGGTTAGGGTATTTGTGATACTGCATGGATGAAGTCTTCATTTAAATTTGCGTGGCGCGTGCGGCGCCGCTTGGGGTGAAACCGGTGGATGGGGACGGTGTCGGTGGTTGGGCGGGTTAGCTCGCGATTTGAACGAGTTAACGTTAACGGTAACGTTAACCCCTTACAGCTGTGGCAATTTAGACAGTCGTCCTGTGCCCCCCTGTCCCCTGCTCGTTCTGTGCTTGTGCGACCGGCTCAGCCTTGGAAATCTAATTAAAACAACAACCACCGATTTTTGTCTTTCGGGCCGTGGCTAAAGCTTTATAAATGTTTTGATTGCATTAAAGCCCTGCCAAGCGAGACGTTTCCAGCGCACTAGAAAGGGCCACAGGCGAAGACTTTCACAGTAAACTCCACAAACACACACACACACACACACATACATACATGTGTGTGTGCCGAAGGTAACCGAGTAAAGCTGTCAAATTTATATTTCTCTGGCTGGTTTTTAATTGGTAGAAATCAGATAAAACATAATTTCAATACGCCACATCAGGTTTTATATACGAAACCTTCGAACTTTAGTTAGAAGTACAGTGAAGCTTGGCTAAGCAGAAACTGCTGTGAAGAAATGTTAAATAACATATGTTGAGATAACATACGATTAAAATAGGTAGCTCATTACTAGATAGCATATCTAAATATCAATACGAGTATATTAAATATGTTTATAATATGTTAATATATTTATAATTGATATATTTTGATATATAGTATGATATATATGATATATTGTAATGTATTAGATAAAATTAAATGAAATGTATATTTAACTGTACATTCCATATTTACTACAGTCTAATACTGAAGATCTTATTGAATTCCTCTAATTGTAAATTCTGAATTTGAATTAATATGACAATACTAGAATACTATGCTTATATTTACTTAGTAGATATAACTAAAGATTATAATCATAATGTAATAATATATATAAGCATATACAGCCGTGGACGTATAAATAGCACACAATAGAATAGTAACTTTAGATCGATTATTTCAGATTTATTTTGCTTTCGATCCCAAAATTTTTGATGTGAATCGATTATTGTTGTCTTCCACATGATGTACAACCCAAAAATTTACCGTTATCATTTATTTCTTCTGCTTTATGCTTAATTTTCGTTCGCGAGCGATTATTTATTATTTATTATGTATATAATCTTTAATATTATCTACCAAATACCTTCTTTTCTTCTTTCATTCTTCAATTCAATTTAAAATATATAGAAATTCTTGCAGTCTGGTCCTTTATTATAACGGGTTTTCTCTTCAGCTATAATATATAAAGATATTTATTATTTGTATAGTATTATGCACTTCTTATGTCTTGTTCTCTGAATAGTTTGCACCTAAAGCTGGAGTTCATTATAGACAAGTTCAACTGTCAACTGTGCGCACTCCGTGTGCCTGTTCCGTGTGTGTGTGTGTATTCGTGTCTGTGTTTGGCTTAGTCTATTATTTCAGCTCGATTAAATCGTCTTACGGCTCAACGAGCTTTGTCTTAATATTATGTAGATGTCTAGAGATAGCCGGGAAGCGGTCGCAGTCATATTCGCAGGACTCACTCGAGTCCATTGTGCCATAATCCAAGCACATCATAAGCACATCCTTATGCAAATGCCTGAGTGTGCGTGTGTGGGTGCCTGTGTGTGTATGTTTGTGAGTGTGTTGGTTGATAAACAAAATGTAATTTACTACAAACGGCCAAGAGGAGCTGGCCAAGTGGAGCCGGGCACCTTTGCCAGGCGGCGTCTTTGGGGCAACGTGTTGCGCCTTGAGCTGAGCCCGACAGCTGCCAGGACATGGCTTGAGCCGGAGTCGTCCTTGTTGTTGGCTGCCAAAGACAAATGTCTCTCTGTTTGTTTGTCTATCCGTCTGTCTGTCTGTCTCCCTCTCTCTGTCTGTCTGTCTGCCGTGGAGCAGCTCCTTGTCAACTGCTCGACAATGGCAACGGCTGTGCAAAGATGATGATGATGATGAGTTTGTTTGAGGTAGCATTTCTTGTGGTTGTACGGCCTGCCCCCTTTGAAGGGGGTGTACGAGTGATGGCGGAGAAGGACAAGGAGGAGGGGGAAGGGGAGTCACACATGTCGCCAAATGGAGAAACACTTCGGTCTGCCAGTTGCTGCGCTCCTCTCCAGCCTGTGGCCATGTAAGCGATGTGTTTATTTGCTTTATTTCCTTTTGTTAAAAAACAGAAGAGGGAGTAGAAGAAGCAGCAGCAGCAGCAGAAGAAGTAGCGGGAGAGTGTCAAAAGCTCGCAAGTGACTTTTCAATTCGCCTGCACTCTCCAGAAATGTCACTTGCCAACAACTCGATAACTTCTCGAGAGGGGGCAGGAGGAGGCAGAGCGCGGAAGCTTTGACTAGATTGCATCCTCCGCTTGAGTGTTTTTTGTGAGCATAGTTTAGCGCTCTCTCTTGCGCTCTCCTTTCTCTCTCTCTTTTTGACACTTAATTTCCAATTGGCGTTTACTTGCGCGCGCTCTGTCTCTCTCCTTCTCTCTTTCGCATTGTCGGCAAAAGCTCCTCCCACATTTGTGTGTGCTTTGTCACCGCTGCCGCTTTAGGGATTTTTATGACAACAACAACTACAGCAGCAACAACTACATCAACAACTACAGCAGCAACTACAGCAACTACTACTACAACTACAACAGTAATCGGCTGCGAGAGCCGAGCGTGCATTGCCCTTGTTGTTCTTGTAGGGGCGTCGCCATTTTGTTTGCGCTGCCTCGTTGGCTCCACCCCGATTTGGCTGTAGTGTAGCCCGCAAAGCTCCCGATATGCACATTATATACACTTGCATGTGGCCAGTCTGTATATATGTATATATAGCCCTGTCTGTATGTACTCTTTATGTAGTCGCCATTTACACTGCACACGGAGGGGGAGGTGGCAACCGGTCTAGGGGTCTTTGCCCTCCCGTTTGACTTTTCCGCCTTGCACATTAAACACATTTTTGAGTTGAGTCTGTGACAAAAATAGTAAATGATTGCAGTTCTTTTGTTAAATGTCAGCAGACCATATATATATATATGTATAATCCTTATATATCGTATATTATACATACACCTTATGTATTTGTGCAGAAATAACTGTGACCATGGTAAAAAATTGCATAACATTTGTGAGTTTTTTGTGTTTGTACAGATGAAGCTATTTGTAATGAGAGCTCTCATTACATATTCTTGAAAAAATCTATAAATAAAATTAAGAATCATACCTGACAGTAACAAAAACAAAACATTTTCACAGTTAATATAATAAATACATTTATTATTCATCTATCAAATAAGAAATATAAATTATTTACAGCATGCAGAAGGTTTTATTCTTTTGTAGTTTATGGCATTATTTTTAAACTAAACTAAATTGTATGCACGGTAATTGTTTTTGAAGAAATTTTAAAGATTCCTTAGATAATATGTTGTTAAAAAAATCCTTTTTTCAGCTTCGAAAACAATAGTAGCCAAATTTGTGATATTTTATAATATCGTATTCCTTTTTCCAATTTCCAACCGTAACGACTTAGTGCATCGTCAATTTTGTACGACATATTTTATAAGATTCCAAAACTTATTGTTTTGGGAAGATTCAATAAAGATTCAATAAAAACAACTAATAAAATAACGAAGTAAAGAAAGCAACAACATTTAATGAGGATTTCTACTCAATATGTGCCATACATATCTTTTAGTTTTGCATAACTAACATATGTATAGTTACACATCCATAATTATAATTATAATTACTACATCCAGTTGTTATAAGACTATTATTGAAAATTGGGATATCAAAATGTTTTCATTCATTAAGAGCTTCCTATTCAATCTCATAGGCAACTGTGAACTGATTTTTTTGATGTTTAAAGGTTATAACAGCATAACCAAGTTTCAGTTCATGGGGATGTAACTAATTTGAACTTTGTAAAAGTGAAATATGCCGAGTTAGATTACAAAATATATATGATATTGATATCGATATATTATTGTTGATTATGATTCTGTTCATCTCCCAAATCTTCATTTCCTATTCCTACATCCCAATTTACAATTTTCGAGTTTATAAAATTAGGCAAAAAACTGAAACACTGAAAAGATTTGCAATAATTCGCTTAATACAATTTAAGAGTTTATCGTCAAAAAAACAATCGAAGAAATTCAATTATATACGAAAGTGGGCACAAAAGCGCCTCTATTCGTTTCCAATTGTTGAAATTTGTGGCTATTATATACCCTGTACGAGCGAATTGTAACAGCTGTGTTTCCGCTGTTCCATCTTCATCAAATATATTATAAAATAAATAAAACATAGGAAATTGAGACAACATCAAGGAACATTTTTTTTAAAACTATAAGTTGTTCTTCTTGTTGATGGAGAATTACAGAGTGTAGCTCTTAGTCGAGTACTCCCCCTCTGGCCTAGGCAGTTGTTTAATTTTTCTATTTGTATATTTGGTACATACTTAATTGGTAATTGGATTTGTGGGCTCTCAGACTCTATTTAACTTGTTAATTTCATTGTTGTTCTTTTGCAGTCACAGTCACAGTCTGGAGACGAACCTCCCCCTGGCTTCATGTCTCTCAATCGCGTCTCAAGGCCTCGTCTAATGAGTGAGTAAACAGTGGAAACGTTGTGAAGTTGGAGAGTTGCTGGAATCGGCCTCGAAGCTCGTCGAAGCGATGCCTTAATTCGCGGCGAACAATGCGCGAAAGAAAGTAAAAAGAAAATCCTTTTGTGCCGACTTGACTCGAGTTCATTTATAATTAAGTTGTCTAATTCATTTCGGCTTTTGTTGATATTTTCGTTTATTTTTGTTTTGTTTTTTTTTTCTTTTTTTTTGTTTTTGTTGTTCTTCTCATACTGTTGGCACTTGTTCCTCTTGTGCCTTGTTGTTCTCGCTGTATTGTTGTTGTCATTACCACAAAATCCACTCTTGACTGCAAGGGGAGCGCAGAGAGAGAAGCGAAAGAGAAACGTTTTCTTTTATTTCCCGTAATGATTCTTATGCCAGTCAAGTGGCTTTCTATGCGCACTTCAGTTCCAGCTGGCCGGGCCTGAGGCAGCCTCAAGTGGCCCAAGTCGACGCGAATGGGAACGGAAACGGAAATGGAAACGGCAACGGCAACGCCATCAAGTTAATTTTATTTATGCGCACACATTTCCGAGCCAAGAATTAGCAAGCAGATAAAACAATGCAGGGAGGACTCGGCACTCACCAGAGTCACCTGAAGAAGGCACCAACCTCAGACTCAACTTGGGCTTTTGTGACAACCCCAACTCCTTTTGGAGACATACTTAAAATGCAATAAATACAAATGAGAGATGGCGCAAAGTAAGTGCAATATCAAAGGAACTTCACGGCGAATACTTTGACTACGATCTGTGCAAACAGATAATGCTGTTGCCGCCTGTAAGTATGCAGTACAAAATAAACTTAGCAGTAAAATTACATATTTACATATATTACATATATTACATATATTACATATATTAATCTCTATCAAGAAGGTGTTGGCTGTACAACAGTTGAGCACATTCGACATTAACTATCTTACCTGTATTTTAAACCTTATTCCATTAAGAATCACAATTTATATACATCTATAACCCAGCGAGTAACTAAAGTTGTAACCTTTTTGATTTAATGTAACATTCGTTTTATTATCAATGATGGAACAAGTTGTTTACATGCTTCCCCACTCAGTCTTAAGTATGCTTAGTCCTCTTAATAAGACCGTACAGTAAGGCACTTCGAACAGGCGCCTGCCTCTTTGTTTTACCATTTCTTTTTAGCGTTTTCAATAAGACGACGGAACGAGCAAATAAAGCGCACAAATGCAAAATGTGTCGCCTAATTTGCCATTAGCGCTATAAAGGCAAATTATGAAGTCGTCCTGGCTGCACATTCCACTGTAGTCTGCAAGGGCCCCTTCTCTCTCCACCTTCCTCTCTCTCTCCTCTCTCCCCTTCGGTATTTCTCGTCGTACTCTCGACTCGGCTGCTTATCGCACAAATTCGCTCTCGTTCTCCTGGTCTAATTCGCCTAATATGGCCAAATGACACGAGCCGCGTTCGCTTGTGGGCAGAGGAAGAAGGTTGGTGAGGGAGGGGCGCTTAGTCGACTGGGCGTGCCATTTTTCACGGCCCTTGTTCCGCTTATCCTCATGGCTCATAATAGCTTTTCATTATTGTTATTACGCCGAGAGCTCCACTCGTAAAAATCTCCGTTACAACATTAACAAACGCATAAACAAAGCGTCGAGCGACGGTGAAGTACAGCGAGATGAAGGAGAGAGAGAGTACGGGGGGAATGCCACGGCCTAAGCACTAAGCGAAAAAGGAAACGCAGAAAAAACTTCCTGTATATCTCTTGCAATGTGTGTGTGTGGGTGGGGGGGGGGAAGGAATCCTTGAGGACAGCAAATATTCAAATGAAGTCGCGCGATAAGCCGACTCTAAATCTGTGAAAAACTGACGCCCTTCTTCAGCGCCTGCTGTGGAATTTTCTGTGCGTTTCTCCCCAACCTCCTTCCCTACCCTCCCTCCAACTGAGCCCTGCGACGGCGTGACTGCGTGTGTCCTGTGCCGCTGGCAAGGACCAAGATGCGGCCCTCGTTCCCTTCCCTGGCCCCCTACGTCCTTAGTAATGGGGTGTGATTTGTACACTTTTCCCCACAGCTTTTTTTTTTCTTCTTCGTGTTCTTCTTCTTCTGTTCGTTCGTCGCTGCTTCTTGTGTTGCCTTTTTGGCCGCGCGCCGCGAGAAAAGATTTTTGGGCCCATCCCTAACTAAGCCATAAAATTCCATTTTACAAACTGTGAATCCTTCATGATCACTTTAAGTGGTTCGCGCGTATTTTTTTCTCCTTCTCCTTCGGCTTCGTCTTTGTTTTTTTATTTCTTCTACTCTACCCCATTTTCGCGGACAGTTGAGGGCAATCATTGCCGGATGCTTAAGCAGATTTGCATCTTTGCTCGCTGTTGCCACGCCCCCTCCCCCCCCTTCCACTCGACAAGGCACAAGACGAGATTCTTTGTCTTGTTTGTTGTCAATTTTTTGGTTGTTGTTTTGTCGGTTGCCTGCAACTTGTTCGTTTACTTTTGGCGACGTCTTCATCAAATTAGACAATGTCGCCAAGCCGAGTCCTTCCCCCCCCCCATCTCCCCCTTCCTCCTGTGTCACTTTTGTTATGCTTGTTTTTTGCGTCTGTCAGTTTTATGCGAGTTCTTCAAAACTTTGCGTCCAAATGGCGTTTACTTAACGTTTTGCCGTCGCTTTTGGCCATTCGCGGCCAATGCGTTTCGTTATTAGGTTAAGTGCTTTGTCCCTGCATTGTCTCCTGCTGCCCTAACCTATAGTGTTGGCCTGAGTGTGTGCCTGAATGAACTGAAGTTCATAGAGTGCGAGAGCGAAGAAGACAGATCAGAGAAAGCTAGAGAGACAACAAAGAAGGGAGTAACTGAGAGTGAGAAGTGCCTACGGAGGGAGACAAGGGAATAAGTGAAGAGTGAGTAAAGAGACGTAGCTAAAGAAATAATATAGTAAGAGAAGGAAAGAACTTAGGAATTGGTAAGCGTAACTTAAAAGGAATATTGAAAGAGTAGAACGACTCTTCTGCTGCTCATTATCGAACCTATGTGGGGGAAACAACAGAAAGCAAGAAGCAAGACTTGAAAGCAGAAGAGACAGAGAACAATGTAAAGAGAACTTGAGACGATGATTAAATGATCATGAGAGAAAAAGAGGGACAATGAAATGAAGTCGTAGATAAAGTAATTGAGAGTGAAGAAGAGAAAGAGCAAGATAAAGAAAGAGCGAGATAGACTAATAGCGAGTGAGAAATTTAAATAGAATATACAAAAATATATTATAAATTGTCTTCTCTAACACTCAAAGATCCCTAGACGAAACCTCTAAAAGCACATTCTCTGCTTGCATCTCCTTCACTCTCAGCATTATTTGTTATAAATACATAATCCTACATTATAGAGAGTCCATCGACACGCAGATGGCTCTGGCGACGCACTGCATCCCATACCGACATTCCGGCATGTCGTTCAAGTAGACTCCAAGTACTTTTAAACACAGTTCAGCTTATCTCAGGAGTCAGCAGAGAGAGAGAGAGAGAGAGAGAGAGTAACAGTACATTAGCCTAATGATTTTGCCACAGGATGCGGCAGCAAAAAAGTGCATGGCCATGACGATGTTGAGGATGTTGACGATGTTACGCAGCACATTTCATAATTCCCGCGCCATGATTAAGTGCTGGCCAGGCAAGCGGGGGCGGTGACAGAGAGGGGGAAAGAGAGAGAGGGTAAAGTTTAGCTTGAGTTGAGTTTTTCTTGGGCAAAAGTTTTGCACAAGTTGTTGCTGCTGCTACTGCTGCAGTGGCTCTCTCAAGATGGCGGACGCATAATTAAGTAGCTGAGCGAGCCATGGTGGGCGCCCAACGTGGGGTGTGGGGAGGTAGTTGTGCGCATTGGTGCGGAAGTGTGAAAGCTGTTGCGCTCTTCGGCTTGAAAGGCAGCTGGGAATAGAAGAAACTTAGCCCAACTTGTGCTCAGTAGGACACTCTGGAGAGGAAAGATATTTGAATTTCCTTCAATATATTCTCTCTCTATGCACCCCATTTGGCCTGCTATATTGCAGTTATCATTGTGCAATATTCATTCACAAGTAAAGGCAGAAAGTGCTTCAATTTGAATCTAATATTTCGAATTCAATATTCAAAGTACCCAAACTCTTGCAGTCTCCTGTCTATTGTTCACTTGGTTATTCAAAGCGGACTCACAACAATCCGAATCGAAATCCGAATCAAAATCAAAACTAATGAAGTGAAAACGGCACTAAAATGTCTTAATATGTTTGCCGTACAGACGAGCAACCTGCAAAATGGTTAGAGAGGGATAAAGGGGGAGAGGTGGGGGATGGGAGTGGGGGGTGGGTGTGGGTTACTCTGCCTGGCACATAATATCCTTGTTGATTTCTTTTCGGGCGATTTACTGCCTACACACGATGTGTTTTGCCAGTTTTCTCCTTCTCATCGTCAACGTTGTTGTTGTTGTTGTTGTTGATGCCATTGTGCTTGTGCGTCGCTTATCTACATACAGGGATCAGGAGCAGCCGCTTTAGAGCTGCCGTCCTCCCCCTGATCGATAAATTTTCCATTAAGGTTATTTTTAAATGCCGCAAAACACAAGACAGGAGTCTGCCAGCGTGGCTAACTGGCTGCCAGGCGGACGGACGGACGGACGGACGGACGGACAGGAGCGAAACGTGTGCCAGCCTGTGCCAGGATAATGTACTCGTTATGCCCGATAAAGTTATAAACTCGTATGTGCCGGCAGCGAGGGTTGCCTCCTCCCTCCTCCACATGCCACATCCCACATGCCGCATGCCTCATCCCGCTTCTTGCCCATCGAATTGATTTACGACCTTCGAAAATTTCAAACACATTCCCGCCCAGCCGTGCTTGCTCTCTCTCTGTCTCTCTCCATCTCTATCTTTCTTTCCCACTCTCTCGATTACCCGATTCGCAGCTCTTTGCTTTTTTCCTGGTCTTCTTTTTGTGAATCTTTAAAAATGTTTAGCGGTTTTTTGCTGATTTGCTTGTCCAGCTAACAAGCTAACACACACACACAAACACACACACACTGCCATATCATATGATATCATATTTGTGGCTTGTGGCTGCTGAATTCCTTTGGCTGTGCCCAAAGTTATCTGATTGAGTGCGAACTGCCAATGGTCTCAACACCCCCGCCAGCCAGCACACACATTGCCAGGATGCTTCTCTCTCCAATTCTCCATTCCCCCATCTCTCCCCCTTCTCATTTTCTTTGTATCTTTGCATTTGTTTCCCTCAGTGTGTGTGTGTGTGTGTGTGTGTTTTTGTGTGATGATCTAAAACGGAAATCCTGTGGGCAGATAACTGCCATGCATTAAGGCAAGCTCCCACTGACACTCCCTTTCCCCCCGCCCGACTGTGTGTGTGTGTGTGGGTGTATCTATGTATGTGTTTGCTATTTAGGTACAAGCATGAAGCACCCCCACCCTCGTTCCTCTTCACTCAGAGTGGGAATGCAAACCTCAGTGGAAACGTTGTCCTTGCTCTGCATCATTTTCTGGCAATTTTTTTTATTTTGTTCGTCGCCTGCCTGGGCGCTGTTGTTGGTTATTGAATTAGCCCAATAAACCAGAAAAACAAGACAACACACACGCACACACACACACACATGTACGCAAATGTATATTTTGCAACCCTGACCACGTCCCGCCCCGCTCTGTTGGCCACGAGAGGCGTCAAAATAACAGAGCAGGAAAGCATTTCAGCACTCGCATTTCAACGGCCAACGGCTGCCAGGCAACTCATTAGAATGTTGGCTTCCACATCCCCCCACACCCACTCATCTACATAGTACGCTAATAGTCCCAGTTACCCTACCCCCACTACCCCCTAGCCCTACCCCTGCTACCCTGCCTGTGCTCGTCTGCATGGCATAATTGGAGGCGTTTGCTTTGTGGACTGAGGCATTTGCCAGTTCAGGGAGCTGTTTGTGTTGTTATTGTGTCATTTGTTGGGTGTGTGTCTGTGTGTGTGTAGGGGAGTGTGTGCCTTGAATTCACCTGTGTATTAATTTGTTTGCTAGATCAAAGTAACAGTACTAAGGTTTCATTGTCAGTCACTGCGAGGATAAGGATGGGGAGAGAGGCAACTGAATCTGCATCTGAGAACGAAACTGTTTCTGATTGACATAATTAAATACGTCTGCAAATGCATAACATGTGGCACACACACACACACGCACACACACAAGTGTGATAAGTTCCAGAAATGTTACAATCGGATTCATGTCCAGGCAAGTCTTGATTGTTGAAAAATAGAGAGAGAAGTTCGTATGAGTAACTCAAGAGAATTTTACAAAGTCACAATAGCATTTTGTTTGTAGCTATCAAAAGGGGAAACTTAACGAAACAAACCTTAGACCAAGTGGAAAATTCATTCTTTACTCAATAGAAAGAAAGTTATCAATGTTTATAAAAACAAACTAGAAGACATTGAATGCATTATCATCATTCTATTCAACTTCTGCTAATGTGTATCACATTTCAAGAAAAGTTTAGTGAAGAAGAATGAAATAATCAAATGAATATTATTGTTATTTATTTGAGGCGACCTTGTAGACCTATAGTTAACCCTACTTGGCTTGCTGCTTACTATATAGTCTGGTTATTTTAAGGAAATCAATAATTTGTTCTAGAATGGTCGACCGTACCACATTAACTGACTTCTTTAAAGAGATAATCCAGGACATACTGTACAGTAAGCATTACTCACTATAACTAGTTTACTAAGATGGGGTTTTATTCTTCAGTAAGTAGCCCTGTGAGGATTCTCACTGAGTTCATAGTCAGCTTCATTATCTGCTTAAGCCTCTTGGGGTTGTAGCTACCTAAAAGAGTCTTCGATTGCCGAAGGCTTGGTTCACAGATCTTTGTCTCTTCTGATCTTACGTACACCCTGATAATGTTTCTGCTTAGCCTTCTCATTTCCCTGTAATCCATCCCATGTGGGCAGTCTGTGAGTATTATCAAGGGTTGTTCAGTTTGAAAGTACTATTTTTATATCACTTGTTAACTTTGGGCTTTCCATCGAACTCTTTTTCGCACTGCGTGTGTTCTTTGTAGGGTATTTTCAATTCGACACATTTTGCTCCCTCTTGCTTCCTGTTTTCCTCTTTGCTTTCGAGCAACAAGTACGCAAGGCTGCTGGTCCTGGAGAACATCGTCGCGGGAGCGTTGTCCGTGCATTGCGGAAGTCATTTTTTTTTTGCCAGACAATTTGCTTATTTTGTGATTTCCGTTTGCCTACCCCAAGCTGGCGAAATATTTCCGGCATTTGACTTGCCTGCCCTCTTGCTTTGTGTCTCCTCTTGGTTTTTATCTGTTTCTCTTTTTGTTGCTTTGTTTTTGTTTTTCTGCAGTTTCACTAATTCGGTCATCCACTTTGGGATGCTCCTTTGGCCAGTTTCTTAAATCCTCTGGGCGCATTTAGCTCCCTCCGAGAATTTTTTTAAAATGAATTTTAGAGCCAAAGGAAAAATGAATTTGATATTTTAAGCAGGTTTGTACGATATTATCCTGTGTTTACATAAGTGTTTAAGGGGTGAGACATATTGATCTGTAGTGGCAAACCTGTTAGAAAAGAAAGAAATGCACTTCATTCAATTATGCCTTATCCATACATAACTCTTAACTCTTTCCATACCTTATAGGAATATTATTCTTATACAGATTTACATTTAACTAAGTTCTGGAAAGAGGGAAGTTATCATACAAAAATATGAGATTTACGCTTCATTTGGCCAACAACAGCAACGGACACGGGAACAAGAATCATACCGCATTATTGTTATCCGAAGTCATTTAACAATAATCGCGTGCATATGAAATGGACCGAGAGTCATCGCATGAGAAGTAGGAGGATGAGGATGAGAGTGAGGTTGATGATGACGCTGCATCTGCATACTCCTGTTGCCTGTGAGCGGGACTCCGACTCTGATGCCCGGCTGCGTTATATAGCCGGATGTGTAGCCATTGTTGGGCACTCATAAATTGCAAATGGCCAAATACCGTTAAATGGTCACAGCCCGCAACAGCAACAAGAGCAGAAATAAAGTCGATTGAATTGGGAAAGTTCCATCGACAGTTAAATGAAAGTTGGCTATAAGATTACTATATTCCCATTAGGAATCAACTAAATATATTAATTTCTACTTACTGTATCGCAATTGGTAGAGCTCTCTATTTGTATTCATTCAATGCATTCATTTTTGAAGCTCTCTTTTTATGCAGCTGAGCCATTCCCATTTTTAAATTATATATAATATATAAAAAACTGTTATCGATTTAAATTATATTTGATGTATATTCATGATTAATTTTAGTTACCATAGCAAAGGGTATTCAGGACTTCTGATAAGTTTAACATCCTCCACGTTGTAGTTGTTTTCTTTTTTTTTTGGATCGAGCATCGTTACTTTTATTGCCCGCCTGGATTCTGGTCACCTTCCACTTGCCACATGCCAGTTTCCACCGTCCTCTGTCCTTCGTGGCCATTGGCCACTGTCACACATGGCCGGAAATCGGTTCCGACGCTGCATGAGGCCAAACATTTGCATAAAGTGCCCAGCACTGAGGCGCAACGGCCATTGAAGCCAAGGGCAACGGCAACGGCAACAGCAACAGCAACAGCAGCAGCAGCAGCAGAATTAACGGGACTGCGGCCAGTTGAGTTGGCTTGATTTTCGATTTTTCTCACTGATTTTTTACATTTTTCAGTGTCGAGCAGTTGATCCTTTTTTGTTTGGTTCTTTTTTCTGTTGGACTCCAGCGACGCAGCGCATGTTGTTTATGTGTTTATAGATTAATCGCTTTTTGGTTAAATGACTTCGATAGTCGATGGCCGAGTCGATGTCGATGTTGGTCATCGACGGACGATGGGGCATGACACGCCACCGCCTTGTGGGTGTGGCAGGCAGGCGAGGGGGCGTCTGTGTGTGTACACATGTGAATATGACGCTTTAAAGTTGCCGCACTTTGTTGCAAATTGTCGGCGACAGCTGTGGGATACAGGCAGCAATGGACAGTGGAATTGGAGAGAGAAATATAACAGAAAAAAAGCTATATAAAACATACATGCATACAAAATGTATATAACTAATCGCAGATCAATTGTAATATTTATTAACTTAAAATATATTTACAATTACCTCACTTTTATTATAAAACTTTATAACAGAGGGATTAAGATCCAAGATCTGTCAGAGTTCATCTCTGTAAACAAAGCTGTACATAACATTTCAAATCGATATTAATGAATGTAGCTAACAGACAATACTCTTTGGCTAACAGATGTATCGGTTTGTGAGATCTCTGCCAACAGATGCTTAACATTGCTGTGCTGCAAGCAATTATCGATACGTTAATGAAAGGTGCTCAATTAGTGCTGTTATGTAGTAATTTAAGACTTTAAAGCACTAAGCATCGAACATATAGAGTACTCAAACAGCGGAATTTACTCATACGGATGCTATGCTGAGACTGGTACCCCAGAACACGAAGTGTTTCATGAGTGAGCGATCGGCTCTCTTCGCACATCGGCAGAGAGAGAAGCGCACATCGGCATTAAGTCAGTCGCACAACGACAGCGGAACGATGAGCACGGGTATATTTCTTTGCTCTAGCCATCGTTTCCATGTGTGCGTGTATGCATGCACGGCCCGCGTATGAATGTATGCGGTGCTTGTGAAGTTTGGCAATAGGCAAATGCTTCGGCCAGCGCGCTGGCAGCCTGAAGTCAATTTTGTGTTTCGGCGTAGAGAGCCTAGAGACTGAGGCACAGGGCCGTAGTGAGGGTTTTACGGGCCCCTATGCAATACTTATCAGGGACTCCTACTTAAATGATCTTAATTAATAAATGTATTTGTGATTACCAAAGGAATTAAATTGTACAAATATATCCCCATTAATAACATTTTTATGTTTGGTAACAGTGAGCCCCTGACTGTTGAGAGCCCTTCTGTACCGCACACCCTGCGCACTTTTAGCTACGGGCCTGGCCAGCGTGAAATCAACTGTGTGTTTGTTTTTGTCTTTATCATTAAGAGCTAAGAGACCGAATTACAGTGATCCAAAATGGTTATTTGGCGGCAATAATTTTAGCATCAGAAAACATGTGTATTTATGTTTAATTTTTGAGAAGATGGATTGAAAATTCATAATTATATTATATTTTGTAGAGCATAATTATAATAACAAAAAAAAAAGTTGTGACAATTATAATTTTTTTTTGTATATGAGTTTACCAATATTAACAAAATTTATGAATTAAAATAAAAAATTCGGAATACATAAATATATAATTACTAAATAAAATTATCCTCATAGAAAAAGCCACATGTTTTCAAAAGTTTTAATATTTTCGCTGCAAGATAACCAATTTTGGCCAATGTGTCTGTCTCTAGGCTCTCGACGCCGAAACACAAAATTGACTTCAGGCTGCCAGCGCGGTGGCCGAAGCATTTGCCTATTGCCAAACTTCACAAGCACCGCATACATTCATACGCGGGCCGTGCATGCATACACGCACACATGGAAACGATGGCTAGAGCAAAGAAATATACCCGTGCTCATCGTTCCGCTGTCGTTGTGCGACTGACTTAATGCCGATGTGCGCTTCTCTCTCTGCCGATGTGCGAAGAGAGCCGATCGCTCACTCATGAAACACTTCGTGTTCTGGGGTACCAGTCTCAGCATAGCATCCGTATGAGTAAATTCCGCTGTTTGAGTACTCTATATGTTCGATGCTTAGTGCTTTAAAGTTAAGAATATTTATTTATATTGTGTGTGTGGCTATACTTTTTGTCATATATATACACACCATAGACTTTGTTTACAGTGCAATAATTATAATTCCCCTTTAACTTTAAACGACTGCGGCAGTTGCAGCTGCACTTTCACATGTTTATGCAGCGCATGCATATGTATGCGTGTATCTGCATATGTACATACGCATGAAATACCCCTTTCCCTCTTCGTACATCACTTGTTCAATGTCCTGGCGAGACCTGAGCGGAAATGTTAAAAACGTTTTTACAATTCTAATTATGCAGCCGCGTCTACCGCCAAATTACAACAAATTACAACAACGACAACTCGTTTGGCACTTGGCATAATTAAGAGTGCCTCTCTGCGTGTGTGTGCGAGTGTGTGCCGAGATTGTCGCTCTTAACATGCATAAAAATAAGCAGCAGCAACAATAACGAGCAGGACGACGACGACGGCGGCATTTTAAAAGTTTTACAAATTAAGACATGCGACAAAAGGATGATGAGAAGGGGCGGGGCCTGGCAGAGTAGACGTTGTCAGTGCCGCAGCCAGTGACTATTTCCGTGTGCAACCCCCTCGCGAGTGTTAAAAAGTCCCCCTCCCTCCTCCTCTGTCACCCCTCGCCTGCTTAGCAATCCCCAAACTGCTGTGAAACACTTGCTGAGCTCATGTTAATCAGGTTATGATAATTATTTGTAACAAATTGTTGGAAAATGCTCGCTGAGGAGGGGGGGAGACGGTCGTCAGGGCTGACAACGAACAGGACACCAGGCGGAAAACGGTAGAGAGGGGGTACCCCTTCTCCTCTACCTCGGAAGAGGCTGTTGCAATTAAAATGTGTAAAATCCACGACGCGACAGAGAAAAACTTTATGAAATGACAAGGCACAAGCGACATTTTCATTAAAACAATTAAAATTTAAACTGGCGTTAAATTATACAGGCATTAAACGGGCAATGGGGCGAGAGGGGGGGAGGGATGACGACGGGATGCCAGATAAGGGCGGCTCTGAAGTGCCCCAGCGACTATTTCCTCAGCTTGACGAGGCGTCTCTCAATTATTCAGCAGAAACTAAAACCGAAACAGAACAGAAGCAGAAGCAGAGACAAAAACAGCTAAAACTGACACTGAAACAGAAGCAGAAACAAGAACAGAAACTGAATTCGAAATGGAGATGAAAATGGAAAAGTTTTCCGGGATCGCTGCCTGTCACTTTGTCAGTTTGTCACATCAGAAGCGGCGCTGTTTGCCTACAAATTAACTTCGTCGTAAGTTGCTCAACTACGCACACACACACACACGCACGCACACACACGCACACAGTCAGTCACAAAAGTATGCGCACACTTGGCCAACTTGCTGAGTTGAGTTCGAGCTGAGTCAAAGCAAACCGCAGCAGCGCCAAGAAGTCATCCAAAGAAGTTGACATTTTCGCTTGATTCAGATAGTTTTACCTACATCCCCATACCCCTCCACCCTCCCCCTTGTTGCTAGACTAGCGAGTCTCACTGGCAGGTGCACGATAAAACTTTTGAGTTGACAATTAAGAAATTAAGTTGCCACTTAGGCAACTGTCAGTGTCGGTTTGACAGCCAGTCTCAGATATTCACGCACTCATCTCGACTCACCTCGACTTTCCCAGTCAGTCCCTGGCACTGCTGCCTCTTCATCTGCTCTACGAGACCCAGGATACATGAGATTCCAAACGCGGTTTGACGAAATATCGATAAAAATATGATATTCCATAGATAAATAAGGTAACTTCTGTGTGAAGATGAAATATTTCTATGCAAATTTCACAATACTCCCCAATATATACAAATTTAACCATATATTTATTATTTCTTGAGATTTCAGAAACAGTTTGACGAAATATGTATCAAAGAAACGATGATACTCATCAGATGAGATTAATGCAATGTGAATATGAGATATTCCTATAGAAATATCAATATTCTGCAGTTCCATTCTTATTATATTCGTGTGTATGCATCAATTTTATTATTAATTATTTCTATATAGTAATTATTTCTTGGACTTGAGTAGGAAATCTTATTTTAAACTTTCAAATACCTCTCAGTATTTGCCTTTTCAACTCAGCTACATTTCGAATAATTTCACTTCAGTCGACGATGCTTCAGATCTTTCGCTGTGTCAAAAATTCTGATCATTAATGTAATAATTATAATGTTATAATAAACATATCGATACATATCGAGGTGTATCTCTCTTTCTTCTTAATTTAATCGATTATCATTTATTTCCTGACTTAATTTCACATTCACTCCAAATTTCCTTTCTTTCGTAGAGCATTTGCAGTTCGTTGGTACTCTCCTCTTCTGTTTCGTTGGTGTCTTGTTTGCATTATCAACAGACTAACACCTTGCCTAGTGTGTGCCAGTGAGTGTGTATGCGTGTGTGTTAACTGATAGCTGCTCTTTGCAATAAATGCCACTCATAATTAAATCAAATGTTTGCCCGTCTTTCACTTTATTCTCCCTCTGCCCCCTCTCCTACCCTCGCTACCTATCGCTTTTGGGCAAAACTTTTGCTACTCACTTTTTGCGTGAAGCTTAAACATTAATTTCCTACATGCTCTGCTCCCTCCCCCTTGGAGGGAGGGGGAGCATATTCACCTATCGCATTTACTTTATCATTGGCAAAAGGTAAATAGACTCGGCAAAGTTTTCTTCCCCCTCGGGGGAATAGCTTTTCATTTGCCAGAGTACAACAACTACTCCCAACCCTCAACCCCTGTTTGCTCTTACGACCCCCCCTCCCTCGGTTCACATCTCTCGCTCTCTCTCTCTCTCTCCTGCCTCATTCATAGTTTACCGTAATGAGCGGCAGGCAGCGTGGCAAGCGTATCATTTTTGCCTGTACATTTTTAGCATGATGTGCCTGATGCCAGCTCCCTGCTCACCCCCTCCCCTTCCTCTCCTCTCTCCTCTCTTGGCATATGCGTGGGCATATGCCGCTATAGTTATACCGTTATATCGCTTGATACTTTCGCGTGTTCGAGCGCGTTTGGCATGCCAAAATGACATTAGTCACACACAGCCCGCGAGACTCTGTCTCACTCTCTCTCTCTCTCTCCGGCTCTCTCTCTCTCTGTGTGTGTGTGTGTGTGTGCAGACAACTTCATTTAGCATCCCATACGTTAGTTCTCCCCCACCCCCTCCACATTCATCGCATCGCTTTGTTTGCTCGGCTGCCAGCGACGCTTGCCACGTGGAAGCTGCCACTGCCACTGCCACCGCTGCTGCCCACAATTTTGTCGGCACATTTTTGGTCTGCCATATGAATTTTCGGTTTCGTATGATTGGCGTGCGATTTGAGGCCGTGTGGCAGTGTGGCATGCCGCGCCAGCCACTTTAAAGTGCAATCAACGAGGAGAACAATCAATTTGATTGAAACTGACGCTCTGTTATCGCAGATATATCGATAAATGCCACAGGAAAATCGTAGAAATTAAATAAAAAATGCAATTTAAATACAATATTTATAACACAGTATAAACCTTTATTAAACTGAATAATTGAATATATATATTTATAACACATTATAAACCTTAATTAAACCGAATAAGTGAATATTTACGAATATTACTTTGATATAATTAAATTAAACCCATTTAAGATCAGTTTTTAGTGAAAATATTATCGAAACAACTTTCTTTGTGTTATCTGTGGTTTATACATACTTGCATATCACGGCCAGGAAATTTGGATTACACTAGGTACACATGCTTTTTATTGCTGCAGGCTTTATATAAGTTGGAACGAGCCGCATTGTACCGATATATCGTATAGCTTCCATACAAACTATCGGCCGATTTTTGTTATTTGCTAATAAATTGCAACAAAATTCACTATATCGGGGTTTTTCTATATATATAATAAGCATATACAATTTCATCAAAATCGGAGGACGGAAGACTAGTTCGGATTTAAGAAATAACTGAACTTAACAGTGAACATTAAAGTAAGACAAAATATTCTAGGTTTTTATATCCTCGATAGTCCTTTTACTATTGTTATATTATTATATAATGGTGCAGAATATTATGTTTATTTAATTTTTTTAATAATAAAATAAAAAAGACATAAAACCTTCGGCATGCCCTAGAACTTGTTTAAATATATCTTTTTATTATAGTTATAGATTAAAGAGCACAACATTGACAGTTCAGCAGCTGAACTGATGCGAAGCGAAGTTCGACTTGCAGACTTCCAAATGACTCGAGTGCTTGCGAAGCCATTAAAGGTATTCGAAAGTTTGCTGGAATATTTACGGCGCTGGTTCACATCCTGCCTGCTGAGGAAGGGGGCGGGTCCATTAGCCCAGGCATGGCTCAGTTTGACATGGACATAGGAAATTGAAAGAGAGGAAAGGAGCAGAGAGAGAGAGAATGAAAAAAAACGTGGCTGGGCAAATGTTTGGCAACTTCCGGTTTAAAATGGCTGTTGCTGAGCCATTTTGTCAAATCTGGCAGTTATTATGCGCGTTTGTGAGCAGCTCAAAAGGTCAGAGAGTTACAAAAAGGTGCATAATGGATGTGCGAGGGGTGCAGGGGTGCAGAGGAGGGTGGTGTGGGGCAAGTGAATGTGGCGATAACAGTGCTGGGGGGCAAGCAACAAAGGCAACGTTGGCCATGTAAGCGATACCTAATTTCCGTTGCATGTTGGAGTTAAGTCGAGTTGAGTTGACTCCCCCCACCCTGCAACCCCGTCACCCCCTCCCCATCCCTCGGTCAACAGGGCCCCTTTAAATGTGGGCTGTCTTGCATTTTATTAACAGGACACTCGCAACTCCTGTTCGCCAGGACATCAGTTCTCTGTTCTCTGGGGTCTGTCGGACTCTTGTCATGCTTCGAGCGCAGCGAGCCGTGCGCTTTTTATAAACTTATCTCATAACATTAATTGTGGTCAACACTTTTGGCCATTTGGCCTGACCAGCACACACTCAAACACATGGACTTGGACACACACACACGTAGCAGAAATGTTTACATTGTCAGTGATTTATGCAACAGCGCCGCATGCGCCATAAATACCAAAATGCCAAAAGTTTCGCACAGGTGAATATGCCCCAAGAGCGTGAGTTGAGTGTGTGTGTGTGCGGTGTGTGTGTGTGTGTCTGCTCCCAAGTGAGCAACTAAGCAGCAAAAGGATCAACCACGACGCAGTCCTTCGTCGGGCAACAACAACAACAAAAGGCCAAGGCAAAGTTAAATATTTAAGCAGCCCCTGGAAAAACAACTCAATTAATTTGTAACGGTTCGCCAGAAGTTACCACCCCTCCCCCCTGTTGACTACCTCCCTTCGGTTCTACACAGCTACTCCAGATGAAAGTAATACACTAGTATAACTATATCAATCGCATGACGCGACAAAAACACGCAAAACTCGAGAGTTTTTCCTCCTCATTTTTGCCTCGTCAGCGGATTCGATTCAGTGCGAGCAACTGTTGCAGTCACTGTTATAGTGGCAGTTACTGATACTGTTACACTTACAGTTACAGTAACATGCTCATTAAACGATTTGCAGTGATAGAGAGAGTGAGGGGGGCAAAGTGCGACAAAAGAACCGTTAATTTCTTTTTATAAACCTGCTGGGAAACATTTGGGAAATGCTGCAGGCAAAGCAAAATGCGAAGCGAAGAAAACGTCCAAAAACAAAAAGAAAGAGGCACAAAAAACCGAACTTATGGACGAAGTGCATAATTGACAGACTTATGGGATACCCTGGAGAAAGTTTTCGAACACTTCTATGAGCAATAGTTGGTCTAATCAAAATGAAAGCTTGAGAGAATGTTCGTATTGAGAAGGAATATTCTAGTTGAAATGTGAAGTATTTCCTGATGGATGATCCCCTCCCGATCACTTCGGTTTAACTTGTTGTCATGTGAAGTGCAGAATGGAAATGTTTCCCTTCGAAATAGTTCATATCATTCCCCACAACGGGTAGTTCTAGGCTAGGGTATAGCGACATTAAGAAAATAAAACTTAGACGCAAGATAAATATCATGCACTGTGGACTTATAGGGCTGTTGAGGTGGGGAGGGCTGGGGTGCTCTCTCTCTCCTCTCCCAGCATCTGTGGGGCGAACAACTGCTGTAATCAGCAGTTAACAAAATATAAAAACAAAAAGGACAACAGAGCACACAAACAGGGAGTGGACTGGGTGGAGGAGGAGGAGGACGGAACGAAGGACAACACTGTGCGCTAACGAGCAATTAGATTTCATTCTAAGCTTGGGAATTAATTGCAGCTTCCTAGGCAGCGCCACGGGTCGCCGCCAAAGAACTGGCCAAGTTGAAGAGCCCGGCCCGACCCGACCCGTCCATGGGGGGACCGGAACGGAATGCGAATGGAAATGGAGTTGGAGTAGGAGACACGGGACTTGCAGAATGCCAGCGGGATGTGGCAAAGTATGTGCCATATGCTTGTCGCTTTGTGATTCATTGAGAAAAATGGCCAATTGGCGTGAATGGAGCTGCCGCCAGCGGCGAAGGTCGAGAACGAAGAAGGAGGCAGACGAGGGAGCTCATCTTCACACTACTTGACAACGTAAGCACCTTTCGAAATTGCACATTAGCACATTAGCCGAGCTGCCATCCGACAGATAATGAGGTTAGGCCGAGCTCGAGGAGGAGGTTAAGGAGGAGGGTTCGGTTCTTCTTGGGGGGACTGCTCGAGATTAATTCTTTATTGCGCCACGGTTGGCGCCAGTGCCAACTGATTGTCAGTTCGTTTTGGCCAGACGCAAATAATTGGGGTTTGTCCAGTTGCGACCGTTTACGAGCCCGACAATGAGTGTCGGGTATCACAGTGTAACGAGCTAATAAGCCCGAATGGCTTGAGAGGCCTCTGCTTTAATGTGTGCAATGGGTTATATGATACATGAATCGTCATGCCAAAATTAGAATATCTCCACTAGAGTTGCATGAAGGGTTCTCTTGCCAAAACCTTTCTTTCCGTTTCCTTACAATCAACAAGTATCACTTTAAGTTCCTCCTATAAGCATTTTTCATTCTAAAAATTACTCTAGACAAGCTTTAAATAAAGAGTTTTCCATTCCTCCTTTTATGAACCCTTCGATTCCACAATGCATATAGTTCTGCTCAAGTTAAAGTCCAATTTCCAATTAGCTCGAGTATTCAGAAGGTCTTGCTCTGGTATTGAACTAATTGTGTGCCTCGTTGTCTGCACCCATCAAGGTAAATCAGGAGCCCAAGCGAACCCAGTCGAACGACGCTAACCACATTGACGGCTCCCTGTAAGGAGGGAAGTGGGTGGGGTGGAAAAAGAACTGTGGGCCGTGGCGTCGCGGTCTTATCAATAACCATAATGATGTTGAGATGTTCAAATGTGTTGAGTACACGGCACATTGCGGGCTTGTCTAACGAGCGCGTAAACGGGGCGTGCAATTTCCCAAAGCCATTAAAAAGTCGAGCGATAGATGAGAGGAGAGCAAGAAAAAAATTGGCAACACGAACATTAAGACGGCGCCAGGGTTGGGTGGCATAAAAGGAACGGGAGTGGTAGTGGGGACAGGCGTGAAATTAAATTGAACAACTTTTGACAGCTAATCTGAGAAACGCAACTAGACGGCATCGTCGTCGTCGTCGTCGTCGTTGCCCGCTGATCTCTCTTACACGCATTAAATTTTAATGGAGCACTCAAAGAGTCTGCCGCAAGATGCCGTTAAAAGAAGCAACTACGGAAAGGGAGTGGGGGAGGGGGAGGGTGGGCAAGTTGAAGGGGGAGTTTTCGGCAAGAACTAATGAAGCCAGCTGCCCTCGGCTGGTGGTTGCCTTACCGCAGATGCAAATCAGAGCAAAACCAAAAAAGAGCAAAGATTGAGCACAGTAAAGACAAATGGGTTGCTAGAGGCAGAGGGTAGCGGTTGGAGGAAGCCCCCAACCACAGCCGTCTACCAATCGAACCCATGTCCAACTAATCCGCTCTTAATTAAAGATTGCCTTCCACACCCCCCTTACACCGTCCACGCCATCCACATTCTCCATTTTCCCCATGGCGCGTCTTGTGGCACTGTCGAAAGTTTTCAACGTCGTACGTTCCACGTTCGCCGTCGACGTTGCTTGCAAATAGACTCGTACTTAAAATTCTCCATATTAAGTCGTTGCAAACTAAAATTTCGGTCTGGCCAGCCGCTGCTTACCCTCAAGAAATAAATCTTTGACAAAGCTGCGCCGCAAACTTGTTTGTCTAAGCAGCTCCCGCAGCCCCTGATTTCCGTTCGACCTCCTTCCTTCCGCTTTGGTATTGTCCGACTTGACTTGGCCAGCACAGAAGGTGTTAGGATACCCTGTGAAAAGGCTCGTAAACGGCAGAGGCTGTTGTTTCAAAGCGATTTTAAATGGCCTACAATTGTCTTCAATTTAATAAATGACTGTTTCATATATTCTAATATATTTCAGTATTGTAATACATACTCATTTTCAAGTTGAATGGCCGATGACGATCAATGTTGGGCTACAAACATGTTCTGTTATAAATATGTTAAATAACAGCTCATGGTCAATCGGGCAGCCGCCACAATTATCATCGATTGTGTGGTTGATCGCAGAATTATGTTAATCAACAGTCTATGCTAAATATGCATACAGCGGCCAATCGATTTACCGCTACTTATATCGATTGCGTGGTGGATCTGCAAAACAGCAACTGTATATCGAAATAGAAATGATACAAAGCAAAGTTTTAGTTTATGGAGTATCTGCTAGTCGAATATACTCGGTTAAGTCACTTTCAACTCGTTACCATGTACCAATATGTCTGGCCGACAACGGCTTCCTTCAGTTGCTGCTCGAGCAGGGCTGGGCGGGGGTTCCCGGAGCGGAGCACTGGGCACGTGATAAGATCATAATCCCATTTATGTCTTTACTTGGGCGCGCAAACTTCTGTGGCTCTGGAAGGGTAACAAGACGCCGCTGTTTATATTTAAACTAAGGTCAGAGAGCACTAAATCAAGTTGCCAGCAGCGTCCACGTACCGAGACTGGTGCCGTGAAAGGAGCTGAAGTTGAAGTTGAAGAAGGGGCAGACCGAGGACTGGCGAGGAGAGGAGAGTCGAGTCGAGGCCGAAGCTGTTAAGCGGCTTAAAACTATTCTTGGGCTTCCACTTGGGCAATTGTTGATAAGCGCCCAGCCAAGCGACAGTTTTGCATTCGAACAAATTTGAGACTTTTGTTAAGAAGTTTGCCAAAGAAGAAGGCGACCAGAGATGCACAGGATACCCAGGATGTGTCAGCTGCCAAAGGGCTGTGTGTATGTGTGTATGAGATGGTTGCGTGTGCTGTCGATTTTATCAGTCGACCACGTACGGCAAATAGCAGACCGAAACAAAAGTTGTCTCAGTCAGCTGGGAACGCAGAGAGTCTTGTAAGGAAGGGATCGAAAAAAGGTTATAGGGAATGTGTGATATGCTTGATTCATGCTATGCGATTTCAACAACTTTACTAAAAGAAACTTCTTCGAAACCTTGTATAATAATATGATATGATACAATATAATATATGATACAATAATAAGTACCTATACAATGCATGGGATTAGAAGCTACTTCTGTTGCTTTGCCCTCTTCAAAATGATCTTATAGTAGTGCAGCTATCGGGAGTATACTGCAAATATTCTTCTACACTGTATTATTTCCTATATAGTGAGCTAGGGTTCTATAATATATTCGCATACCCTGATCAAAGCACTCTATGGAGTATATACTGTAGACTCCACTGTCTGTTCATCTCTTCAAAGTTTCGCTTGTCTTGTTGCCTTTTGTCTTGTTTTAGTTGCCACATGCGATGCGTGTGTGTGTGTGTGTGTGTGTGGGTGTGTGCGTGCATGCAGCTGACACAACAAATGAGCTTTAATGCGATTTGCTTGAATGGACTCTGGATGTGCGGGTGTTTGTTTTGGTTCTTTGGTCGGCCGCAGAGTTCGCTGCCGAAGCCAGTTAACTGTAACTAATTTGTTGCACAAGTTGGCAGCCCCGTTCCGGCTTGCATGCCATAAAATGGTATCGTGCGGTATGACAGGGTTTACCACACACAGGGTGGGGTAGTTGACATGCATTGAGCAATTTTATGCTGCACTCTGCAGTTGGCAATCAACTTCGTATGCGGTCCGTGAATAACTTGATTAAGATTACATTGCATTGCATCGCATGTGGGCTACATGAGCTACGCTCAAGAGGATCTTCAAGAGTTGAACTGCTGAGAAACTAAAGAACAAGTCAATTTCTAAACAACAATTGCCTAATTAATTATGTTAATTCAGTAGTACTCGACAGTGGATGATGCGATACACCCTGTGGTGTTCTAGGCGCTTAAACGGGGTATCAGAGCAGGTTTCAGAACTAAATTGAAGTCTTAAAATGAGGAGTTTCAATAATGAAGAAGTATTTAAATAAATAAATTCTTCTTCACCATTAAGATAATATTCTTAAAGTATATTTGTGTTTATCAATTGTTTTTGATTTTATTCTTGATCTATAATTAATCAAAGCTAATTTCATATCTTCTTCATATTCAATAGCTTTCATTTTCATTTATCTTCAGCATTTAACGGCTGTGATTCCTATCGGATTGACAGACAGTCGTAAGTTAAATTGTAGTTGAATAGTTTCGGGTGCATTTACTGTTGATTGAGTCGGGCATGACGAGGCAGGGGAGTCACAGGGTGCCCAGCCCGCATGATGCATTTGGCCAGACAAAACAGGACACAAACACGCATACACACACACACACACATTGTGGGGACTGGCATCGTTATCAGCTGGCGAAATTGTTCTGCGGCGAGTGAGAATGTTGCACGGAAACTGAAATTGTGCGCCTGTCTGACTGCATCAAGGGTGTGTGTGTGTGTGTGTGTGTGTGTGCCAGTGTGTGTGTCTTTTTCCAATGAGGTTTTGTTTCAATTTCCTTTCGATAGGCCACAGGCAAGCCGAGTACAGGACGCGGGCGTCGACAATTTCATGCATAAATTCATTCCGGTGTGTCTCTCTGTGTGTGTGTGTGTATCTGTGTGCTACCTCTGTGTCTGTGTGTGTGCAAATGTGTGTGCGAGTGTGCGCTTCATGGCTGACTGAGATTCGAGTGAGATACTTCCTTCCGCCGCATTTGTTTGTTTTGACTATCCCCTCCCCCCCTCTCACATGACTAGTGTCTTCGCCTGCCCCGCACCCTACACCTGCCTGTACTTTCCCACTCCCTCTCCCTCTGCTCCGCTGGTCGCTTATCACTTACCCGCTCCGCAGCTGCCTGGGCGGCTGATGATGATGACTTTGCATCTAAAACAATTAAGTTTCGTTTAAAAACAGCACAAAAACAAATAAAAAAGCAACAACTACAACACACACACACTCACACGTGATATCAGTGTGGCCAAAACAATTTACATACTGCGCATAACTTGGCTTAAATGAGTTTTGCAACAAATTCCAACAGGACACACAGGACAGCGACGAAACGGTGACAGCGTCCCCGAAAAGGGGCGAAAAAAAGGAACACGAGAATGTCCAGCGACGTCGCTGCGATTTGCAGCTAATCCCTTATGGGCATTTTGTCATACACCCCCAAAGGGGGAGGAGGGAGCAGGGTACGTACAAGCTCGTCAGCCGAGCAATATGCATGAACAGAGCATCCTGCAAAGAGAGAGAGAGAGGGGAGAGAGGGGAGAGAGATCCTTGCCAGCCTCGTCCGGCCTCATGCAAATTTCATGGGCACGCAGAAAAAAGCGACACATAAAAAATGTGAAATACATTTCCTGTCGTCTAGTCACAGGCAGAGCAGGACCAGGCCAGGACCTGGCTGGCTGGCAGCCTCGACTGCGACGACGACGACGACGACGACGACGACAAGAGCGACAAGTACGCCCGCTGTGGGCGTGGCACATATACAAATACAACACATGCATCACTGGCAGAGCAACTGCTGTAAAAAAGTCGTGCACACAATTTATGTTCCCGGACGAGGGAGGAGGGACGAGAGACGAGGACGGCCCTCGCTTATCCCAGCTCCAGATAGTGGACAACCAAGTCCACGTTTCTACCCCCCTTCCCCCAAACCACTTGCTCTCCCCGCCTCGTGGTGGTGCTGCAAAAACTTTGCTGCCGAATTTAATCCAATAATAAATGGAATATTGCTGACCTCGGGCATTAAATTAAATGTTGTTATCAGTCGAGTGCAGAGAAATTATCACACACACACACAAGAGCAAGTGTGTGGCACTGTGTGTGTGTGTGTGGCAGTGTGTGTAAGTGTGTGAGAGTGTGTCGGACTGAGTTATCTGCGCTGCAACTTGAAATACTCGAAAAATGCCGCAAAGAAACGCAAACAGTATCAATTAGTTCCGGTTCCAGTTCATTTTCATGACTGAGTCACGTTCAATTAAAATAGAAATTAAAGAAATGAACTAGTTCAGTTACGTTCTGCAATTATAGAGTTGTCACTAACCAAAGGAACTAGTTCTCAGCTGAATACAACTAAAAACAGTTCCATTAACAAAGCAATATTGTTCAAATGAATCATATAAATATTAGCATTGCTATTAACTTCTGTTTCTGTGTGAATAAAGAAAACTGAACTGGAACTAGTTCTGTTAAACGTTCAACAAAAAACGTGAACTAGTTTAACCAATCAATGCCGCAATCAGTCACACGACAGGAAACTCTTATTAGATTTAAAAGGAACTGGAACCAACTTAGGGTATTAGTTCACCAAAAATCATCTTTGCTTAATATAAACTAGTTCTTTAGTTAGTACTACAACGATTTAAAAGAACTAGTTCGCACTGTAGATGCTTCTACTGAAAGGCAGAAAGAACTGAAGCTACTGTTCACACATTTTACCATATGTGAACCAGTTCCACCATCCAACCATACTGCAGAATCTTCAACAGTGTTGAAAAAGGAACTGGAGCCAGTTTGGTTGTCTCATTTGCACTTAATGTGAACTAGTTCGTCAGTCAATGCCGCAACTCAGTTGTGGTTACTCAAATCCGTTGCCGTTAACACAAAAGCAAGTTGCGGCTGCTCCAGAGTTGCCACCCCGCGAGGTGGGCACCAGATCCAGGGAGTGGAGGGGTAAGGATAAGAGTTGAGGCTTCTGGGTGGTTGGCAGTGCGTCTGTTTGGCCGGATATTAAGCTCGTTTGCATATAATTTGCGATGCAGAAACAGAAGTCGAGGCACAAACTGATTCTGATTCTGATTTGACTCGGAGTCGGACTCGGACTCGGAGTGCGCATCAGAGACAGATGCAGCAACGAGACCCGTTGACGCTGTTGACGGTTTTTTGAGCTCGCCGCGATAAGAACACATTTACTGCTGGCACGGAGGCACGAGGCATGGGGCATCAGGCATGGGGGGATCTTTGGAGTCATGGGCCGGAGCTGCCATTGCGGCATTAAGAATCCGACAGTTGTTTTTTGGCCGAGAGTGAAGCAATTAAGTTTTGTGGCCACTCGGAATTATCCGACTGCGGCTGTCCCTTTTTGCCGGCATTGTAATTGAGCCGGCAAACCGTTTGCCCACTTGCCGCACGCCACATGCCGCATGCCGCAGACAGTCGCAGTCGCAGTTGGCTCATGTGGCGAATTTATGAGTGGCCACGGCTCGAATCATCCACGAGAAGCCTTTCATTGCTTTAAGAGGAATTTTCGCTTACTTTGCAAACACGGAATATTGATTACGTAAAGGAATATATCGATAAGAAGCTGAAGAGACTGGAAGGGTTATGAACTAACGTAGCGGACCTTAAGTACGGACATATATACATACATATATAGTATGTATATAAATATGATATAATTTGAAGATCTTGACATCAGAGAATGATGTTATATTTGAGGGTAGATGAATATACATTGTTGAAGTGCAGAAGATGGTACAGACAGTTTATTGTTAATGAATTAAACTTCTTAACTTTATTCCTAAGTTGCAATATCTCTAAAATCATCAAAGCTTAATAAACTTAATTTCTTTTGTAATACTCTTATGTATCTTATCTCTAAGACTGTTGTAAGGATAGGACACGTATTGATGTCCATTACCCATAAAGTAGAATTGTAGTTGAACAAACAATAATATATCCGCAGGCCCCTCCACACCCCACATGTCCGTATAAACATGTAAATCTCAGAGACTATAAGAGGTAGGCTTACCAAATTTGGTGACAATATGTTTTGTTATTGCGCAAAGGTTTTAGATATGAGCCACGCCCCTTACACGCGCTTAAACTATAAATAAACGTATTGAAAGTATAATTTGAAGAACGAGTATAAGCTAGAAAAATTATATTTGGTGTGTGCAATTTTAAAGGAATCAAGTGAGTACACTTGACTAGTTAGGTACGTGTAGTTTTAATGAAATGCCACTTTTAGTTGGGCTCGAAATGATAAACTTGTATGGATATTCTGTGCCCTTAAGTTATGCACTGCATCTCATGGATATTTGTATTAAGCTCAGTCACAACTTCAAAGTCGCTTCACCTGCGAGTGCCTGAGGGTCGGCCTATCTTGGGTTCTTAGTGCCAACTCCCCGTCTCGACCTTAATGTGCTGCCAATCAGGCAAGTCTTAAAACACTTTTGCATAAGTTAACGCGCACATGTGTGCGACAGAGAGAGAGAGAGAGAGAGGAGGGTGGGGGGTGTCTATTTATATGGATGCGAGCATGTGAATGCTTTTTAATCCTTTCTGCGTGACGGTAATCGCCCGAGAGAATCGCAACACATTGCGGCAATTGTTTCAGTCGCTTTCTTAAGCAGCTAAACGGGATGGGCTGGGATGGGGGGGGTGAAGGCAACGTGGTCGGCCTGTCGTTGATTATAATTGACTTTGGCTGACTTAAGTGCCGAAATGGAAATACCGTGTACCACATTCAGTTTATAATTGCCTAAGACGGCAGTCAAATTTACATACTAGACCCGCACACACACCACCACACACACACACAGGAACACACATGTGCCCGCAGCACTTTTATCACTTTAAGATGAAATGTCTTCTTTTATTCCGCTCGTCATGGCGATGAAGTCGAGCCGAAGAAGACGCCTGATTACCCCGCAGCAAAATCTCAAATGATGTGCAACAATTTTAATATCTTTCGTCCCGTCGAGTCAGTGCTGGAGGTTGCCCTGGACACTCTGGACACTGGTCAATCTATTGCCATGGCGGCTAAGTGCTGCCACTTGCCAAATGGAAACATTCCACACTCTCAACTTTGCCTCCGGGAGGGGGTGGAGGGGGAACACAATGAAAAGGCAGAAAAATGCGAAAATAAAAGTAAAATACAAATGGCAAATGAAATGAGAAGAAGGAGACATTGTCATGGTAACCGGGCTTCGCAGGGGGAGCCTCTTTTCCTTTCCCTTCCCCCACTCAATTGCTGCAAACAAAAAGCCATTTCAACTTGCACCATTGCCACGTTGCACGTCAGGTGTTGTTTGCTGCTTCTTTGCAACCTTTTGCTTGAAGAAGTGCAGCAAAGTGGCATAAAAAATTTGTGCGCTCGCGACGTGCCTCCTCCGTGCGGTACGACGACTACGATGATGATGATGATGATGATGACGCCATCAGGCTGATTAAAAAACTTTCGGATCAGCTGAAAAATCTGCATCAGACCGAGTGAGGCAAGGTTAGTTGCAAGAAGGATGGTTCAACGTCCTAGCGTCGCTGGCTGGCGGCAATGCGTCCACAAAATAATTGATCCCCAATGTCTCATTTAGCTGGCACACACAAACACACACACACACACACACTTACCGTCTCGTGCTTACCAAACTTGCCCCACTGGCGCGAAATCAAATTGAAGTCCATAGCAAGCGAGGCGACCGCCTCATAAAGCAATTAAGTGCATGTGGCTGACCAAGCAGCAACGTGTTGGAATACCCCCAGCAACAATAACAACAACAACAACAGTAGCTCACACTGGATTCCAACATGACTGACCCAACACTGTCCACAATTGACCCCCTGCACCGTCGAGTCGTCGTCTGTTTGTGCGCGCGGTCAGCTCGGCTTAGTGCGGAGCTCAAGTAATTCATAGCATTAATTATATTATACGAGGCACGTCAGGACGAAGGGACGACAGTCCAGGATGCTCCCTGCTCCTCAATGGATCCACATGCACGGGCTGTGTCTATGTTGAGGATACTCCGCTCTTGCGGCGTCACTTTTGGTTCAGCAAAAGAAATTTTTATATGCATACATAGAATTAAGAATATTTAGACACTTTATAATGAATTTATTTAATATTTAAGTCATTATTGCAACTAATACGACATTTGTAACTTACTCAACACTACTAGGTTAGAATTGATCAATGATTTATCGAAAGAGGCGGTAAGCCGATAATTTTAAAGTCGATACAAATCAAGGCGCAAAACACGTGAGATTCAATAAGATTTAAATTTAAACCAATAAATTTAAAAATTTAAATTAATAATTTAATGCTTATAAAATTGTTACAAATATAAATAAACCAGACGAATGCTACAGCTTGGCATGCCCGACCTTTATAAACATACTAACAATTCCAAAGACAAATAATGAAATTATGTATTAGCATGGGCGGTGGGCGTGGCACAGAACATCGGAAATAAATAGATATGGTGTCTGAAGCTCTTATAATAACAGATGTGTTCAAACAGACGTGATAGTGAGCCTGAGTATAAAAACGAGGAAAACAAAAACGAGGAAAACAAAAATTTATTAACTTAACATTACAAATCCACAAACAAATTAAGGCGGGCCACGCGAGTTGGCTAGAACAGCGGCTGAAATTGTTGCACATCCACATATATCTTGCTAAGTCGGTTGATGGCATGCGATGCCGAGAGAGATAGCTGCTGGTTGCCACTTTTGCAGATCTCGACGAGATGTCGCACGAGCTCGTGCCGCAGCTGCATGTGGTCTAGCATACTGTGGCAGGCGGTTAGGCAAAGGATGACCTGCTTGTGCACCGGCACTGCGTACAGTGTGCGCCCGAAGATCTTTGGGAGATAGCACATGAGGTCCTCCAGCACTTGCGGCAGATCGACCTTAAGTTTTATCGAGCAAGGGTGACACAAAAAACAGCGCCAACTCGATGTCCAACACGGTCGACCTTTGGCTGTGAATGCGTTCCATCTGCTCCCCAATAAGCTTATGCAATCCTAGTAGATCCACCATTTTGGGCAACATATCGGTGACCACGGTGCGAAAGCTAGTCATTATATCCATTTGCTCATCCGTCATCTGATCAAAGAGGGCGGGCAGATGGCACAAGCGATAGACGCTGCAGGCGAAGTTCCTCATCACCGGCTCGTAGAGAAAGTACAATTCAAGTTCCAAGCGGCTCTGCAGCTGCTCGACAAGCCCTTGCCACAGCTCCAGACAGCCCAGCACGGTGGTGACATTGCAGTTGCTCGCCACCTGCAGCTGCAGTTCGAAGCAGAAAGGTCCGCTCTCGAGCAACGCATTAGAGTCGCGGATTGGATCGAGTCCGCCAAAGACTTCGGTCAACCTATTGTAGACCTTGGCGCAGTGCGGCTTCTCCCCGGGCAGCAGCTCGGAAAATGTGGCATCGAGTTTCTTGGCAATTTCGAAGATGCGCGCCCTCACCTTGCGCAGCGCCTCCAGGTTGCGGCTCTCCGGGTGAGATTCCACAGAGCCCACAGTGGCACTGAAGCACTCGCTTGCCTCAGCATAGAGCTGGTGTTCCATCATCCCAGGATGCTCCAGCAGTGCGATGGCCTGCACCACCACCGAGTGATCCAGCAGCTGCTCCAACGACACAGGCAGCAGAGATCCGCGTGCCCAGGCCGCGTAGCAGAGAAGGCACCCGCGCCACATCTCGATGTTGTTCACATGCAGATGGGTCTGGATCAGATTCAGCAACTTCATCATGTCATTGGCCTGTCTGGTAAGCAGTTGCCGCTGTTCCACGTCAGTTGGCTGCTCACCCATCAGCTGGACCACCTGCAGCAGGGCCAGCGGAGCAGATTGCCAAAGCTCGCAGGTGATGTCGGTCAGCATTGTGGGCCAGTGGCGCATCCGCAATCCCATGTCGGCGATTGCAAGCGAGATGAGACGTTTGATTTTTTCAATACCTTCGCGCTGTGTTTGATAGGCGCATTTCAAACGCTCCATCAGTTCGTCGCGCAGTTCCATCTGCTGCCTGTCCGACAGCAATTTAATCTCGTCACGAATCTTCTGCCGCAGTATGGTTGCGCTAAGGAAGAGCACATTGAGCTTGTGCTCGGTTAGCCCCCCTAAGCAAGTCAGTGCAAATGCGCCAGGCCTGCGGCGACTTCTGGAACACCTCGAGGAAGTGGCACGCCTCGTTCGTGTTCTTCGTCAATATGTCCTCATAGGCCTGGGCAGCGTATATCACCATCTCCCGGTTGAATTGCACTTTGCATAGTGAGCTCATCTTGCTTTGGTTTTTATCGACTTTCGCAATTATTCAAAATATATATATTTTATTATGTAATTTGTATTTCTATGAAGCTCCGAATTCCGATTACTGCACAGCTCTAACTATATTTGAAAAGGACAGACTTTTCCGCTTGAAGCAAAACGCACAGTGAACGCAGTTCAGTGTTGAAAAGTATTTACTACACCAGAGTTGTATCGTGCAGTTCAGATTAAATTTGTTTCAATTTCTCTGTCCCTGGCTATAGTTCTTTAAAAAAGCTCGTTCGAATGTAGAGTCAAGTCGATTTAGCCGTGACCATGTGTCTGCTTGAACGTCGAGATCTCGGCTAAAACAAAAGCTACAGACCACAGATTTGGCAGGCATTTCCAGTGTATTGCACCGTGTAAACGAATTGCTAACTAGTGATTGTTCAGTAGAGTTGTTGATTTGGGTTCGTTTCAGGGACTTAGTTCATTAGTTCATTTTTCGATGAACTATAGTTCAATCTTTAGTTCGTTCGTTCGAGTCTTTTAGTTCGTTATATAGTTCAATATTTAGTTCGTTCGTTCTAGTCTTTTAGTTCGTTATATAGTTCAATCTTTTGGTCTTCTAGTCTTTTAGTTCGTTATATAGTTCAATCTTTAGTTCGTTCGTTCGAGTCTTTTGGTCTTTAGTTCGTTCGTCAAAATCTTGTTCTTTCATTGACACCGTACAATTTTGCCATTCTCCGTGCAAGTTTGCAGCTGTCGATCGTTGAAAGTAAATGTTTTAAATAAAAAATAGTTACATGTAGTATTAAAAATATATTAGGCTTAATTATGTTTAAATTTAAATTAAAAATTAAAATCAAAATTCAAAAACTAACAAAAAAATAGAATATATTATTACTAGAATATTTGCTTCAAGCAAAAAAAGGCACTTCATGTGTTTGGCTTCATGTTTTTGGCTAAGAATATAAATTAAATAATAAAACTAATCCATATTGTTATGTAGAAACGTGAGCTTATCAACCTTGTTTGGTTGCAACAAGCTTCTTCGGTCTGTAACTATCTGGCCAGCTACAGAAAAAAGTCGTTCGCATGGCACAGAAGTTGCAACAATGCAAAGCCTTTTTAGCATGTACGCGTAAAGGCGTGGATACAGATTTTTTTTTTCCTTCCACCATACGAGAGGATCACTTGTCCTGTCTAAATATTCCTCTGCGAGATATTTGTCCATTTCCCGCTGAGACGCAGCAAAATTGTTCACAGACTGAACCACAGATGGCGAATCATCCGAAATGGAAGGCTGATCGTTTGTGTTAGCAATTTGGCGGCCAACAGTTACTGTTGGATGCACACTTTTAATATGCCGCGCCAAATTACTATGTGTGTTTCCACTTATGCTTATAAGCTTTTTGCAATAAATACATTTGCTTTTGCCACTCTCTGCAACAACAAAGTGGTTCCATATATCTGAGCGCTTCCGTTTTGCAAACATTTTTAATTTTTAACATGCGCACTCAAATATTAAAAAATCTCAAGAACCGTTATGGAAGCACAAAAATATTTGCTCTAATATCGATAAATCGAAAGTGTTCTTCAAATGAACGAACCATTGGATGAAATGAACAAGATTTGAACGAACGAACTAAAGGAAGGAACAATACTCGAAGACCAAAAGAACAAAAGACCAACGAACTAAAGACCAACGAACTAAAGACCAACGAACTAAAGACCAACGAACTAAAGACCAATGAACTAATGAACTAAAATCAGGGATTTAGTTCGTTAGTTCAGTTTGAGGAGTAGTTCAAACGAACTAAATCTGAACTAAACGACACAACTCTATTGTTCAGGAAAGTCACAACTTTTTGCTGAGACTTACATATAGATCAATACTATATACCTTTCTCCAAGCAAATCAGATAATGAACACAGAAGTTGTTCTAGTTATAAATAAATACTATATCGCCTTGGATTGCAACACAATTTTACTTGAATTCTTGACAATCAAAGCATCTTCACTTGCACTAATACACAGGGAATGCCAAATACTCTAAATAATTCACACAATCATTGGCGCAACTGATTTGTGAGTTGTCGGGAACAATAATACCGATTATTAATAAATAAATTAGACCAAAGGGAGCTGCACTTGTTGTTGTAGTGTGACAATGTGCAGATAAAAGTAATTAACGCCTATTTGGGAATCGGTCACACTGCGCGCAGTGCGGGGCGCTCAGCTTAAACAATGACTGTGTTGTGCTGTCTGTGTGTGTGTGTGTGTGTGGTGCTATAATTATTGACTTATTGGCCATAATGGCATTTAAGAGTCGAGCGCCAGCCGAAAAATATTTGCATAAAATTTGCATTGACAACAGTTGAAAGCAATTGAAACAATAATTTCGTCATTAATGTGCGACAATCCTCCTCCTCATCCTCCTCGCCTTCCCTCGCTGCCACCTTGCATAATCCGTCCATGTCCCTGGCCCAAATGCAGCACCTTGTCCCAACGTGGTCCCTGCCCCCCCTGCCACATGCCGTCTGCCACCTGCCGCGTGAATTGAAAACGTGCTTATCGCCGAGCATCAGCAGCGTAGTCCACGACCAGGAGCAGGACCCTCTGTCGGAGCTGCAGTTGGTTGCATTTTCAGTGCGAATTACGGCGCACCCTGCAATTGTTTAATGCGTTTAATTACATTTGTTGGCTGGCACTTAATGTTTTTATAATTAATAGAATCAATATTGATACTGGCGCTGCCAACAGGAGCAGCCCGATTCCCAATCCAAGTCCGACTACGAATCCGAATCCCGGGTACTTCCCCAGTTCCGTGCCAGCTGTGGTTAATTGTAGATTAAAAATGTAGCGATGCGGTTGCATTTTTCAATGGTTTTCCGCTTGCCCAGGCAGGCGTTAATTTTCTGGTCAAACTATGACCCGCAATAAAAATATAAATGAATGTAAAACAAAACTGGGGGGGAGAAATGCAATAAAATATAATGGAATTACAGTCAAGCCCAGCTAAGAAACATAGAAATCTACAATTAATAAATAAAAATAAAATAAAATAAATAAATCTTATATTCTAGAACACGAGCAAACAACGAATTCTTAAGTCGCCATATTTATTTCTATATTAAAACGGTAAAAATAGCGATAAGTGCAGTTCTTATCTTCTATCGATAACTTGGTGAAATAAGGGATACATTCAATGTTTATCGATACTTGCAGTATCAAAAGTATTTAAGATGAAAACAGACATATTTATCGGTTGTATAGCTGTTGTAATAATCCCCGAGTAAATCGCGCTTTCGGATTACACTAATTGAGCCCGATTGTACTGGTGATTATGCAATGCATATGCGAGTTAATCGATTCGACTGATTAAAATGCAATTTTTATTTGTTTATTTATTTTTGCGATTGTTGAACTGCAAATAAATTTGATGTTTGTCTTTCTGCGACGCATTTAATTGCATATTAAAGAAAAATCTCGAGCGGAAAACACATGTGGAAAGCAGAGTGGGCACAGGAGGGTACTGGCAGTGGAAGTGCAGGCATGCATGCCAAATGCAGACTGGATAAGCCGGGCCAGTCTCCTTTCCACCAAGCTCTCCCAAGTAAAGCCCTGTAAAAAATGGGGAACGCTTTAAAATGCAGGCAGCGTAAAAGATTAGCCCGATTAGTTCAGCTTGAAGGCATCCGACTTTGCATTGCAACGCGCAGCGCACACGGCTCGAGTTCAAAGGGTTCACGTGCCCCGTACTGCCTGTCCGAAAGTACCTGCCACTTGAGCATGGCACACGGTGGGGCAACTTTTGTTATGCTTCGTATTTCGTTTCGCGTAAATGTTGAAAATGTTAACTTAATGCTGCGATTTCAAATTTACACATCGTTATATGAATATGAAATGCGATGTGGGATTTGAAATGTAGCAAGTCGCATGAGGGGAGGCACGGCAAGAGGCAAGATGGTAAAGGGAAAGGGAAAGGGCAAATGCGAAATATTCGTGCACAATACCTTCTTAGATCGACTTGGGGGTTGCACACAGTGTCCACTGTGGGTGATAAATTTGTCCCCTTGCCAAGAGATAAAAAGATAAACGATAATACAGATTTTATGGTCTTATATCTTTGTGTGTGCGTGTGTGTGTACGCGACGCACACTTGATTAAGAATCTCATTCGAAAGTAAAGATTTTTGGTTATGTTTGATACAAAACATAGTATTATAATACTGAAAACATACTGCTTGAATCATATTTTTATATATGACCATATATTGTTAGTTCCTTCACGATCTGATCACTATCCTAATACATTGGAAAATAATTTAAATAAAATTGCTTCGAATTTCAATATAATATAATTGATAAAGATAAAGATTGACAAGGAAATATAATTTTCGGTTAAATAATAATTACATTTTTTTTTGATTGAAGTAGATTAACAGATTGGAGTAGGGTTGAATTTGGGTTACTATTTCAAAGTGCTTAAAACACTTAGATGTGTAATAAAAATATGAAATTATTTTGCTTGTCTATCAATCAATCAATTGAGACTAAAGTATGCAAATTATGATTGATGTATGACTGAAGGATACAAAATAAATATAAATATGCATTAAGAGGATTCACTCATGAATAAATTCTGTTGTTGCTGATTGTATGTTTGTGTATGTTCTGAATTGATTGACTGTGATTGATTATGGTAGACGTTGATTTGGTGGATTGAAAATGATGGCCATGCGCTTGTTGCTTGTCAATTTGTGGTAGTGTCTGCATTGTGAGTTGCAGAACTGATTGACTGATTGACCAACTCTTCATCTAACTTAAGATCCTGATAGATGTCCCCGCATTTGACCGACATCGCTGCTTCGTCGTTGCAGTCCGTCACACTTTTGTGCGCAACACCAAGGGTGGTGACTGTACTTGTCTGGCTTGAATTACTTTGGATCTCGGATCTCAGGCATCGATCGGTCTCATCAGTCCCATCATCGCATGCTTCACTGCGACAGGTCCCATTATCTTCCACTGGCACAAGCACCTCTTCATCCCGTTTGTAGAAAGCCAAAGCATCGGAATCTTTATGGTCCGCCATATTCTTGGGGTCTGTGGAAGAGACTGGCAAGGCGTTTGCGGCCATGCAGCCGGACAACGTGTTGCCATAATTGGGGTTGTAGCTCTCACTGATGTTATATATGGGACACGGTATGTCAGGTTGCCCACCACTTGGTCGGATAAACTGCATGGGCATGATGTTAGAAATCATAGTAGCCGAAGGTTGCAAGAAGATACTGTTCACCTGCTGGATAACCATCCGCTTGGTAGAGGTTTGTTGTTGTGCTGTGCTGCCTGTGCCTTCATTCTGATCCAGATCCTCCACTGATTTAGCAAGCTGACTTTTCTGGCAACAGTTGTCCCAGTCTTCCTTCTGAACTACAACGGCATCCTCGCGATCTTCGCGATCCTCAAAGTCTTCGGAGTCACTGCCCCCCACGGAGGAGCTGCGACTGGACGATTGCAGACTTATCGAGTAGGTGTGGCCCACAGAAGCAACGCCCTGCAAGCTGCAGACATTTGCCAGTTGCAGAACGGATGTGCTGTCTACAGGATGCTGCTGCTGCTCCGCGAGCAAGCTCAACTGCATGTTAGAGGAGTCATTCAATGATCCTCCTGTGACCAGTGGCTTTGTGTGCTCCTTTGTTGTAACATGCATCGCGCTGCTGTAAATTGGGCCCGGGTGCCTAGGACGGTTGTTGCCGGACGAGGCAAAGGGTGGGCGGTAGGGCATGTAGGTGTTGATGCGATATCCATAGCGCGATCCATGTGGGCGAGATAGCTGATGGGCTTGTGGATAGGCGTGTATTGGTACTGTGGAGAAAGATTGAAGATTAGGAATGTTAAATGGAGTGGGAATGAGGTGATGGATTAAGAAATATGGAAAGGGAGGGGGAGGTACAGCTAGAGGTAGAGGTAGTGCTAGAGGTAGAGCTAGAGGTAGTGCTAGAGGTAGTGCTAGTGGTAGTGCTAGAGGTAGTGCTAGTGGTAGTGCTAGAGGTAGTGCTAGAGGTAGTTCTAGAGGTAGTGCTAGAGGTAGTGCTAGAGGTAGTGCTAGAGGTAGTGCTAGAGGTAGTGCTAGAGGTAGTGCTAGAGGTAGTGCTAGAGGTAGAGATAGAGGTAGAGCTAGAGGTAGTGATAGAGGTAGTGCTAGAGGTAGTGCTAGAGGTAGTGCTAGAGGTAGTGATAGAGGTAGTGCTAGAGGTAGTGCTAGAGGTAGTGCTAGAGGTAGTGCTAGAGGTAGTGCTAGAGGTAGTGCTAGAGGTAGAGCTAGAGGTAGAGCTAAAGGTAGAGCTAGATGTAGAGCTAGAGGTAGAGCTAGAAGTAGAGCTATAGGTAGAGCTAGAAGTAGAGCTAGAGGTAGTGCTAGAGGTAGAGCTAGAGGTAGAGCTAGATGTAGAGCTAGAGGTAGAGATAGAGGTAGAGATAGAGGTAGAGCTAGAGGTAGAGCTAGAAGTAGAGCTAGAGGTAGAGCTAGATGTAGAGCTAGAGGTAGAGATAGAGGTAGAGATAGAGGTAGAGCTAGAGGTAGAGCTAGAAGTAGAGCTATAGGTAGAGCTAGAAGTAGAGCAAGAGGTAGAGCTAGAAGTAGAGCTAGAAGTAGAGCTAGAGGTAGTGCTAGAGGTAGAGCTAGAGGAAGAGCTAGAGGTAGAGCTAGATGTAGAGCTAGAGGTAGAGATAGAGGTAGAGATAGAGGTAGAGCTAGAGGTAGAGCTAGAAGTAGAGCTAGAGGTAGAGCTAGAAGTAGAGCTAGAGGTAGTGCTAGAAGTAGTGCTGGAGGTAGCGCTAAAGGTAGAGCTAGAGCTAGAGGTACGGCAAGGGTGTATACAGTAAAGAAAGTTATCGTAACCAGTCATTTCCTATCAGTTACTTACCTATTGGTCTACCCCAGAAGCTCGTGCCACATGGCGCTATCATGCGCGGTGCGTTGGGTGCGGAGGAAAAGTGCACGCTGGGATTGCCCTGGGTGCGTGAAGGGCCGTGCAGGACCGGGGGGCGGGAACATGGTCATGTGCATGCACCAGCAGTGGTACTCGGTCTGCGTGGACGCGTTGGCGAAGAGGGGGCGTGGCTGTATGCGCGCCAGATCCTGTGGCGTTAGGCTGTGTGGGTGACACGGCGGCAAGAGACCTTCGCTGGAAATCCATGGCGGCGATAGGTGCTAGTGAAGGGCAAAGGGAAACGTGGAGTTGGGGAGGAGGCGTAGAGACAGGGAGATAAGCTACTTACAGAGGGCAGGAAGAGACTTGGATGCAGTGGCGTTATATCCAGTATCGCTGTCGTGTAGGCCGCCATCTGCACCTGCGTCATGTCGGCAAAGCGACCGCGCAACAGGGGCAGCATCAGATTGTGGGCACGTATCATCAGGTTGCGCAGCGTAGCAATGTACTCCGAGCTGGAAAGGCTGCACTCGGTCACCTGACGAGCAAAGTCCTCGAACGAGGGAAACTCTAATTGTTCCGAGGGGGCTGAGGGTGCTGATGTTGCCGGTGACAAGGTTGTTGCCCCCGTTGCAATTGTCGGCGACCTGCTGCACTCTTCTGGGCTGCTTTCCCCTCTGTTCGACTCGTAGTGCTTCTCCTCCTTGGAATTGGACTCCGCAGGTCTGCAGTCCACTGGGGACATGTCGGCGTAGGAGTAGGGCCTCCATTCGTCAGCAGGTTCATTCCTCCTGCGCGATCCCTCGGTCTGCTGCAACGGCTGTACCGTCTGCACTGGCTGCACTGACTGCTGCTGTGGCGTGAAGGCCGCCGCTTGCCACCATTCACGCGGCGTTGATGACGTCGTCGCCACTGGCTGCTGGTGCTGCTCTGAATCCGGGGAGGATGGAGGATGCTTCTGCTCCTGTTGCTGCTGTTTCTGCTCCTTCTCCTCTTTCTCCTTCTCTTTCTCCTTCTCTTTCTCCTTCTCTTTCTCCTTCTCTTTCTCCTTCTCTTTCTCCTTCTCTTTCTCCTTCTCTTTCGCAGTCTTGTTCTCGATCGCCACCCACCAGTCGCAGACGGGCTCTACCGGGGGAGTGACTTGAGGCTGTGGCGCCACCACAGCAGTGGCCACCTTCTGCTCCGCATCCAGCCACCATTCACGCTCGCGATGCGTCGTCGGCAACATCGGAGGCGGTGATGGGGACTGTACTAGCTGCTGCTGCTCAGCTTGTTGCTTCTGTTCTGGCTTCGGCTCTGCAGGCTTGCTGTACTCGCGGCGCTGTGTGTTATTCGCCTCCAGATCGGGCAACAACTCGCCGTACTCAGCTGGCATAGGGTCGACGTCAGGTATCGGGGCTGTCTGCGGCAGGTTCGTGTGCTCCCAGTGAGGGCTCGGTTCAGCTGGCTGATCTGTTAACGGCTCTGCAATAAAGGCGGCGATCATCTCCTCGATTTCACGCCAGTAATCATACACCATGGAGATTGACTCTGGCACTGGTTGTGGGGGGGGATTGAGCATGGTTCCTCTGCTGCCGGAGCTAGTGTCGGGCTTGATACGGTTGGGGTTGGTGGTGGGTGGTCAACCAGCTCCTGCTCCTGCATTTGGCTGTGCGGCTGTGGCGCCACTGCGGCAATCAGCTGCTCGTTTCCACGCCAATCCTCACGTATTGTCGACTGATGCGGCAACGAAGGTTGCGTCTGTGCCTGTACAGGCGCCTGCACCGCTATGGACTCCGCCAGTTGCTGTTGCTGTTGGTGGTGCAGCTGTTGTTGCTGCTGCTGCTGTTGCTGTTGGTGGTGCAGCTGTTGTTGCTGCTGCTGCTGTTGCTGTTGGTGGTGCAGCTGTTGTTGCTGCTGCTGCTGTTGCTGTTGGTGGTGCAGCTGTTGTTGCTGCTGCTGCTGTTGGTGGTGCAGCTGTTGTTGCTGCTGCTGCTGTTGCTGTTGGTGGTGCAGCTGTTGTTGCTGCTGCTGCTGTTGCTGTTGGTGGTGCAGCTGTTGCTGCTGCTGCTGCTGCTGCTGCTGTTGCTGTTGGTGGTGCAGCTGTTGCTGTTGTTGCTGCTGCTGCTGTTGCTGTTGGTGGTGCAGCTGTTGCTGCTGCTGCTGCTGCTGCTGCTGCTGCTGCTGCTGCTGCTGCTGCTGCTGCTGCTGCTGCTGCTGCTGCTCCTGCTGCTGCTGCTGCTGCTGCTCCTGCTGCTGCTGCTGCTGCTGCCCTGCTGCTGCTGCTGCTGCTGCTCCTGCTGCTGCTGCTGCTGCTGCTCCTGCTGCTGCTGCTGCTGCTGCTGCTGCTGCTGCTGCTGCTGCTGCTGCTGCGACTCCAACGCCGACAAGGCCGGCACTAGTGCTGAGTCCGACAAAACCTCGTCAACAACGCTGGGCATAGGTGACATTGGTGCCACCGCTGCCTGCGACAGACTTGCCCCAATGGGCGACAGACTTGCCTCAATGGGCGACAGCTGCTGCTGCTCCGTTGGCTCTCGCTGCTCCTGCTGATGCTGCTGCAGATTGCATTGGCTGGGCGTGCGGCGTATGCTCCATGCAGGTTCCATGTCTGCATTCCGCTGGAAGAACTCGTCCACACTCACGCCATCCATGAATTCCGGCGGCTGGGGGGGTAACGATTGCGGATTGATCTGATCAGCTTGTTCTAGGGACAGCAAATGCGATGCATACGAGCCCATGGGATAGGACACTGATGCATAGGGGGGACAGTGATGAATCCTGGGTCCCCTCTGGCGGCAAGCCCGTGGGCTGCTGCGAAGGGGTGCAAAAGACATGAGAATGAAGAGGAACAGGAGCAAGAGCAGGCGCAGCAGGAGTAGGGGGAGGAGTTGCTGTTGCCGCCGGCTTAGAGTAGTTGCGACTGAAATCGTTGGAGACGAGCGTGGCCCAATTCGGGGAGGAAGAACCAATTGAAGGATCAGTCATGTTGAATACCCCGCTAGATTGCTTGAGATTTACGCAGTACACAAGCTACTGCATTGAATGGTCGATAGATGCTGTAGGTTTTGTGTTTCCTGCTTCCGTTGACCTGTGGAGAACCTGTTGAAGAGACGAGTTAACTGTATGCCGAGTCAGATCTGGACAAGATCACGGCGCGCACGTGCTGCTGCCCAAAGCCCAAACGTGCCTGGCATACTACGAACTACATAACCCCGTCAGCGAGCACACTGAAGACGCTCCCTACTCCCTCTCACATCCTCCTTCCCCCCGCTCGACAACATTTTTGCAATTATTTCAAATATTTTTCAACACGGCTTTGAAAATGCGACGTGCCGACGAAAGCGAGACGAGAAAAAAGAACCATGGGGGAAAATAAGCAAAAAAAAAAAAGAGTTCACTTAATGTGATACACTTGAACTACCCTGTAAGTCGATGCTTGTAAGATTTGGTCAGAGCGATACGAGTATCATAAAGAACATACATATGTGCTGAGTTTGGTTTCGATATCTAGAAAGATAACCAAGTAGTTCCTCCATCTATACAATATAAATATCATTATAATGCTGCCTATTATAGAACCTGACGTATATTCCTTATAAGACCTTGTTCCATCCATTGCAAAAGCATCATACCCTTCTTGAAGCAGCATGAAAAGGAAACCCGCGAGGAACCGGGGAAAACACGAGGAAAACCCTTTTCTCTTCTCGTTTTTCTCTCGCCTTATGCCAAAATATTTTTCCACATTTTTATGCTGCGCATATTTTGAGCCGCAGCCTGGCGCGAAATTAGCGGCAAGCGGCAAGTGGCAAGTGGCAAGAGGCAAGGCGGCTGAGCAAGTGGAAAAAAGGCTGCGAAGATAAACTTTAAATAAAACATGGCACACAGTGGCGCAGAGGGGGGGGGGGATGGTGAGGTATTGAGGGTATGAGGAAGTCTCTCTGGCAAAACGTCGAACGCTGCTGCAGACCGCAATTCAAATAAAATCCTTTAGGGCTTTTGACTTTTAACTCATCCGTTTAACGAGCGCTCATGTTCGTGAGAAGGCGAATGGCAGCCGGGATTGCACGAGGGCCGGGCGAGAGTGAGTCGGGAGGGGGGGGAGTGGGGTGGGCAGCATGAAAAGATTGCCTGGGCAAGCAAAATACCCTTGACACCTACATATGCACACAGACACACACACACACACACGCACGCATTGAGATACAGCAAAAGGCTTCCCAGCACGTCCTCAGTGCAATTGCAAAACAAAGCGCGAAACAGTCGAAAGGAAATCTACATAAAGGGCATATGCGACTTGCGTATGCACTGCAGTGACTCAGGTGAAGAATCTTCTAAAAAATCGAAGATTGAAAGGCACTTTAGCTTAGTACTTTGAATAGTTATTCTTGATTAAGAAGAATTGATTTGGAAGGGGGGAGAATCATCTGAAGAATTGATGAAAGAAATTGAATATTTATTCTTCATTGAAAGGATCTTAGTACTTTGAAATTTTCTTCTTGATCTAGATATGAATCGATTCGTCATAATTGGTTAACTCCCTTAACGGGCAACTTCCTTGAGCGGACACCCGCTTAAAGGGCGCGGATTATCGGGTACGGACTACTAATAATGACACTGTACAAGAAGCAGACTATTGAATGAAGGCTGTATAAGAGTCTCAGCTTTACTCAGGACACAAAGAGTATCTAGGCTAGTCGACTCGATTTGAGAGAATAAATCGACAAAGCATTTTAAAATTTTACGAGTTTTTTTTCGTTGGCGCCGCTCTTAAACGAGGCAGCACTGTGATTGCGACTCCTTCTGCCCCTGGCCAGTCTCGATCACTCTCGCGGCATAGCTAAATCGATTGATGAAGCCAAGTTGCCAATCGGCAATCGACAATTGGCAGTTGGCAGTTGGCAGCTAAAGCTGAAGCAGCCAGAGTTGCCACCTCGGGTGGAGGCGGAGAAGGAGACGGAGGCTGCTTGAATATGCAATGAGGCAATGCATACTGAATGCCACTTGGAGGGACAGACAATGTGACATTTATTAACTGGCAAATACACTTGTCGCAAATACGCCTACACTCATACCTCCCCCCACCACCCCCTTAGACTTCCCAGGCCTGACCACGCCTCCTGTTGAGAATGCTTCGTTAAATAAATTGAGCGTTTTACGCAATTTATGCGGCTGATTTGACGTTAATGCGGCCTGAACAGACTCCCCTTGCACACACACACACACACACACACACACTCACACTCGCGTACTCACTTATAAATCAGCCAGGTCTAATGGTGTGGGTGTGCGTGTGAGTGTGTGCGAGTGTGTGTTTATTTACATGTTGCCCGCCTTAGTCAAAGCTTCCGTTTCCGCTTGCCGCTTTTTATTTATGACAACATCTGTCGCGACAACTTACGACTTTCAATTTATGCGTGTGTGTGTGTGTGTGTTGAGGCGTTAACATCCCTGCCACACACACGTCATTAATCATTTTAACAGCGTAAACATTTTCGCAACTCCTTCTTCGCCTGGTCCACGTTGGGCGCCTTTTATTATCCTTAAGCTTCTCGCGTTTTATGCTCAAAGTTTGCACATAAAGAAACCAAACGAACTCGTTCCCAACTTACCTGGCCAACTCTCTCCCACTCTCTCTCTCTCTCTCTCTCTCTCGCTGTCTCTGGCTGTGTATCTCTTTCCCACTCTGAACAGCTCTTTCTTAGCCCAAATGTTAAGTAGTTTATATTTCAGAATTGCACTTGAAAATTGTTAAATAGAAAAAATATTCGTTTAAATTGCAGCTTGACAACCGATTGAAGTTTCAATACAGCCTACTTAGCAGTGGTTCAGTTATGACTATGTTTAATATACAGTATACACTATATAGTAGAGCCCTTCCTTCCTTTCAGATAGGAGACTGGAAGTTGCTTTAGCAACAATTTACAACCGATTCAGGTTCTCTCTTATTCAATTGCGTTTTAAAGACGCTTTGGAAATTGCAAACTATTTTTGAACTCAACTTGAAAATAAATCATGCAGAGTGTGCAGAGATTATTTGGTGGGGGTAAACCTAACAACCTAGCTAAGCTACCCCCCTCTTCCCCGTTTATGGCTTGGCAGGGCCAGGAAGGACCAGGAATTCCCAGTTGCCAATCAATGTCAGAGCGAGAGTCGGCAACTCTCGACGATAATAATTTACGTGTGCGAGCTAATAAATTAGAGCAAACCAAATCGCGGGGCATCAAAGGATAAGAGGGATAACTTTTGCGCTCAACTTAATATCACACACACACACACACACACAATCACACTCATACTTGCTACATCTCTGCAAATAATCAGCTGTAAATATTTTATACATGAAACAAGCGACAAAACTTTGACAAGCATTTTGGGAAAGGCAAAAGGACGACGAGGGAGCAGAGAGGAGAGGGGAAAACTGAAAATATTTAAGGCATGTCTGTGTCGTAGCTGCTGTTGTTGTTATGGTGCCATTGCCTCTGATGTGGCTACGCATGCCAGAGAGGGAGGGGGGAGGAAAGAAGAGTCTCTTCAACTCTGGCGACGGCTTAATTTAATGCACGGCGTAAGCTTTGCTGGTCACTCTCAATGGGTCATGGGAGTCCCCGGACCCAAGAACTATGATAATGCCAATGATGATGATGATGATGATGATGATGGTGATGATGTTGCTTAGGCCGAGCATAAGCATTCTGAGGATGTTGGCGATGCGGCTTACGATAAGAAACCAACAAATAGAAATGAATGTCGATTGATAATCAAAATAAATGCCACAAGGCACACGACGAACAAAGAACAGCGCCAAGTGAAAGCTTGACAAATGCCTATGGCCCCAAGGAGGACACAGGTGGAGAAGGTAGCAGGACAATGGGTAGGCCAGAAGGTCCATAAGAGATGAAGAGAGGAAACGGACAGCAGAAAACTAACCTGGATTAGCTGATATTGTCAGCCATGAGAAGTGAATTTGTTAGCAACCAACAGCAGTGGGGGAATACATAGAACAATGCCTCAAGAAAAAGGGAATACAATAAGAGAGAATAAACATATATTAAGTATTTAGAGGTATACCTGATAATATACGAGTCTAGAGTGGTTTATATGAGGAATATATCCGAGAAGCATGCACCTAATGAGAATTGAAGGAAACTGGTAGGAAATAATAAAAATTGTTACATTTTTTAACCTATTGTTCCTTTCTCATTAACATATTCAAGTATACAAAGAGCAGTAGTAGAGTAAGTATACAAATAGTAGATGTACCATATATAAAATGTATGTACATATTCTGAGTAATACTAAAGATTCTCTTTAAGAATGTAGACATAGCTAAACTTTAAGGGGAATCTTTTTATACCCTTCGACCATTGAAAATGGTCAAAAAAGGGTATACTAACTTTGTGCAAATGTATGTAACAGGCAGAAGGAGGCGTCGGAGACCCCATAAAGTATATATATTCTTGCTCAGGATCACAAGCCGAGTCGATTGAGCCATGTCTGTCTGTCTGTCCGTCTGTCCGTCTGTGTGAACGCACAGATCTCAGCTATTATAAAAGCTAGAGTTACCAAATTTGGCAGGAAGACTCCTGTGTGGATCAAGCAGATCAAGTTTATTTCAAATGTTAGGTGCCACGCCCACCGCCCCCACAAATCAATAATTTAATTTTTGAACTCAATTTTTAAGCGCTGTTTAAAAGATAGAATTTTCTGACTTAACATATACTAAGCTTAATGAAATATCTACGTAGTCTCCAAATTTCAGTCCGATCGGACAATAAACACAAAAGTTATTTAAGAAAGTATGAGCATAAAACCAAGTGCGTCAGCTAACAAGGGAGGCGGGCGAGCGCGTAGCACGAGCGCCATCTGTCGGGATTAATTTCAAAGCATGTGCCTATGCATATGTGTATGAATTTAAGAAATTAAACTACACGGGAACATATTAGGTCGAAGGGTATCCCACTGTCGCGTGTTGTGCGACTGTTGCTTTTCTTACTGGTTTATATATAATTCTTGATAAATTTTGAAGTTTACAGAACACGTGAACTTGGAATGAGCAGAACAACATGCTGTGGCTTCTGCTAAGATAGAGAGAAAGAGAGAGAGAGAGAGTCAGAGGAAGCAGGGACTCATCTCTGGCTGTGGAATGAGTGAATCTCTGATTTGCGCCATGAGCGGAGCGTTGCGTTTGCTAGACGAGGGACTCGACCTGGTGGGCTGGCCATAAATTCGTTTTGGTGTCGGCTGCACATGCAAATGTGTCCGACTGTCCGTCTGTCCGTGTGTCCTTCCGTCCACATGCCCAATGAGTGAAGCTGGCAGCAGCAGCAGCACAGCAGCAAAAACAGGACACGAATGAGTCCTTAAAGATTAATTAATCTTTGCGGCACATGCGGCCGACGCACAGACGCTGACGTCGACGTCGACGACGACGTCATAGCTAGCGCCGCTAGTGCCACAAACAACAGTTGCAGAGGACAGACGCGTGCACGGCGTGTATTGTGTGCTGGCTGAGCCGGGTTCCGCCTGACCATTGTCCTGCTTCCATTTTCGGTTTTGGTTTTCAAGCTAATGACACAAAACGCCAAAAAAGGATGCGGTACAGGCGGAGGCAGGGGTAGGGGCAGAGGCAGAGGCAGTGCTGGGAATGGGGTTAATTTGCAGCCAAGGGCCCAGGGTCGCCTGTCCGTCTCTCCGTCTGTCCGTCTGTCCGCCTGGTCAGGCTTATCTTTTGCTTTTGAAGAAATAATTAATGACCTCGTTTTTGCCACTGTGGCCAGAGAGTCAGCCGGACACGGACATGGACATGGCGCAAGGCGAGTACAGTGCAGAATGAAAGAAGTGCAGGGGGAAGAGCGGGGGGAGGGGGGAAGAGAGGTAACTCCACTGCGTGCAGGCCATTAAAAACCGTTTATTTCGATTTGATTTAATCCAAAATAGATTGCCCTGTCAGGCGCTGCGGACGCAGACAGAGAGGGAGATGCGGCCAATTTATGCACTCAATTTACGCGCACAGACACACACACACACACACACATATCGGGACACAGCGGGATGCAGCAGTGTGTGGCAGGCAGAGACAGCAGCACGCAGGACGCTGCTGCAGTTGGAGCTGGCGCATTTATAAATTTCATTGGTTAATCCTTATTTTCGCATTAAGGGAGCGCACCAAAACACACACACACACAGACACAGCAGACACACACACACACATACACTTACAGCAGACACACACACATACAGCAGGCACACACACACATACAGCAGGCACACACACACACAGAGAGAGAACACACGGCAACCGCATGCAAATGTTGCATTGTCCTGTTGCGCTGCCCTGTTCCCCTCCTCTTCTCCATCCCTCCCGACTTGCCCTCAGCTTCTGCTTTCTCCTCCCCTCTCTCTCCGCTCTCCATGCCTGCGCTGCAATGGCAATTAAACTAATCGCACGCGAGGCTTAAAATGCGATTTGCGGCGTCGATTGCCAATCGTGGGCAGGCAAAGTGGCTGAGGTTGCCCTCTGCCTCCGGTTGCCCTCTGTCGATTTGCAGCCAAATTTATTTAGCCAACATGCAGATTTCATTTTCCATTTGCAGCACCTACTGCAAGCCCTCCCCTCCTTCCATCCTCACCCCCCTGCCCACCCTTCGTATCACCACCTCAAACACCGCAATTGACATTTAAACTGTTTGCATTTGGCGCCGCTGACTGTTTAGCGGTTTTTGCGTTTTGTGGCTAACCCCGCCAACTCGCAGCCAAGTCCTCGCCCCACTCACCCACCGCCAGCCCCAACATGCCGCATAGTTTACCGCCGCCTAATCCAAATGTTTAGTTACGCTAACGCAGATACTTTAAATCTCTCTCAACAGGGTCTCATTCTCTCTCTCCTAGGTAAATCTCTTTGACGGCATCTCTGATCCACCAATGGACCGTGGATATAGTCCATATACATTGCTATCATTAGTTTCTAATAGATCCTAATTGTCTACATTGCCTTTATTGAACTATAGGATATTAAAGGGCTCTAAAACTTATAGAAGGTTTCTAATTATGAGGCCTGTAACTTCTTTAATTTTGAGTACATTTTGAAGGTACTCTTCATGCTTATCAAGAATACTGTGGTTCAGTTAATAAAGGTGCTAAAATAAATATCAGTAGGACATATGTATAACTATTGTGATAAGTATATATGTTAAGTCGTACTGACTATTCTCTATTTAAGTCGCTATAAGCCAGTGGGCAAGACTTCTCCTAAGCTCAAGTTCTTTCTTAACAATTACCTCTGCATCCTGAAATTACCGTTCCTTCTACAATATTTAATATTTGATTTGTATATCTTATGTATAGTCCAAAATTGTTTTCAAGAAGTTTTCTCAGGCTCAGAAGTCGAGGAGTACCGGAGGCAACTGCAAAGGGGAAGCAGTTTGAAGGGCGCTTTTGAAGAGTTGTCAGCAGGACAGGGCAGAATAAAATGTTCATGTGATTAATGACGTCAACGCGCATCTCCGGCGACCATCATCAGTGGGATTGAACAATTCCCTGGTTGCTCTTTAGCAGAGAAGTCAAACGAGAGGCTGGAGAGACTGGGGAACCTCAAACGAATCCGTCAAGAATGCGTCAATTTAATTGCGCACGTGACGCGTGCGCGATTCATGAATGACAAGAACAGGACACGGCAGGACAGGGAGGCAGGGAGGCAGGGAGGGTCACGTGACAGCAAGTGGAGGGACGGGGGGCAAAGTGGCATTGTCCTAGCCTAAGTAGACCACCCCTTGCCCTTGCCCAACGCAGATGCAATGCAGCGGCTAATAAAGGCCAACAATGTTCAACATGCTGCGCTCTACATTTGATTTTTCGCAAAATTTCATTAAGCAAGATAAATGGTTGGCTATTAACAACAACAACAACAACAACGACAACAACAATAGCACCAACAACAACAATCTAAATAGCTGCAACCACAGTGGATCTACGGCTCGCGTTGCTATTTATGCAAAAATTCGTTATGGATGCCAAAAAGCGGAAGCGGAAATCGCACGCACTTCTGCTGTGGTGCATACCCTGCCAACCGAAGGTAGTTCACAGCTTGTTGAGCGACTTGGACAACCTTCCAAACTTCAGCTGTGTTATGAATAACTCTTTTAGCATCACTCTATTCCATAAAACTATTTTGTATCAATGACTGTCCATATGTAAATTAATTATCAACTTAAATATTCTAACCTAACTTTTTAATAATCGTTAGTGTGATTGACTAGTAGAATTGTGAATTTATGTTTGATATATATTTAATATATACATATATCTGATATAATCAATTCGTTCAGCATTAAGATATGGTGCTGATCTATAATTAACATAAAACTATAATGTTCTAAGTATTATTAAAGTATTATTTAAAATATAAACTTCTGCTTGAATCATAAATTGAATATATCAGGTATATACAAACATTGATATGTCTGATATATTAAATTCTCAAAGTATTCAAATGTCGGAAATAAAGAGGAGTAAGAAAAGTCTATCGACCAATTGTAACTCGATGAATTGTGCATGATCTGCTGGATGAACAAGCAGTTGTATACAAAATATATATACCATATAGTACACATACCCTATTGCTACATTTACCTAATCTAGAATGCCTCGATTGCCTCGAACTTGTAGAGTATTTGTAATTCGTTGTCAAGGCAAACTGATTGCGTTTTGTTATATGCTGCGGCTCTGCTGACATGATAAATTGCATGAAATTATTTCCAAACTGTCGACCTTCCCCCGCCGCATTGGGGTAGCTGCCTGGGTATAGATAGGGGCAGGGGCAGGGGCAGGGGCTGGAGTGGGTGTGGTTGGCGGTACGCACGGCATGCTCTACTTATGTAAGTACAGAGATATCTCGACAATATCTGCGGTATCTGTAAACTGCCATACTTAAAAGTTAATTGTAGCTGAGCGCCAACTTTCTCTGACGGCAACTTCCTCCCGTGCATTATAAATTTATTCAAATTTTGCCTGAAGAGAAGAGCGCGACATGTTGTAATTCTCTTGGAGGGATTGCTCTTCCTCTTGTTGCTGTTGCTGCTGTTTGTTGTTTGTTGTATGTTGTTTGCTATTTGCTGTTTGTCTTGTTGCGTTGTCAGTCGCCTTCGCTTATCGGGCCCGCATTTTGTTTGCCTGCCAATTTTCGTAACTTTAAGATTTATCGCGGGCGACTGATAAATGAGACGCTGTTACCAAAATCCGAAAAACGCGAATTGCGACAGCTGCTGGCTGCGATTTCCCCTGACGAGTGTGGGACGGGAAGGAGGAGCAGGAGGATTGTGGGCTTGGCAAATTGGTCATTAACTGTAGCACACACACACACACACACACAGACACACAGTTTGAGCAGAGCACAGACAGATGAAACGCAACGATAGATGGAAGGACAAGCCGGACAGGACATTTTAATTTGGTCTGTCAACGGCAGACGTTGACCACAGAGTGCAGCAGCAGTTGCAGCCAAAACTGATTTGCCTAGCGACACCTGAAGCCACCACGCACTGTTCCCTTTCCCCCTTGCCTTCTGCAGGCACAGACAGATGCATAGACAGATAGAGAGAGAGAGGCAGAGAGAGAGAGGGCTGGCCATCTGTGAGTGAAAGGACACGTTGTTGATTTCTAATTTCACGCTGTGTTGTGTGAAAATCAACACCGTTCCAACATTCAACATTTCGCATTTGACATACGCAGCGACTACGGGCTTCCAATCAATTCCGGCTCCAGCTCCGACTCGGGTTCAGATTTCGAAAATTCAAATCGAAATCGCAGCCCGCAGAAAACGCAGCTAATGAAGCCTGAGCGCTTAGCGCATCCCATCTTGTGGTGTCCCATCGGCACCTAACCAATTGAGAGTGACGTTTGGGGAAGCCTAAAGAGAACTGGGCATGTATCGGGGAAGTATGAGGAAGAGGTCGTGGGCTCCGAAAAGGTTCGCAGCTCATCTGAAAGTTACATGAAGAGATGCTCCTTCCCGAGAAGAACTTTGCGATTCTAAAGATAAAACTGCAGAAGTCAGCAATCAGTTCTAAATTCAATGGGGCTGACATGTCGCAGGTCTCTTTGATAGCCCTTAGGTAGAGAGCTATATAGTACACACACTTACCTGCTAAAATCCTTAAATATTCTGCGTACGTGTCGAAGTGCTTGTTGATTATATCAGTGTTGTCTGGATTTATATGTATTTATATATATTATATTATATATATGTAGGTAATACAATCTCCAATGGAACCAATATATCTTCAAGTTCACGACTTATTCACAAAACGTTTTGAGGAAATTTGATGTCTGAACAATTTAAGGTTTGAGATTTTTTCGATGTGTTCAATATGGGATGGCAGAAAAATATGAAAACCAGCCTGAATTCTCGTTGAAAAAATGACTATCCCACTAGAGCCTACTAAGATCAAGAATTGAGTGAATATGGATGATAATCTGTTTTCCTTCGTTGTCAATTTGTTGGAATTGTATCCACTTAATTTTTGGAAATGTTAATTTGGTCTACTTGAAGCAACATCTTTGGACAGACCAAACTTGGTGTGCAGGCAAGCATGACTAAAGTTATCTCAAATCTTAAGGCAAGCTTCCCACGTAGGTCTCGCTTTAAGGTGAGAAGAAGGGACAGAAAGGTTCTCATGTTTTGAAATTCTTAAGAAGACTTCGCCTGCAACGAGTCCCGAGGATACTTGAGGTGCTTGGCCCACGGATGCTCACCTGGACGGGAGCTGATGTTGTATTCTTCTTGGCTGTCCTGGGTTATCCTTGGTGTAATTGTGCGTTGCGCCACTCGAAATTAAACAAACCACCCGCCCGAGGTGTGGGGAGAGAGACAATGGGTTATATCATGAGCTGGGCTACAGTTGGAGTTGGAGCTGGAGTTGAGCAGGGTGTGCGGGGCCTTGGATGGCACCTTCAAATGGGCCGCCAGATAATGAAGCTGTTGGGGAGTGGGGAGCTCCAGGGCACGCTAAATTACAAAAGAATGACAAACGCCCAAAAGTGGAGTCTGCCACGCCTCCCTTCCCCCCAATGGTTCTACCCTACGGCTCCTTCTTCGGTCTGCTCTCGTTTCCGACTCTCACGGGACGGCGAGAGGTGTCGCAAAAGTTTTGCGCCCGGAGAGGTTAAACAAAGAGGACAGGGGCTGTACACGGTGGTAGGCGGGGCAAGCAGTGTCAGTGAAGCGCCGTGTCGTCTATTGTTCCCCAAAGTGTTTTTATTTAGCTGTGCCAGGCCTGCCACAACGCCAGCCGCAACAGGGGAAGCTCGAGCTGGGATTCTTTGCCATTGCCAGCGACATTTCGTTTGTTTTATTATCTTTTATTATCATCAAGTCTTTGTCCCTTCTCTTTCTTCCTGTTATCGTTGTTGTTCTTTTACTTTGCGCCAAGCTAAATTGGCCGTTAAGATGTACTAAAGATGCGAATTTCGGTGATTTACCAAGTGGGTCGCCATCGCTTTCCATTGTTCTCCGGCCCGTGGGCATAGTTTGTAGCGTGTATTATTCTTAAGGGGTTAACGCCACTCGTGACCAAAACTTTGCGGCGGAAATCGCGCTAATTTCGCCACCTGTCAACAGGAAGTAACACCGAATCAATCCGTATAACATTCATTCCCAGCCAGCCCACAATGTTAGTTTGTGGTTTGGGAGGCGCTACGGGGGCAATCGCACGGAAATGGGCTGGCAAACAACATCTGCAAGAGTAGCTCGCATGTTTTTTTGAAAGACCTCAATTATTATACCAAAGATATACTAAATAGTTATCGGAAATACTTACAGGGGAAACAATTATTAATTATATATTTTGAATATACATATAATATATTAATATTTATATGTATGTATACAATGCACATATACATATGTTACCGTGCATTAATTGTTTTTTGTTGAATGAACCGATTGTAACATTTCAAAACAACATTGCAGAAATTTCCTTTCGTTGTTGTCTTGACTAAACTTTGTGCAATTTCCCTCAACTTGTTCTAACTTAGCATGGACACATAAGTCTAGCAAATGCAGCAGCCAACAAAGCTAAAGCATAGCGAAGACACAAACCAGAATAAAGTCCTTTCAAGAAGCGCAGTTCGCAACCGGTTCAAAACTTAATTTGGCGTCTAACAATTTTGAAAAATCATTAAATAATATCAGTACAATAATCTGTAATAGATAATAATAGATAATAATAATAGTAATAATAGATAATAATATAGATAAATCTATATAATATATAGTATAATATAAGGAAGACCAGACATAAACTAAATGGAATTCTGCATGAAATTCGGTTATGATAGTCACCAAGTGAGGTTAGATAATTGTGTCTGTATTAAACCCCATTTGAATCCGATAATTTTATTCCATAAGTTATATTAGTATTATATTAAACTGAATATTATTCGCACCTTCTCCTGCATTGATACCCCGAATGAATTCTTACTTCAAAAAGAATAGACAAATGTCCGATGGTCATTAATTATGGTGTGAAGAACTTGCTCAGTTTCCCTTTGAAATTTTCCTGGATCCATGGGAAATAATCTGCGTCCGGATGCAGCTGGGAAACTAGAGGCGTGTTAGGGACTGACCACAGGAAGCGATCGTTGATCTTTAAATCATTTCCTGGTTCAGCATCCGATTTGGGATGTTTTATTTTGAATGCGTTCCCACATTGGCGCGGGCCTTGGCCAATTGGGTTGTTTAAGCAATGTTGGGAATTGTTATTGTTGTTGTTGTTGAATCTGCTAACGTTGTTACCGTTGTTGCTGTGCTGTGACTTAACGATAAACACAAATCGATGAAACTCGCGTTTCGTTTTGCAACTTTCGCATTTCCGCCGTGCCGCGTTGCGTTGCGTCGCATTCATTGCGTTGTTCAATAGTTTTCATGGCTCGCCTCGCGTTTCTCGCATTCTGCTGCACGTTTCTCGGCCAACGGAAGCGCAAGTTCCAAATTCGTAAGCCGAAAACAATAAGCAAAGTGTATCAAATGCTTTGCCCTGCCACTTTTGGCCAGGCCGCCCAGCAGCGGTTAATTGACAGGCTCCAAAAGCGGACGCTCTCTGCATTCCAAGTGCGAATGCCGATGTCGACGCCGTGGCCGATTGCCGATTGCTGATTGCGATGCCGACAATTTGTGCCTTTGTGAATGAAACTCAAAACTGGCACCAGCCACGCCCAATGCTCGACACGCCCATTGCCAAAACGTGGTGCGTGTGTTGCCATCGGAGATTCCATTCAATAGTCGCGATCGCAGCGCTATTTTTGATCAATTGGCGATCACGTCCCACGGCAACACGAAATCGATTTATAGCAATGAATTCCCCTGGCCCCCGCCCTGCCCCTGCCCCTCCTTCTTTGCTTCATCTCACTCACGCGCAGCTGCTTTGGGCCTTCAAGTGTTTCTAGTATGCCGATAATGTTTCACTTCCTTCCGCTTTCATTTTTTATGCCCCACACCCAGTGCGCCTTATCAGTTTCAAGTGCAGTCGATTTCCATCTCTACAGCAGCAGCAGCTGTGACAATGCAGCCGGCGTCGCCGTCGCCGTTGCCGTCGCCGTCATCGTCGCCTTCGTGTCGCATGTTAAAAAATACTCCAAGTGAGTTTGGCATGTGCCACAACAGCTCAGCCAGGGGCGTTGCAACATCGTCGGGCTGCCTCACCTTCTGCTGAACGAGGACACGTGTTTGGGGTTAAAACTGATATACGAATGCATTCCCTGCAATATAAAGTAAGATGCACTGAGAAGACCTCTTATCGACGTAGCCATGTCCATAGAAACATTTATATGTCAGGGACTATAAAAGTGAGGGCTATCAAAGTTGGATACAATATATATGTTTATTGCAAGCAAACACAGTTTCTTTTACAATTCAACCACGCCCCTTTTTGCCTCCATAAACGCATAAAAACCAATTGCAATCATTTCAGAACTAGATCACTTATTGTCTCAATTAGATAATGAAGAGAAATTAATTAAGGAATCATTATAATAATTGTTATACTTACTATATACAGCATATAAGACTTTCATGGCTTTCAAGACTTTCTGAAGTTTGTAAGCAATTTAATAACATTTCTATTGCAACTTTAATGCTAATTTTAGAATAAATGAAGAATTAAATGTAAAACTATTCAAATGGGAATACAAACTGATTGCAACTTTATTGCTTGTTTAAGAATGAATAAATAATTAAATGTAAAACTATTCAAATTGAAAAAAAACTGATTTTTAATTAAACATTTCTTTTTATTTATCAATCTAATCTAATACAACTTGGTGTGCACATAGAAATCTTCAGATATGCTATAACCTTTTTCCTTTATTTATAGAAAACACTTCATTCAAAACATTATATATATACATATGTACATTTATACGTTATATATATATATACATTATGTATATATATAATACAATATGTATAAAAAGAACATAACTTCGATTAGCTTGAAAGGATTTCATTACTGAACAAAGCTTATTAGTTGACCTCCCCTTAACGATTCGTAGTTATTCAATCCACCTCGATCCGGCTGGCTATAGCAATCAGCAGTTTTATGGCCCAAAGCCCATGGGGGGAACTAGTTCTATGAGTACTCGTATTATAGGATCGCATTGTATTATGGACGCGTATTATGTATGGACTGTTCGCATGTTGCGTATTTGGTTGAGTTTTTGCTAATTTATGCCACGTCGCAGCTAATTAATTTCTGTTGGCCACTCAAGACATGGCCAGGGGCAGGCTGGCAGCATTGCTAAGCCCACCACGACGACAGCAGCAACAGCAATACACAGCGGCAACACACAGCAGCAACAACTCTTAGCAGCAACAAGAAAGTCTCACGACTCGTGCGTGGAATATTGAATGGGTGTCGACGTTTGTTGTTGCTGTTATTGTTGTTAGTTGTTGCCAGTGTTGTTGTTGCTGTTGTTGTTTGTGCTGCTGCTGTTGTGTTGCTGCTGCTGTTGTTGTCTTGGGGGTTTTCATTAGAAATGTTTGCGCGTTTTTCAGTCAGCGCGTCGCCATTTTATTTGCCTTGGCCAGCAGCAAATGTGCGCTTTGATGTGCCAACAACAACAACAGCACAAGCAGCAGCAGCAACAGCAGCAGCAGCAACAACAACAGCTGCAATGTTGTTGTTGCTTTTACAAGCATTTAATTGTGTAACTGCTGAAGCAACATTAATAAATTCAAACGCATTCGCCGTTGCAGTTGCCGTTTGCCATTTTCAATGTTAATCGTCGCATGCAAATGCAACTGGCAAAATGCAAATCCGAAATGCACCCATGAGAGCTACTTTAGCCAGTGTTGCCTCTGCCCGGGAAGGGGCAACCCAAGAGGGGGAGGTAGGAGAGGCGAGGGACGCCGCCTATGTCTCTGCCCATTTCCATTTCCATTTTCGTTTTCATTTCCATTGAAAGACGTTTCCTGTCGCGCACAGTCCCATTGCTTATCCCCCCTTCCCCTTCCCCATCTTCCTCCCACTCCCTCCCCCCATACCACACACGAACACACACACACACACACACACGTCCCGCAGCTGCGAAACATAACTCGAATGTTTACAGCCGCCAAATGCGACATTTGCATTTAGTAACTTGTTAAGGGGCGGCAAAGACGTAGGCACTGTGTGCGCGGGGGGGGGAAGAAAGGAGGATGGGAGGAACTGATGTATAGCCAGAAAAGAGCAGAGCCCGAGATGAGGGCCTGTCAGCTGTTCGAGCCGATTGCCCCAGACGTTCTGGTGCCGCATAGAGAGAGAGAGCATAATGCATAATGCATATGGCAAGATCGGTGCCATAATCAGCTCAGTGGAAGCAACAACGCAGCACTTAGGGAAACAGGGATCGACTCAACTGCAACTCTGCCTGAGCAACCTTAGCTGGTCTTTAAATAAACCTAACAAATCTCACAATAACCGAACCTAGTCGGATACAAAAGAAAATAATCTTAGAATTCATAAGATACATTGGGCTGATAATGGAGATCTAAGCCAAGTTGGGATGCAATAGATCTAATAGGTTGCAGTACAGATTCATCTTTTAAATAATAGTAATAATAACTCAGATACAATTAATCAGGTGAATCATTTCAACACTGTTCTCTCTCTAATATTACTAAAATTTGTACCTTATCTACAGGTTAAGGTTGTTTCTATCTGAATAAGATACAACGAAGTGGATTATTATGATCAAATATATAGCTGAAAACAAAGAATATTTAAGAGCCTTATAAAAATATCCCCTATATGTTTGTTCGAATCTGCATACAGTAAAATCCATATATAAAGTGATCTACGCATTTCGAATTTTGTTTAACACATCATTATCTATAAATCAATATGGATCAACTGATTGATCTCAATTAAGATCGTGCAAGCACATCCCATCGATCGTCAGCTCGAATGTGTATAAATTTTCAGATAATACTCAACACATTAAATATATGGTACGAGTACTGTGTACGTTCCGGTCTCGGTGCACAGTCTACAATAACATACATACGTGTGTAGTATATATTATTGACGTTCAGGGTCGATCGATTCTATTCGCAGCAGGAAATCAATTTTCCCAGCAATCGAAAATGGCAAGAAAAGCAGAAAAAACAATTGGAAATTAAAAATGGAAAAATGGAAAATAAAGTCAAGTCGAAAGTCGAAGTGAATTAATTCATAAAAGTTTTTATTGTTGTTGCACACTTATAGCACTTAATACATAAACATTTTGCTCTTTTTTTCTCATTTCTCATTTCTTAATTTCTCGTTGCTCATTCATTTGACGCAATTGTTATTGCTGTTGTTATTGTTATTATTTCCATCATATGCGAGTGTGCCTTGTACAATTATTATTAGAAATATCAAGTATTTATAATCCTATCTGAATAATTCGCATTTCGCTAAGCTAAACAAATTAAAAGTTACCAAAAAAATCCGTCGATGCAATCGTTAAATAATTAAAATTAATATATATATAGTATGTTAAATATTGTATTGTATCATATACGCCTATTAACCTACATATATATGGTATATTATCGTATGTGTATGAGTGTGTGTGTGTGCACGTAATTGGGATGAAAGATGTTATGTGTGATATACAATATGCACGACTATATAATAACTATATAGTAAATGATATGCTGCCAATATTGCTTGGGCTCGTTCCTTTCCTTCCTATCCTTCAATTCATTCCGTTTCATTCTTATCCTCCTATTTCATTCAGTTTCGCTCGCCTTAATATTTACATTAAGTAGAAAATTGTTAATCATAATGGGGGTCCATTATATTATAATGCACTCATAGTTTGCAACTCTGAATCAATGTCACACACCCTGCATCTGTTCTCCATCGAATTCTTCTTCTTCTTTTATTATATGTACAAATCGAACTACAAATTTCGCATTTAGAATTATTGTTGAGCTCAAAGTTAAAGATTCTTCTTCTTGCTCTCTCGAGAGAACTCTGCATACAAACCGAGCAAGATTACTAATTAGATAATAATAATAAAAATTGCTGTGCCTTTGCATTACAAACAAGTCAACATAACATTCAAATTAAATATTAGACAATAATATATAGTCGTACGCATACAAATATATGTTGAATCATATGTATATGTATAAATGTATGTATATTCCTCCAGTTAGTTCCCAAGATGCTGATTCTTCTGCTGCTGTTGTTCTACGAGTATGTTGTACCAGACGTAAGACGAACTCTTAAGTTGTCACCAACAAAACGATGATTCTTCTGCTCAGCCCTTGGGCCCGAATCCGACTCCCAGTCCGTTGTTCTCCTCGATGTACACGTTGCCTGGCTGCAGGGTCTTCAGTATGCGACGCTCCTGATGCTTATGTTTCTCCGCTACAAAGAGAGAGGGAAGAGAGAGAGAAAGAGAGAGAGAGGGGGAGTGAGAGTTGAGTTAGGTCTGAGCTGTGGGCCACAAGCGACGCTGTCAAAAACGAGTGACAGCCGCAGTAGGCACCCTATTGAAATTCAGCACGGGCGCGTTCTCATTTGCATTTGCCATGGAATCAATTGCGATCGCATCGCCTCGGATGGGATGGGATGGTAGATGGGCCCATTAAACGGCTATTGTCGCCGCCAAGAGGCCGCCGCCGCCCACGGGCTCAATGGCCAATTTAAATGTAAATTAGCAAACGCCTTGGCCGAAAAGGCACGAAGCGATACAAAAAAGCAAAAACAACAACAACACGACAATGACAGCAACAAACAAAAGAAATTCCTTCGCCTGTTGCCTGTTGCTTGTTGGTGGCATCCCGCGGGGTTGACCACCCCGTCCACCCTCTCCCCCCGCCTGGGTTGCACTCGCTCTCGTAGAGGCGTGACCGATCTCAAGTGGCTTGACCTTTGACACACTTACCAGGCAGCAGCACATGTTGTGGCTGAAACAGTCCCGACTGCGCTGTCGACGCCGACGTCACCGCCGAGGCAGGCAGGCCGCGCAACGCGTCCGCATTGCCTATGAAGAAGGTGCCCCCGTCCAGACTCTGCACCTCCGCCAGCTTGGCCATCAGCTTGGTGGACAACTCTTCCACATCTGCAAGTAGCGAAACGAAATATGGAAAATGGTACACGGAAAATGGTAAATGGAAAATGGTAAATGGTAAATGGTAAAGGGAAAATGTTTGCAATTGACAAGAGCCATTGGGAGAAGACATCTGGAACGTTTTAGGATCAGCCTCGGGCTGATCGCTAATGATCGCGCCTAACAAAACAAACAAGCATATTCCTTAAAAGGAAATTCTTTGATCCGAGCAGTGGTATTGATCTTAACAATCGATAGGTAGTTAATTAATCATAATCTCTTGAAGAGCTGTAGATAACCAAGTCTGAGCGGGAACCCAAGGAAAGTAAATCCCTAATGTTACTTAAGAACTTATTGCAGTCTTTCTCTATAGCTTCGCATCGGACAGTGATCTATTATGAAATACTCATAGCCTCGATACTGGCATTGATATTGATCTTAACGATCGACAGGTATCACATTCTAAAAAGATCTATTTATAACCAACTATGATCGGGAACCTAAGGGAAATAAATCTTAAATATGACTTAAGAATGTGCTCCTCTATAAGAATTGCCTAGCATTGATCACTGATCTCCTATTAAAATGAGATATACTCATCTCAAGTTGAGCTCTCTCAGAGCAATATGGGACATTTCTTGCCTCATTCTTTTCTCTTCTCCTTTCTTCTCTTCTCTTTACTGCTCCCTGAGAAGAACAATCGATCTCACATGATCTTCATTTGTAGAAAACCTTGTAGAAAACATCCTATTACCATATTTAGCTTATCAATTAGCGATCGATCAAAGTTAATAAGAATTATAAATTCCCCCTTCCGGTCTTGTTCTATTGCGGGGTAATTTTCGCAAGCTCTATAAAATATTGTTATGGCCTTCATAAACACACGGGGATAAGGCTGCAAAAATATTTATTATATTTTCGTGTTCGCGCTGTCAGATCGGCAATTGTTATTGCTGCCGGGCATTGTTGATTGGCGCAGGAAATCGAAAAGGGGGTCAGCGTTGCGGACGGAGGAAGAAAGAGTGAGAGAGAGAGAGAGAGAGAGAGAGAGAGAGAGAGAGAGAGAGAGAGAGAGAGAGAGAGAGAAGCGCATTTCCGACATGTAAACAAGATGCTGAGGCGCACGCAGGGCGGAACGGGGCGTGTCCAAACAGACAGCAGATAATTTATCATTTATTTTTAAACTGTAGACGGCGAAGAAAAACTGAAACTGAACTGAAAACCGAAAGGCAAAAGAAAACACGGGGAGGAGGCGAGAGCAAGAGAAGTAAGTTCCATTGCCCAACACAGACGCGACGGCTGCCCTCGGTTCTTTGCTTTTTATTATAAACAATCTCAGCGAATTTTCACATGACAACAACAACAACAACAACAAGTCGATGGCGTACAATTTTGAGGAAAATCAGAGGGAAAATACAAATATCGAATGGGAAAAGCAAAATAAATTTTCAAATTTGCGCAGTTCAATTTGTTTCAAAATGCTCAATGTATGTAGTACATCGATGAGTCTCTGGGTGTATGTATGTATCTGGCACACGCAGACACACGCACATACACACGTACGCACATGCACAACGTGTGCGCGTGTGTCAGTTTGTTTAGAATATTGGGAAAGCGGCAAAGTCGATTTTTCCTCGGAAACTGTACGCCAAGAAGATTCCAGCAAACTGATTAGTGAAAACAGCGAATCCAAATCCGGAACAACAAAAAAGAGAGGACGAAGAGAGGGAAGAGAGAGGGGAAGAGAGAGAGAGAGAGGGAGAGGTGGAAGAATTTTAACAGATCATGTGATCCAACTGATCTCTGAAGGAAATCAAATTGCGTGAAAAGATAAACGCAATTCAGTTCAATATTCCGATTCCGATTTTGATTCCGTTGCGGATTCCGATTCGCATTTCCTTTGATGCGATCTACCCGATCTACGACTGACCTAGCCAATAAAATGATCTGCGAAAGTTTATTGCTCAAAGGGAATCTATTTTTGATAATGCTCGGATACTTAGGATCGTAATTGTATACAGTATAAACAATAAGATCAAAGGATTAAAGATTAAAGGTAACAATTGTGAAACAAGTCAACTGACTTCTGTTTAGTACTGCTTGTTCTTTCTTTCTGTCTCCCTCTCTCTCTCTCACTTATTACTTAAACTTCTCTCTTTAACTGTCTTGCCCTTTTGCTCCCTTCACATTTTCTTTCATCTTTTATCTGTCTCTCCCTTCCTTTCCTTCTCCTTCTTTAGTTATGTACGTTATCTTTCCCCCATCTTTCTTCCTCTTCATCTTATGACTCTCTACAAGTTCACACGCCCTGCCACGCCTCTCTTTGTGCCTCAGGCAGCATCTCCACCTTCCGCTACCCACCCACACCTACAGCAGCTGCCACTGTCAGATCTATTTTTGGACTGACTGCACATCCCCACCGAGGGCCTGCAACACTTCTGCAAGTTGCACGTTGCAAGTTGCAAGTTTGTCTGCGTATATGCTGCATTTGCTCAGCTGCTGCACGGGGCAAATTTATAGTCAGCACGCGGCTCTTCTTCATTTTCGCAGCACATTTGCCCAAGTTGAAGGAAGCCATGAGCGCGTGCTAGGCAAATGCCAAGTGTAGGGAGGAGACGCGGAGGTGTGCCAAGGGGGACATAGAAGGGGGAACTGGGGGAAAGGGCAACAGACTGGCAATTGTCAATTGAGCGCTTGATTGCACCCCAGTCACACCTTTTCTGCCCCCCCCCTCCGGCAAGCCCGGCCGACAACTTCCTGTACATGCCCCAGCTCCAGCTGGTCCAATATTTAAGCATTGACAGGAAGGAAGCGGGTGTAAGGAGGGGACGGGGTTCACAACCCATTCGAACTGGAATTGGCCAACTATTTATAGAGCATCGAAGATGCAGCTCGATTGCATTTGCAGCTCACTCGATTTTCCTCGAGGCTGCGACACTCTGTTTTCCCCGACAGTTGATCCACTGAAATCAAGATGCAACTCTGCAGTCGTTGCTGTCGACGTCGTCGTCGACGTCAGCGTCGCTGCCTGGCGTTTCCTGCTCTTCGTTTGGTTTATGGCATCGTCGGGCTGTGACATGATTTCGGAATTTCATTACATGCTCCGCGGAAGTGATTCGACTCTGCGGTCTACAAACATCCGCTTGTCCTTGAGCTAGACACGACCTGACATGTGCACAACCCGTAAGAGTGTGTGATGGTGTGTGTGTGTGGGGAGGGGGGGCTAGGTAGAGCATAGGATAGGGTAGGTTCGTTCACTCTTTCGTCGCACGTGTTTTTTTTACCTGAAACATGTCTGAGTCTCTCTGTGTGCGTGTGTACTTCCGGCCCCTGCCAGAGGATCTCGAATCACCGGAATTTGAATTAGAATCGCTGGAACCACTGAGATCGCTTTAGTATCGTATGTTATTATCATGTCACTCAGGCAAGTGCGCTGCTGTCTGTCTGTCTGTCTGTCTTTCTGTCTCTCTGTCTGTCTCTCAGTCTGTCAGTCTCCCTGTCTGTCCGTCTATCTCATTTCTCATTTCTCGCTCTTTTTGTTTTGTATATTTTCTTTTCGTTGTGGGCTCCATACATTTTTCACGCTGGACATGCGCTGCACTTTTCCACTGGGCGCTGCGTGGCCCGACGGCGAAGCCAACGTCGACGTCGACACGCCCTGAATTATGATTACAAGAAAAACAACACGGGAACCTATCAAAGCAAGGCATAAATTTTATCCAGGGAGTCCGCAGACAGCGCACCGTGGGTGGAGAGGCGCGAAAAGTATGAAAAATGCACGCTGTTAGTCTCAGGTTGTTGTTGTTGTTGTTACTACACTGTATACCCTGATATAGTCGAAGATAAGGTATGAGAATGCCATCATGATATGTTGTGCAACAACAAGGGGAACTCGTGGTCGAGCTATCTAGGCATCTGTGGTATGTACAGTCCTGGCTAACTGCAATTTCACATAATTTATGCAGTTCTCTCTTGTCAGATCAGAAAGGAATTGATAAACTATTCCTCATCCTCACTATAGATCACGTACTCATAATGCAGAAGAAGTAGGATATGTAAACTTTTGCCTTGCTATAGATAGACACTCTCGCTCCCTCTCCCTCTCCCCCTCTTGAGAGTTTAACAATATAAATAAGTGAAATATTTAAATCTGTTGTTTCCTACATTGAATTTCTTATCATACTCATTATTACAATCATTTTTATCACTTAACTCCGAAGTCTCTTCGGCCAGGGGGAACATTATGATCATCTACGAAACCAGAAAAGTACTCAATATTCATTTTCGTTGCCGCTTAAGTGGCAGGTTATAAAATTTTATATTCCGGCCAATTTTCGAGGGATCGTAAAACTTAAAGGTTCTTCCACAGAGAGTCATGTCAAATCGCTGTTCAGTAGCTAAAACTGAACGCTGACAACAATCGCGGGGGGAAGTGGGTGAGGGGCTGGTGCTGCTAAGGGCCCCCAAAGATTCAAAACGATCGAAAGTTGTGTGCGGCCGCATGCTGCATGCCTCATTTAAGTTGCGTCTTTCTTATATGCTGCTTTATTATGACATATGAGGGGAAAACTTGCCACTGGGCACGGATCTGTTCCAATGTGTCTGCACACTTAATGTTTTATGCCGTCTTGGGAATGGAAAGGAAAAGGCAATATCATTGTCAAGGACAGGCTCTTGGACCCTTGGCCCTGAGCAGCAGTTGAGAGGGGTCCCAAACAGCCGTATAGGCAAGGGGTGTCCATAAGGTACAGCATAAGCGCGTGTTGATTCTCCAAACATTTGAAGAACATCGGTCTTTCCTTTTGGATAATTTACTTATACTTCTACTCTGCTACTTTTAATTCTTCTGCTACTTCTATTACTACTACCACTACTACTACTACTACTACTAGTACTAATAATACTACTACTACTACTACTACTTCTAATACTACTACTACTACTACTACTACTACTACTACTACTACTCTAATACTACTACTACTACTACTACTACTACTACTACTACTACTACTACTACTACTACTACTACTACTACTACTACTACTACTACTACTACTACTACTACTACTAATACTACTACTATTACTACTAATACTACAACTACTTCTACCACTACTACATTTAATTATACTGCTTCTTCTACTTATACCCTTTCAACTATTTCCTCTACATCTACTACTTCTACTCCTCCAACAACTACTACTACTGCCAGTACTTCTAAAAATTCATCCCCATCTACTACGTTTACTACTTCTATAAATTCTATTACTTCCACTACTGATACTTTTTCTACAACTTCTACTCCTCTAACCACTTGTACTGCATCTACTACTTCTACTCCTTCAAATACTTATACTACCTCTTCTACTTCTATTACCAAAACTACATCTACTACTTCAACTCCTCTAACTACTTTAATACTTATGTTACTTCCACGACTATTACTACTTCTTCATCTACTTATACCACTCTTACTATTTGCACTAATTCTACCACTTCTACTATTTCCTCTGCTATTATTCTGCTATATTCTACAATTACTCGACTTCTTCATCTACTACTCCTATTACTACAAGTTCTTTAAATCACATTCCGAGACATAATCGGACTAAGAACTGAATACTTCAGTCAAAACACACTCCTACGCATGTTCGAACACATTGTATCCCCTTATCTCCCCCTCCTTCCCCATGCCCCCTCATCATGCCGAAAAAGGTAATGCGAGGCCGTCGAGAGAATCGTGTTACGTTTCATGAATGTTTGCGGTTGATTCTCATGTTTCTGCGGTCGCTTTGTGGAACAAGGAACACACAAATAAAAAACACAATGAAAATAAATAAAATGGAAACGAATGAAAAGCAAACTGGCGAAAAACATTAAGAGGAATAACTTGAAATATTTGTGCAGTATGCAAACCGCGTCGACGTCGACTTTGACGTTGTCGCTGTCGCCGTCAGCGACGCCACGTCGAGCACGTCACGGACGCACATGCGCCAAATATTTGGACGTTTCGTTCTACTTTGGCGCAGGCGCAGCTCGTGTAGGGGGCAGCTCATTAATATGCATCTTGTCAGCTCTGCAGAGAGAGAGACAGAGAGAGAGACAGAGAGAGAAAGAGAGAGCGAGTCAGAGAGAGAGAGAGGGAGGGAAACTTTCGCCTCCTGCAACAGCAGAAATTCATTGGAAATCTGCGCAAAAGGGACGCGCGCGTCTTTCGCGCTGGTCTCTCTCTGCTTTAGGGTACATTGAGATGCCGCTGGCGATACTGGCGATACAGTCGGAGCTGCCATACATCAAAGTGTCGTGTTCTGGCCCGACGGCTTATAAATATGTACGAATCGCAGTCGCAGTCGCAGTTGTGGTCGCCCTGTGGCAAGTTGCCTCTGTGCTTTCTACCAGAAATCAAATAACGCACACGCAATCACCTGCCGGGCATGCTAAGCAGTGCAGGCAACTGCGACTCCAGTTTAAACTCCTGCTCCCACTCCCACTCCCACTCTCTTAGTTCCATTCCCTTCCAGCAGCAACGCGCTGTGCATGTCAAGCGCTGCGCAGCGTGAACGCGGGTTAAAGGTGCTCTCGGACGTTGGCCGTGGCCGTGGCGTGTGAGTGTTTCAGCTGACGCCCCAGTTAGACTGAGCTGTACCGCCTGGACAAACGTAGTGTTGCGCATGTCCCATTAAGGTCACCATAATGTACTCAACTTTATCAACATTGTTTTGCTTTGGCTTTGGGTATACGGAGCGAAGAGAAGCAGTGGAAGAATTGAAACTGCTATAGAAATGAAGTTTAGTTTCTCGAGACACTGTAGTGCCCTACAAATGAGGCCCCTCTCGTAAGACTTTAGAGTCTTTCAGATGAAATTCAAAGTTAGTTTACATTCACCTTAAGTATTGTGTATGAGTTGAATGAGTTATATTCTTTAAAGTACAACTGTAACTTTAAAATACCTTATTAATATTGTACACTCTCCTCCAATGGATCTGCAGAACTCTACCAGTTTCTTAATAGTGAAAAGAAACTGACTTGAAACCTCTCATTTCAATACCGTTATATTCTATTTCGTAGAGCTGAATCTTCTCTGCTATATTTATTTTCATATTCCGAATAAAACTACTCTCATCCTCAATGAATCTGCAGGTACTCACGGCAATTTCCAATTAGTTTCTTATTATTTGATATGTGAACACTCAAAGACCCTCTCTACGAGCACCTTCATATATTCCTTTTACTGAAACATAAATACATCTAAATATTACCCTATAAACAATACCCTTCCTCAATAGATCTGCAGGTACTCTAAGGGATTTCCCACCAGAGATTTTTTATGCAGAATGAAACCTTCTATAAACTTTACTTAAAAACACCATAAGATTTTATTAAATGTTCCTTTCTACTGTGAAACCTTCTAAAAACCTTACTTAAAACCCCTTTATATACATATTATTAAATGTTTCTTTCTACTAAGAAACCTTCTATAAACGTCACTTATAACACCTTTATATTTTATTAAATGTTCCTTTCTATTTTACTCTCTACATAACCCTTTTAATGCTACCCTTCTTCAATATGGTATATCAGTGGCTTCTGATAGGGATTCATTACTAGTTTCGGCTCTACTCTTATACTGTATTAGTACTTTATACGTAGTATACCAGCCAGTTCTTTCCCTATCCACTTGTCACCTTTTGGTGCTGCCTTCACTCACCTTGATCCAAACGGCGCTCCATGCGGCGCCACTGGCGCATGTGGTGGATGAGAATGCAGGCGGCCACCGAGAAGAAGAGGAGGCAGGCGGGCACCGCAATGAAGAGGGCGCCCGTTTGCCAGTCGAGTGGCAATACCGCAGCTGCCTCCTCGTGCAACTGCTGCAGCTGCTCGTGGGTCAAGTGCTGCAGCGGCGTCGGCTGTTCGAAGTGATCATATTCCGAAGACTTTCGGCGCTGCGAATGTGTTCCATTAATCGGTGAGCGTGCGAATGGCAATGAGGGAGGAGGGGCAACACTTACCTCCTTCCAATTGGGCTCGGTCTTGGCGAGCACAACCCAATCGATGTTCAGATCGTAGATGGAGCCGCAAACGGTGTCGATGTGCAGCTGGCAGGGGCGCAGAGGAATTGTTTGGCCCTGGCAGCGGGTGCAGGCTCTACACCTGCCCTGGAGCGAGTCCCACCAGTGCTGTGGCTCGCAGGGTGAATTGCGCATGGCAAACGAGGAGGCGACTGAGGCAGAGGCAGACGAGGCAGAGCTGATTGTGCTGGCTGCGGTGGTGGAGCTGGTGCCACCGGAGCCACTGGTGGAGGCGGCGGCGGAGGCGGAGGCAATCGCGCACAAGGAACATGTTGTGGTTAGAATCAGCAGCGTCAGATAGGCGCCAGTTCTGCTCAAATTTGGGTAGCTTCTTCTACTGTTTGCAATTGTTTTTGCTGTTGTTGTTGTTGTTGCTGTTGTCGCTGCAGTTGTTGCTGTGCTGCTGTTGCTGCCATTGCTGTTGCTGCTGCTGTTGCTGCTGCTGCTGTTGCTGCTCTGCTGCAAGCTGCGCTGCCGCGTTCGTCTGCGTTTGTGAAATTTCGCAGTTGCCTCTCGTTTTGTTGTTGATTTCCTATTCATTACAGCTAGTGTTAAGTTGTTGTTGTTGTTGTTGTTGTTAGGGCAATTCGTTGTTCGTTTCGTTGTTGTTGCTGCTGCTGCTGCTGTTGCTGCTGCTGCTGCTGCTGCTGTGCTGCCTGGCCGGGTTAACGTCTGCATTTCCGCTAAAACAGAATGAAAGAAGAAAGAGTGAAAGTTGAAATGAGCTGCAAGTACTGAGTACCCCCTTCCTGTCTAAGTTTTCCATTTGCATTTTAACACACTCATCATCTGCAGGCATTACCAGGAAAATTCGCAGTTGTTGTTGCTGTTAATGTTCTTAGTCCATTGATATGAAGTTAGAAACTAATGGAAAATGCAGGCAGCTAGAGACAGACAGACATAGAGAGAGTGTGAAGGAGAGGGGAGGGAAAGAGAGAGCACAGGAGAAAGAGGAGAGGCAGTGGTAGGGGTAGGGGTAGGGGTAGGGGTAGTGGGTGCCTCGCTGCCGCCAAAGTTGTTGCATTATCGCCCATAAAAAGGCGCGCAAGGCAAACTAATAAACCGACCGGCGGCCAATGATGATGATAATGCGACGCCATCAGCAACATCATCATTATCATTATCATTATCATTACCATTATCATCATCATCATCATCGTTATCATTATCATCAGCATGATGATCGTCATCAGCCAGAGTAGTAGCAGCAGTGGCAACATGGTCGGCAACATCATCAGCAGCGTCATCATCATAAAAGCGTACAGTTTGCAATCAACTTAAATGTCAACGGGGTGCTTAGGCGTTTCGCCAACCCCCTTACACCCCCCCTCTCCCCACACCCCAACCCGCTGTTCCTCCACTCCTGCTGCACCAGCTCGGTTCAATGCTCAGTAGCCGACAACAACAACGAAACTATTATAAATGGCAGCATACAATTATTATTTATGCAGCGCGCTGTCAGTCAATGCAGCCAGCACATCGGGGGCAGATAGGAAGGCGAGACGGACAGACAGACAGAGAGAGAGAAAGTGAGAGAGAGAGAGAGAGAGAGAGAGAGAGAGAGAAAGAGGAAGCACTTGCAACACTGAGTCGGCCCGGCACATCCACTCGTCTCTCGATGGCTTCACTTCCGCTGCAGCCTGAGCTGAGCTGAGCTGAGCGAGAGGGTAAGGCCAAGGGAACCCAACGATCGAATTGAATCTTAGAACACCACAATGATATAGAAGAGCTGAACAGATAAACCACATTGAACAGCTGAAACAGACAAGGTAATCTACATACATCAGATATATAGCAGATGAACCAGATATAATATATATGATAGACATAATTGTCTAAGGAACCTTTATATATTTAACCTATATCTACTAAAATGATTTCTTCAATTACCATTTACATTATTCGATTGCAATCATATTCACAAATTACATAGACAGATGATAATTGATCACATTGATGATTGATCACACCAAACCTGAAATTTGTAGCTTTAATATTAGGCTGGCAAATCAATTTTTTTCGATTTATGAAAGCAAAAAGGGGCGTGGCTAGACTTTAAACAAAACTTTATATGTGCACAATAAGGTGACATATTGTCACCAAATTTAGAGACCCAAGCTCGTAAAGTCTCCGAGATATAGGTGTTCATACGAACAAATAAACTAAAAAAACCGAAAAACTGACAAACTTTCATAGGTAACAATATGTAGGTAAAGAAACTATTTATCTACATTATATAGGTCATAATTTGGACAGACGATATCTGTTTTGCTTGCATTGTACAGCTTATCCAACATATAGTTAGCATATACTATACTATTCCATGTTCTGAAAGGGGAATGGGAAGTAATGTGAAATAATGAAATGCGAGCGCTCACTTGTTGTTTGTCCGCAGAAACCTGATGGGGAAGAAGAGACGATTTACAGAGATCGACTGGGTTTGGGTTTAGCATAATAAAGAGCAACAGGTCGCATAGAGCAATGACAGCAGGAACAGAAACAGAGAACAGAAAAGAGAAAAGAGAAACAAAACACAACAACGAAACGAACATAATGGCAAAAGAAACAGGAAGAAGATATATTTAATTAAAATCAACCATTACTCGTATAGGCACCGGCACGGTAAACCGACGAACTCAGCTCACGCTGGTCACTGCTCAACGAAAGGGGGAGAGCGAGAGAGATGGCGATATAGAAAGAGACAGAGGGAGATAGGGAAATAGATAGTGAGCAAAAGAGAGACAGAAACGATAGCACGATATGAAGAGTCGATCTTTCCTGAATGATCTTGATGACAGAGAGATCACTTAAAAGAGACGATTCGATAAATTGATCAAATTGGAACTGGGTCCAGTCCAATGGGAAGTTGCCGCACAAGGGGGGAGACCTCATTAGGCTCGTTTTCGATGATTCCATAAAACCGGTCAACAATTTTGAGCTTCCAATGAATTTCCAATTGGTAAGGCAACCTATAAGGCTTTCGACATTTCCTATCAGGTGCGCCCAGTCCACAAGCCACGCCCCATTGGCAACGACTATTAAAATTAAATTTGAACGCATACTGCATGATGATGAGTTCACAACTTGCGACATCCACCAGCACTACCACTCTACTGGTAGTAGTTCCGGCTTACGCTGCTACGTGTGCGAAGCCAAATGGCCAGAAATGTATCTATTAGATGCCCTCGTATCCGTATCCGTGCGCCATTTGCCATCTGCCATTTGCTATGCCTGGTGTGCCTCGCTTTGATGTTTGACCAACTTAACAATCCACAATCCATTCCCATTCCCAACTCTATCAGTTGGCAGTCGGTCAATCAGTCCACAAGAGAAACATTGAGCAAGATCTAAGTTGATGGAGCCTTGTGTAGCTTTGTCAGTTGGCTATGAGTCTCTTCGATTTATGTCAGGGAAAGATTTACTGAGTATGTATCAGTAAAAAAAAAAAAAAAATAATACTTTCTAAAAAGAAGATTTACTCAATCTGAGATGCACACTGATCAATAATATATAATATATATAGATTGATCGAGAATATATAATATATATAGGTTATGATACAACTATTATCGGGAGTCTATAATATTATGCAACTGTTATAATACTTTCTAAGAAGAAGATTTACTCAGTCTGAGTTGAGGGGATTGATCAAGAATATGTAGTGTGTATGATAACAACTGTTAAAATACTTTCTCTGTCTGCATTCTCTGCATCCACTTCATACTCCAGTTTCTCATTGAACTTCACGTCCCTGACCTGGCAATTGTTGTTCAACCTGCTCCTGATCTTGGCCAGCAAGGCGAGAGAACTCAAGTCGCTCAAGTCGAATGAACAGAAAGCGTTGTCCCAGTAGTATTTTTAGCGCACTGACAGATCTGCCCAGACATGGTGCATGCACCATTGTGGTATTGTACTTGCACCACTTGTGTAGACTGCTGCATGTTGCAGGCAGCGGCAGCCCAGAAATTCCGCATTCTGCGCGACACATGCTCAACGTCAGCGCCAAAGCAGGCCAAAGCTGTGTGGCGTGCGGCGTGTGGCAAGACAGCAGCAGCAGAGACAGCGAGGCAGCAACAACAACAATAACAAACAACAACAAAAAGCTGCAACAGTCTCTGGTCGTGCATGCCGAGATTATTATATCAGATACATGTATCTATAAGATACATTTTGGTGCGCCTTGTCTGTCTGGTTGCTGTTGTTATCGCCGTTGTCGGACAAGCGACAAGCGACAAGCGACAACTGACAGTGACAGCAATTTAAATCATGTTGCATTTTCAGTCCGTAGATAATTGAAACCAAACCAGCGTAGCAGTCCTCGAAATGGGTCACTCAGTCGAGGTAAATCAGCATCATTAGCCAAGCGAACAAATCGATATTGTATGGGGAGCATATAGCCCTCTTTAGAAGACATGAATATATAGAATATTTTAGCAAATTTGTTAAATCTGATTATATCGAATATTTACGCACATCTATTAGACATGAATATATCGAATATTTCAGCAAATTAATTAAATCTGATTATATTCAATATTTAAGCATATCTATAAGACATGAATGTATCAATCAAAACGAGTCCATGCCCAAAGTTTTTACTTAATAATTTTTTCTCTATATGCTTTATATATTATTTAATTTCTTATAGATATAAAGATACTCAAGGGGTACTTGCTAGTCACGTAGTTGCCTTCGCACATTCGTCATTTGGGCCACATTCTTTATATGCAATAACAAAGTCCGAAAACAATTGCTGCATCAACGAAAACCTATAGTTCTTTTCCCAAACAGCTGGCAGATGTGATCGCAAGTATATGGCCAAATCTAAGAATACTTTAATATGATACTTTCCTTATGCAAGAGTAACGACCTCTATATCTATCTACCTTTGTATAATTATTCCGATACATTTGAAAACTAAATTTGATTTAATTTCTAATCCGAATGAAACAATACTACAGAGTATATCCTCGCTTGATATTAATAATGTTACATATGTATGTATACATAAAATAAAATACCGCAACCATTTGAATTAAAATCTTCGGAGATTTAATTTCGGACAAGCGTTCAAGACAAAAGAATTTCTCCAGGCGACGATCATCGCGAGGCGGCGGCATTTATTAAAATGTCAACTGAATGCTCATGATTGTTTTTGTTGTTTATTAGTGCTACTTGTTGTTCTTGCCTTTTTTTTGTGTTTTTAATTCATTTCTTTTTTTCGCTTTTTTTTTATTTTTTGTTTTTGCTTTTTCTGTTTCATTGTTGTGTAAATTCCAACGCGACAAACCATTAAAACGTTTCCATGAGCAACGGCAACAATTTAATGAAACGCGCCATGAGCAACAGCAGCAGCACCAGCAACAATAACAACAACAATCATAATAAAAGCAACAACTACTACAACAACAAAAACTACAACATCAGCTGCAGCAACAAGAACAACGCAAAGTGATCAGCGGCATTTGAACAACAATTTAGTAGAATTGTTTAGAGCTTTTCAGTTAGTTGTCTGACATTTGTCTATCTGCCTGCACGAGTGTGTGTGTGTGTGTGTGTATGGGTGTATGTGTGATGTGTGTAAGCGTGTGCTCAAATAAACTTGCGAAATTTGAATGTAAATATAAAACATATTGAAGCTCATCGAATATCTAATACACTTCCTAGATAGTATCTATATGTTTCCGATAAATACTAATTTATATTTATATCTAAGTGAATCCGATACATATTAATCGATTGTTAAATAAAGTAAACAATAACAATAATATTTAATTCACTAAAAGCTCTTCAAATTCAACTTTTTATTAGAGTATATTCCGACCTATGAGAATGCACTATGAACTGGCAGCTGGTAAGTATTGGAAAAGGAAATGAGTTTCGAAATAAATAAAATATCCGAATTTTATCAATTCATTTCACAGTTAATCTCGAAACTTTGAGTAAACAAGAATGCTAAAAACAGCTCAAATAGCTGAGTGCGAGGCGACAGCTGTTTTTTCATGCCAAGTCCATTGATCGACTATATAAGTGGTACGTATGGCACAAGTATACATATACGATATATACATACATATCTATACGATAATTGAATTCTTGAGGCAGATACACAGACATTGTTTTTTTAAGTTGTTAAGAGCTTCACAATCCCCCACACAAAATGCAAATCATTTATCAAAAATCGCAAATCAGCAAGATAAACAACAAATCAAGAATTTCGTAAGCTCGACTGTGGCATGCCCTGTTGAAGGTGAAAAGTCAACGGATATAATGTGCCATGCATATCTAGTAGTCGGTATTATTACCATAGATAAGGTCAAAATTAATGAGTTCCACAAGTGTGAGCCGAAAAGTTTTCGGGATTTTAAAGGTTTTCCGATTTAGAATTTGCAGCAGGAGTTTGTAGTTGCAGATCTTGAAGAAGTCTAGAGTTATATTTATAGGAGCGGGAGGATAGACCCTACAGTATATGGTCTCTGATGAGGTAGAACTCTACAGTGTATAATCCATGAGAACGTAGATCTTTATGGTCAGTATATAGCTCTATAATATTATAGTGTATGAACGGGAAGGTAGAGAAGGTAGTTTCAGAGAAAGTAGAACTCGGTAGTATGTGTATAGATCTATAGTACTTTAGTTTATGAGTGGGAAGATAGAACTATATAGCCAGTATATAGCTGTATAATACTCTGTATGTTTTCTATAGTTGTATTTTCTGAGTTCGCAATCGATTTGGCGATTATTTGGCCAGGGGCAGAGGATCTTAGCGGATGTTCTCTGACAGCCAGAGATGCAGATACATTTACAGCTAAAGATATAGATACAGCTACAGCTACAGCTACAGCTACAGCTACAGCCACAGCTGGCGATGCAGATTCGAGGGCAAGCAACTTATTTTTACACTGTCAGGGCAGACAGAGCGGACAGACTGACAGATTTCTGACATTTCGAAATGGAAAAGGGGACTCGCATTATGTAAGCAATGCCAGACCGAGTTCAATGTATTTCTCTATTTATTTATGGACGGCAACCGGTTGCAGGAGCATAGTAACAAGTGCCGACTCCCTTTCCCTATTCCCCCCTTTGCCCTTTGCCCGACTACCTTCTTGATGTTTACCCTTTGGCCCTTTTCCTTCCGCTCTTGCGCTTTATGGCAGTTCTCTCTCTCTCTATCTCTCTCTGTGTGTGTGTGTGTGTGTGTGTGTACTTGCATATCGTACGGATACAAGAGCAGATCTATTAGTTCGGCTCTGCCCCTAATGCCAGTTTGTCCGTCCCTCAGTTCGTCAGTGCGTCAATCTGTCATTTTTCATGGACCATGGGGAGGAGGGTTTCTCATTAGGCTTCAGATTCAGATACAACTACAGCTTCGGCGTCGCCGTCGGCGTCAGCGTCAGCGTTGGCTTCAGCTTCTGATTTCAATTCTCATTTGGTTGGTTGTTGTTGTTGTTTTGTTTTTGTTTTGCGCGCTGGCACAGAGGGCTGCCACTGTTTCTACACTCGATTTATATTTTTTATCATTTGATTTAATTTAATTCCATTCCATTTCGGCTGCAGACCCAGCTCGAGCTCGGCCTCACTCCTGCTCTGTTCCCGGTGATTAACAAACGACAGTAGCAGTGCGAGCGAGCGAGAGAGAGCTAGCTCCAGAGAGATCATCAACTGCTTTCGAAACCGGGCTGAACCATCATATCCCAAACCCAAACCCGAACCATAACAGACCATTGGCAAAGCTCATACTCTGTTCCCGGTTCTGCTTGTGTGTCTGTCCGTCTGTCTGTTTGTCTGTCTGTCCGATCTGTCTGTCTGTCTGTCTGTCCGCATATAGCAAAATATGATTATGATCTGTCGCAGACACATGTGTGTGTGTGTGTAGTGCTTAAATACTACGTAACTCACTTTTTTTTCGTGTTTTCTTTTTCGCTCGTTTGTTTGCGATTCCCCTTTTTCTTTTCCTTTACTTCTTCTTATTTTGTTTTTGCTCGTCGAATTTATTTTCCTTTTTCCTTTTTTTCGTTTCTCGATTTCTCAATTTGTTGCGAACATTTTGGTTTATTTGTTGTTGTTTTTGTTTTATTTTTTAATTGGCGCGTCTGTCACACTTTGCCATCGATCAATCCGGCAATGAATTGATCAATCAATCAATGTAAATCATTTCACTCGATTATTTTGGGCTTTCCTCTGGCCTTTCGCTGGATTCGTTTGTACATTTCCATCGGTGGAAAACAATTTCCCGGCGGCAAACAAAATAAAAAAACGCGCAAAGCTTTGAAAACACTCGCGATTCTTCACTACTAATCTAACGTTTCGAGAGCAATTCGCATTCTATGCAGAACTACGAGTGTGTCTGTGTGTGGGTGTGTGCCTGTGCCTGTGTGCGCGGGTGTGTGTGTGTGTGCGAGTGTAGGCAAACCAGGCATGGCAATGGCATCGTCTTTCCACTGCCGTCGTTTTTCACATGCGATTCGAGAAGATTTTCGAAATTGTTTAAAAAAATATGGAAAAAAATGCAAAAAAAAATTGTACAATTTAAAATACGCTTGTATATTTGCTATTTTATGTAGTATTTTCTTAGTTAGTTTTGGTATTTGGTTCGACGATCGCAACGATGATCCGCAGCTCGTCGCGTGCGTGAAGAGACTGAGGCATGCACCGCCAGCGATGCTCGTGTTAAGCGACGCTGCGCCGCCGTCAGTGTTGCCCATGTGGCTGGCAATTGCGTATCGGTTGGCTTTTTTATCGACAACTTGTGTTAGCGGGAAATTGCTAGAAAGGATTTTGCCGAAACTTATAGAGGTCTGTTTATGTTTTTTTTTACATTATACAAATTAAGATATAAATTCGTATGATATTCAAATAAAATATGTTTATATTATCCAACAAGATTGTTTGTTCATAAAAACACACAAATATTTCCCAGATATGGGTTAAAAACAATTTTAATTCATTGCGCTTCCAATATTTAGATTAGATTCCATGAGAATAAAACACCTAACAGTTTGATATTTTAAAATCTCTTTTTAAACGCGACTCTTTATAAATTCGTGTATTATAAATTGCATGAGTAATTTAGACATTCAGAAAGAGAGATTTAAAAATTCAAATACTAAAACCACATTAGTTCTTTTGAGCTGGCTTTTTTTCTTTCCAGAGATGGCATCACCGGCTGAGTTTGTATGAGAGCGTTAGCAGAACAAGAGAAAGAGAGAGAGCGAGAAAAAGAGTGAACTTGCTGATGTTGGGGGTGGATCGACGATCTTAGCCCTGCAGTCTCTCTCTCTCTCGCTCTATCCCTCTCTCATTCTCTTTCGCCTTATTTTGCCTAGCGCCTGCACATTATAAGAGAGCCCTAGGGACTCTCTATGCTTTTTGTGCCTTTTTTTATACAAAACAAATCAAGTGATATATTTATTATATCATTATTATAGTATAATACCATTTCTGAATTGATAATACTAATACTTATGATAAGTGTTATTTTTATTTGATATATTTCTTTACTTAATAGTATAATTTATTGCTTTCAGATATTGCATACTTTGGGGCTGATCGGACGAATAAGAGGATATTCTCAACCCTCTCAGTAAGCAACAACCTATTTGAATTGAGGTTAAGTTCATCTTTTATCAGGTCATATATGAATATTACGTAATACCATTAGTGCTTGATTCCTTGAGCATTTTTCGAACATAAAATGTTGTCAATATTGTCTTGGCACTTGAGCAAAGCGCGTCCAGGTGGGGGAATATTTAATTGGCTAGGACCGTTCGGTCTAATTGATGTAGCCCTGGTCGATGGCATGCTTAAAGACCTCAGCGATGCGCTGTTGCTTGGCGGGCTGCTCGAAGGGTTTCAGGGCCCAGACATCAGTGAGCACTGCGTTCTCAGTGATCGCATCTAGATCGGCCAATTCTTCGTCCTCGATGAGCGAGAGTGGCAACGATTCGATGCCCATGCCGCAGCCGAATCTAGCGAACTGCTTCAGCTCTTCTTGCAGTGTCTCCCACGTGATCACGGACTCAGCATCGCCTCCCAGATCCTTGATGAGCTCCTGTGCGCTCTCCAAATAGGCACGCAACAGCTCGTCGTAGTGCTCCTCACGCAACTGCTGACTGGTGGTGGAGTAGAGGAAGAAACTGATGTCCAGGGCAACGGAGGCGGTGCGCGCCAACTGGAAGTCAATGATGATGATCTTCTCCGCCACTCCCTTGTCGCTGTATTTGGTCAGGAAGTTGGGTGTCCAGCAATCGCCGTGGCCGAAGACACTTAGCTTGGAGCGCGTGGAGACCAGATTAATCATGTCGTCGTACAGCTGCGGCTGCAGATAGTTCTTCACCAGTGTCTCGTACTTGGTGTTCGGAAAGGTCTTCGACACGGCATCGGTGGCCACATTGATGGCCACTTTCAGGAAGCCCTGATACCATTCGCGCGTGTTCTCACTGTAGTATGTCTCCTCCAAGGCAGCGCCAGCCTTCTCAAAGGCGGCCTCATCCAGCGCACGGAAGGCCAATGCAACGCCATGATAGCGGCCCATTGCGCGTATAATCAGCAAAGCATCCTCCAGCGTTATGTAGCTCATGCTGGAGAAGAGACAGATCGAGAGATTAGCTGGCTGTTCCCTTACTAACTGTAGCCCAACTTACCGATTGGGTGAGCGATAGCCACGGAAGCCAACATCTTCGAGGGCAATGAAATCGTTGAGGCCATCACAGAGGAATGCATAGCACTTGGGATACTCAACGAAGGGATTCTTTGGCTTGGGCTGGCGCGAGTTCTGGAACTCTTCGATCGCTGGGATAACCTTGGTGTAGAAATGAATCTCGTTGCGGAAGAAGTCCACAGAGCGGAACAAGCGGCGTCTGTGCAGATTGGCAGGCATGCCCTTGACAATGACGTTCACCTCGAGCTGTTCACCCTCCTCCTTGACGCCGTACACACAAATGCGGAACACTCGACTCAAATAGGAGTCACCCTTCTTGCCGCCCTCGCCGAACTTGTACGAGGTGTGCTTGGTGCCGCCAGCATTGCGAATGATCTCGTCCAGCGTTGCCTCATTGAACTTGGCGGAGATGTCGGCAAATGTTGGTGCGCTCATTGTGGCTTCACAATTCCTACTGTGTGCAGTCTTCGGGATCAAGCTGGATTTATAAATGTAAAGGCAGAGGCTTGAGTGAATTTAAGATTTGATAAGATTTCCAACCCTCTAATTAACCGAAGACGAATCTCGGGCTGATAGTGAGTTATTCCAGTTTGTCGCGTTTTGTTTGGTACACGTCAGACAAAACACACACACACACACTTGAGAATCGAGAGAGATACACACTAACGTACCTGGAACTACTCGTGATAAGATCAATTAACCGGCGTAGCAGGCAACGTGGTAAGAACTATTCGTGACACTGTACGCTTACTGTGGAATAAGCCACAAATTACTTAAATTTTTTTCGTGCTTTAAATTAACCGCCAAAAAGATGCCGCTAATTGGCAAACAAGGAGAACAGTATAACACCCACGCAGCGCAGATAACAAAACTGTACACGGCTCTATCTGAGTGTTTAGTGTGGTCGCATCCCATGCGGCTGAAAAATACCAACAGTATTTGTTTGCCCTGCAAGGCAATGTAATTTTGTTGATCTGGCGCCTTTTCATGCATTCATTTTGACCCCCTGTCAACAGCTGTTTTTGAATGTAAACACGGGTGGGTATTCCATGTGGGTACATGGCAGCACACAAGACAGATTACGCATAGCACAGCCATGCACAGGTTGCTTGCTGGTCTTCTTTTTCTCGAGTAAATCTAATCTAATCTAAACAACAAAATCATGCTCTGCAAAAACAAGTTTGCATAAAAATTAATCGCTCGAAATAAATCCTTGGAATTAGCTGGCAATCTATTTCAATCTTAGGGCTTTAGTTTGAATATGGTTTAATCACCCTGTTTCCATTTAAATCACAGTAATTTATATTGAGCTTGTCCTTAGTAACTCAAAACAATTATGCGAAAATAAACCATTTGCAAATATTTTTATTTCTAATATGATGAAACCTTTCATTCAATTTTTTCTCATTACATTTATTTTTACTTTTTGGCAAGTATACGTTATTTTCTAGCTCTTTTTATTATGTTGATTAAATTTAACATACACAAAAAATACCTAACATATTAAATTAGTGAACTAATTTATTCAAATTATAATTCAAAAGTCAACTTTAAGAATTTAACGGAACTGGTTTCATTGAGTCGTGCATGGCCTACTAAACAGCTGATCACATAGCGCGCACACTGTATCAGCAGTGCTGTCGAACAAACAGTTTGAGTTCAGTGCTGTCTAACGCCAATACATTGCACGTGTTGAAATTGGAATTTTGTTTTCTTTGCAGTTCACTTTGTAATTGATATTGTTGAAGCGCCATGGCTGCGCTAGATTCTGAGAAGACTAAGAGAAAGCGCATTTCAAAGAAAAACAAATCCGCATGGCGCAAAACAGACATACAAGATGTGGAAGAATTCCTAGAGAATCAGCGCCAAGAGGAGCGTGTCGGGTAAGCACGACTACAGCGACAGCAATTGTAAACAATGTGAGAGCTAAACAACGTGTTACCCTTGCAGCACCTTCACACAGAAACAGGATGAGGAGCTGTTTGTCGTAGATGCCGCACCACTGAAACCGGCGCCGGCAGTGTTGAGCGTGAAGCAGAAGCGCAAATTGAACGCACTGAAACCAATGCGAACGTATCTAGCGTTGGAGAACACATCCAAAGTGGAGGATCCCATTGTGAAACGGTAAGCATCAGCGGATTCATGCGAAGAGCACTCACGCATCATCCTCACTATGCGCGTCACACACAGCAACAAGGTGCGGCAAAAGAAGAGCGGTCGCAACATCGAGCAGGAGGTCATCAATCCCACCAAGGGGCGTCACCGACAGGCCAACAGCGATCGTGGACTTTACTACGAGAAACTGGAGAATCGTCTGAAAGCGAACAAGGAGCGCAAGCGTGGCATCCAAGTGGACAAGGACATTTGGCAGGAGGAGGACTTTCGCGACGCAATGCCTGGTCTTAAGGACGAGAAGGGCTGGATTAGTCGAGACTTGGCGGTGCACGTTGTCGGCAATGTGGGTCGCAAACTGGTCAAAACGCATGCGAGTCTCCATCACAGCACCACAAAGGCCAAGTAAGTTCAATCAGCAAGTGAGAGAAAATGGAGTGAATATTTCTGATTGTGTTTTCTGGTGCAACTTTGCAGGAAGTTTGAGCCGCCGCATCCTGGCATGAGTTACAATCCATCGCTCAAAGCACATCAGGAGCTGCTAGCACAGGTTACAGAACGTGAGGAGGGCATCATCAAGAAGGAGAAGCATCTGAAGCGTGTCACAACCAGCATGTTCAGCAAAGTGACGCCCGAGGAGCGCGACAAACGTCATTTGATTGAAATGAGCCAGGGCATTCCAGAGTCAGAGGGCGGGAATCCCGCATCAGAGGATGAAGATGAGCAGCAGGCAACTGACAACGCTTATTCCACAGTGAATGCACCCGTGGAAAACAAAAAAGAAGAGCAAACAGGCACGTAGCAAAGAGCTCAAGCAGAAGGAGCTGCAACGTCAGCATGACATCAAAAAGGCTCTCAAGAAGCAGACCGCCGATCTGATCAGGTAAGTCCGGAAACAATCGATTATATCTGTTGGACTGCATCCTAATATGCTACTCCTTCTGTGCAGGATCAAGTCCATTCGCAACGAAATCAAAGAGGAGGCAGAAGAACTGAACGAACTGAAGAAGCGCCGCAAGCAGAAGGCGGAAGCCAAAAAGTTCGAGACGAAACGACTTGGACGGCACAAGTTCGAAGAGCCAGACTTGGATATAAACATGCCCGAGGATCTGGCTGGAAATCTACGCAACGTTAAGCCCGAGAGCAACCTGCTCACAGATCGATTCAAGCTGCTGCAGAAGCGCAACATACTGCCCACAACGGTGGCCGTCACGCGCAAGAAGTCCAAGGTGAAGCGTTTCCCGCGCGGATCACACAAGGAGCCAGGCGTCAGCTATCAGGACCTGCGGGATCAGCGCAAAGCTGCAGCAGCCGCCGCTAAGGCCAACAAGGACACCATCAAGATTTAGGCAATTGTCAATTTTCTTTTATTTTTACGGTACCTATAAATAAAATAACAGACTTAAATCAACGATTTGCCCATGTCTGGATTGAGTTTTGGGCCATTGTTCTTCTTCTTCTTGCTCTGTGGTGGCCCTACAATGGGATCCTCCTTTGTTGCTTCATTTGGTGCATCCATACGCTTGGCACCGCTAAAAATATTGTAGTTGGAAGACGGGGGGAAACATAATTTAGTTTGCTGCATGAACAAGAGTGAGAGAGAAGAGGTGTGCGAGCGAGAGAGCCGATGATTTGCATCTCTTTTTAGTTTGATAGCTACCTTACCTCTTGACTGAGATGAGGCCGCTGCCAGCGCCATCACTGGCTTCCTTGCCATTTGTCTCCAGGGCCTCGGACCAATCCTCCTCGGTGCCCTTAATCTGATACTCGTCCAAGGCCTCGTCCTTTAGTTGCTTCAACTCCTTGCGCTGCTGTTTGCTCAGCTTCTGGGCGGTATCCTCCAGTTCCTTGTCAATGGACAGCGACAGTGGCTGCAGATCCTCGCCGCGTGGCAGTTGTTGTTCTGTCAACATGCCACTCTCGACATGTTCCTCGATCACATCGCGGAAGCATTGATTGCATTTCTTCATAGCATCGAAAAATTTGGCCAGCAGCTGATTGCCGGGCATGTTCAGCTCCAGCCCCAGAGCATCAACTGTCTTGCCCTGTATGCCCAGGGCCAAGAGAACTGCCTTCTGGACCAGATCCAGCTTGAGGGAAACGAGGCGGCCCTGGAAATAGAGCTGAGCAATGTCCGAGAGCAGATCAAGGATTAGTCGGAACTCAGCCTGCTGGCGAGCATATTTTTCCAGACGCTGCAGATCGTAGGGCAAGAAATAAACGTCCAGTGTGCGCTTGTCCAATACATCCGATGCGGCTCCCTTCACCGACTTGTTCTTCAGCAGCGACAGGCAGAGCTTTGTTTCGAACTCCCTGAATGTTTTGCCCATCAGTTTTAGGACGCGACGCTTGAAGTCCTGGTAGTAGAGATTCAGCCAGGGCTTTGGTTGTTCGTCTAGGGTGTGCAGCATAATGCAGCTGTGCTCAGCAGTCAGTTCGTTTGCCTTCTGGCTAAGATAGACGGGCACAAAGCCGGCGGTCTTCCAGAATTTCAGTAAATCCCTAGTGAGGCCGTAGGAGGTGCCAACATAATCAACTGGCTCTGGCACGCGCTCGTGCAGACGCTGTAGCAGAGTTGGAATGCTCTTGCGTGGACGTATCTGTTCCTTGAGCAGACTTAGCTCCTCTTCCTCAACCTCCACAATGCCAGCTGAAGAGGAAGAGGAAGAGGACGAGTCACCATGATTACAACTCGAATGAAAGGGCATATCCTCCAGATTGGCATGGCGACGTGCATAGTAATCCATGAGCAGCTGAATGGCACGCTTGCCATATCCCATGCGCTGATAGTTTGGATGTGTGGCCACACGAACGATGCGCACGCCCGAGAGCTTGGGAAAATCATGATCTCCGTATTGCTCGGCTATGTTCCAGGGTATTAGGTCGCCAGCGGCCTTCTTGCCGCGACCAAGCGAGTCACTAATGCTCTTTGCCGAGATTTGACCCTCGAGGGCGACTTGCACCACGACAAGAATCTCAGGTAGCTGATCCATGCGAAGCACGGGGCCCAGCAGGCAGAACAAGTGATGGGCAGGAGCATCGCTCATCATTTGCAGATCGTTGGGAGTGTTCTTATAGTGCGAAGACACGTAAATGGATACCAAACGATGCAAGAAGGTTTCGGCAGCCTTGTGATAGGAGAACAGGGCGTCACGATTAATGTAGAACAATTCGCACAGATCGGGAGTGGGACAGCCGGAGTTGATGGTGGTCACAGTGCTGGCGTCCAAGCAGAGCAATTTGATCAACCAACGTTCGATATGATCGTTGGAATGATAACGAATGGACTCGTCCAGCTTTAGCGGTGGACGTGCGTTGTTCTCCTTCTGGATCTGTGAAATAAGCTTCAGGCTCAGGGAACGTCCTGTGCCCTCGTAGCCATTGATGGTACTAGCCATAAAGATGAGGTAAGGCCCCATCATCTTCTTAACCAGCGGCAATGGAATTGCAGCTGCTTCGTCTATCAGCAACAGATCGGCGGCATTCAAGAGGTGAGTGTCGCTAGGTGCAATATACTGTATGGTCTGGCGGCTATTGCGCGTTATGTTCAGGCGGATGATGGCCTTCTTATAGTCCGGGTTGGTGCTGCGAATGATGGTGTAATCAGCATGCTCCTGATACTCCAGTGCATCGAAACCCTTCAGCACAAACTCAAAGAGTGTTATTAAATTCTCGGGATGGGGCGATGTGACATATACGTTCACATAGCCAAAGGCTACAGCAGCAGCAATGGACAGACCCATAGCTGCGGATTTACCGCGACCACGAGCTGCAGTCAGGGAAATGGGAGGCTTTAGTTGTTTGTCAACCAGAGCCTCAATGAATTGGGCCACTGCATTGCCCTGATCATAGGTCTTGCAGAGATTAACCAGTGCGCCAGCGGGCTGCACATGCATCAAGCTCTCCTTGAACTCCCTTAGGCTACTTTCGTTCTCAGAGATTCCAAGGCCCGGCTGTCGAGGATAGCAAAGGGAAACCATTAAATTTAGAGTTAATAGTGTACTATACTCATGCTAACTTTGACGGGCTCCACATTGATGGTCTTGGAGCTGAGCGGCAACACGGTCAGGTCATCATTGACCACCAAGCAACGAGGGCAATCAGCCAGCGACAGAATCAAGCGCTCGTTGAAACGGCAAGTGACAGTCTGATGGGCTTCAGTGCGAAAGCGCTTGTGAACATCCATGCTCATGGTGTAGAGCTGTTTGAGGGACTGCAGCGTTTTCAGCAGAAGAATAATCAAGCCGCCGCCCTCGACGGTTTCCACAGTACGAGCGAGTAGATTTGGAGTTAAAGCCTCAAAGTCCTGCAAAACGCAGACGCCGTAGGTACGACCCAGTATGGCATGTGTCTCGGAATAGTAGCGACCATGTATGGTGGTAGCCACACGAAACGAATCAAATAAATCGGCCTCATTTACATCGATTTTACCCATGGCAATTTTTTTAGCTCGCTTTTTGCCATGGCTTTTGGAATACAAATAATGTATATATTCAATTTAGCAATCGTTTAAGAGTGTAAAGGTTTAGTACTCACTTGGATATGGCCTCGTCCTTGTTCTTGTAGCACCAGAGTACGGTCGGACGGGCTTTTACCGTCGATTTAGTCAAGATGTCATAGAGAATTGGCACCTGATCGCGGGCCTTGTCTCCGATAATGACGAACATGGTGCGATGGTCAAGCTTAACGCCATTCTCAATCATCACGCGAATGCGATTGTCAATTTTCTTTTTAACCATTTTGGAAAAAAAATCCAAATTTTTTTCGATGCTGTTTTTTTTTTTCAATTTGCACTGACTAGTAGCAAAGTTACAGCTAGAATGACGAAAGGCAAACCGAATTTGTCGTACAAAAATTCAAATGCACGTGTCGGTGTCAGTGCGCGTCAAGTATCAATACCAGCTGACAGATTATCGATATATTTACGATATACATGTTTAACTGAAAACTCCACAACTTAACAGAGAGCTCCACATGTAATGCAATTGTGTAAGCCAAACCAGGTTATTTAAATGTATGAATTAAAGGAAACAAACTTAAAAACTAGTACGGCTATTAACAAAACTGCGGTAGTCTATTTGTAATTAAAATAATTATGAACTTTTATATACTGCCTCTGGCTCAACGACCGATAAAAGTTAATAGCTATCGAAATAACATTTGCTTTACCAGCTGACTTGATTTCTGTTAACGCAGCTCGCGCTTCTGTTTTCAGCCTTGCGTGTAGCACGTTTTTTGTAAACAATTTTTTTTTTATTAGTTGCAACGGTGAATTGAATCATGTCGTCTTGGAAAAAGGCTTCAAAGAGCAATCAAAAGGTGCACCGTGAGCGTCATCAGCCCGAAACACGACAGCACCTGGGTCTGCTCGAGAAGAAGAAAGACTACAAGAAGCGATCAGACGATGTGCACCGCAAGGAGAAGACATTGAAGCTGCTGCACAAGCGCGCCCTGAACAAGAATCCCGATGAGTTCTACCATCACATGATCAACTCGAAGCTCAACGACGATGTGCATCGCGAGAAGGACGCCAAGGATGAGCACACGACCGAGCAGTTGGCGCTGATGCAGACACAAGATCTCAAGTACGTCCAAATGAAGTTGACCGTGGAGCGCCGTAAGATGGAGCGCCTGCGTGCCACGCTCGTTGATGTAAATGGCACAGCTGCGGCGAACAAGCGATTTACCTTTAACGAGAAAGGAAGACCAATTTCTTCCGTGTCCTTGGGCGATCGTGTGAAGGCTGCAGAGGCTGGCGAGGTAAGATTACCATTTAATTAATTAATATGATTGCATCGACTAACCTAAAGAACTAATCTGCCCTTCAGCAGGTGAGTGCCACCAATGAGTCCAGACAGCAACGATTACGGGAGCTGAAGAAACGTGAAGAGCGTGCAAAGGAGTTGAGCCTGGTCAAACAGAAGCTGGAAATGAAGAAGGCCCTCAAGCAGCCACGCCTACTCAAGCCGAAGAAAGAGAAACCCGGCACCAAGGACAGTGCGCCCGTCTATAGGTTTCAGTATGAGCGCAGGAAGTGAATACCCACCCACCTCCACTTATAAATATATAGAACGTTTTTTTAAACAAAACAAATATAAAACTAATGTTAAGTGTGTGAAGATAAGTGCGTTCGTTTAATGTTTGTGTGACGCTGGTGCAGGCAGTTCCTTGGTTACTCGGTCCTTCAATTTGATTTAAGTAGCCATAAATGCGCTAAATTTATGATCACTTGATACTTTTGTTGGTTGAAAATGGTCTCCTTTCATCATCTTTACTTCTGGTCTGACCAATTTTTGGGTGGCAAGCGAATTAAAAACGATAAAAAATTATATGAATAACAGCAAAACTATACCGATGATGGGCAAATTAGCAATTTCGGACAGAAAACATAATAAATATCGATAATTATTTAAATATAGAGTAATCCGTGACAACGGAGTGTCCTGAGATGAAATGGGTCGTGTCTTGGAATTGCACTGTCATCCCGGTCTCAAATAGGATCGTGTCTCGGGAAACGAGCTCTGTTAGCAGTTTTTCATTTGGAATAACGGCAGCCTTTTTCAATTTTAAAATCGAAATTGCGGCGAAACTGGACAAGATAGCGGAATGCTGTTGTTTTCAATCGGTTTTTTTTTCTTCGCAGAGCGTCCCAAGTAGAAGACTGCAAAGTTTTGCACGTTTTTTTCGGTTTCTCTCAATTTTTTAAGACACACTCATATTGAAAAAACGATCCCTTTTTCGCAAGGGGTGCGGCGGCGAAAAAAAACGTAAGTTAACAGCGCCAGCTCAAAAGTATGCATTAATTTTTAACTGCATTTCACCCTAAACGTGTGCTTCGATAAATATTAAATTTAAAAATTGACCGTTACTCGTTTTTGGCTAGCAACATCTTCAGGCTGGCAACAGTTTGTGTTGCCTTTCAACATGTTGTCCGGTAGCATGTTGTGGGGCGGCATGTTGCCCGGCCGCATGTTGCACGTGGGCGTGTGGTGAGTTCGCTGGTAACGGCAACGCAGGCGCCAGCACAAGTCCCGTTCGGGGGGCGACCAGTTGCCAACGACACGTTCAACGTAACGGTAAACAGACAGAGCGAAGCGCGCCAGTTAGCGACGACGTTGGCGCTCAGACGTCGGCGTCTCGTGGGCGTCGTGGACTCGTTTCCTCAACATACGAAGAATCATCATCGCGTCGTCACAGGCACAGGTTGCATCAAGTGTAAAACAATTGCGCGCGCGCGACTCTGCTGCGTGCAGCAAGCAACGAAACACGACAACGACAGCGACAACAGCAACAACAACAACGAGAACGACTTTTTTTCAGTGCATTTTGTTCAGTGTAACATGCAGTGGCATCCAGTACAGACCCTCAAACGGAATCGCAATAAAACAAACTAAGAGCGAAGTGTAATCGATTGAACTGATTCCAGTTCCAGTTGCAGTACCCCAACCTGTTATCGATGTACGGTGCCAGCACGGTATCTGCCGGAGGAGGAGGAGCAGGAGAAGGAGGGGAAGGGCTCTCAACGGAGGCAACGTCCGCCTACCGCACGCTGCTTGACTATTATGCAAACGCACGCAGCGCTGCCAGTCACATTGTCTCGCTGACGCTGGCGCCGCTCAACGAGACACTGCAGCAGCAGCCCGGCATTGGCAACGGCAGTGCCAGCTATGAGGAGGATGTCCTGGCCAGCAACAGTTTCTATTTGATCACCGAGAGTGGGGAGACCGAGACAAGCGTCAGCATCACCGTTGGCAGCAGCAGCAGCAGTAGGAGCAGTGGGAGCAGCACCACCACCACCACCACCAGTGCCACAGAGATGCCCGTCTGGCTGATACCCAGCTACAGCGTGATCCTGCTCTGTGCCGTGCTCGGCAATCTGCTGGTCATCTCCACCCTGATGCAGAATCGTCGCATGCGCACCATCACCAATCTATTCCTGCTCAACTTGGCCATCTCGGACATGTTGCTGGGCGTGCTCTGCATGCCCGTTACCCTGGTGGGAACTCTGCTGCGCAATTTCATCTTTGGCGAGTTTCTCTGCAAGCTCATCCAGTTCTCGCAGGGTAAGTCTGCCTGCCCATATACATATGTATCTGTATCTCTACTTCTATCTGTATCTATATCTGTATCTACTACAACGACTGCCTTCAGTAAATTGCATTGAAATGTTGAGCTTGCTTTGATTCATCTGTGGCCTGTGCGCTGCGGACGTACCCAAGCTCCTCTTCCCTACCTCCCCTCCCCTCTCCCCTTCCCCTTCCCCTTTCCGTTTTCGTTTGTGTGCAAAAAGTGTATCAGAATATTGTGTGTGCATTCATTTACCTAAGTAGCTTGTAATCGGGGGCTGCCTTACGGCTGTGCTCGCTCTTCCTTCCACTTCTACTTGCCTCATTCCCACCCCTTCTTCTTTGTGGCCTTTGTGGGCGGCTTTAAGCGTTAGCCTCCAGCATCGCCAGCACGGCTTAGCGTTGCAAATGTGGCCAACTAAAACAGTCAATGGGCTGCACGACTTGCGCGTAATTTCGCACTTTGCATTCCGTCTGAATTTTAATATAATTGATGGACTGCTCATGATGCTCTGCAGCTACATGCAAGTGGCATGGGGAGGCACGACCGACAAGCAGTTGGCTTTTCCATTTTTCTTGTGGCGAATGTTTTCCTCCCTTGTGGATAAGGAACTTGCCCACATTTATTCCAAAGTTGCTTTCCATCAGAGCTGAGTGTCAAGCAGAAACATTTTACAGGGTATCTGGCAGTCAACACTGCACTCAAATACTAGAGCAACTCATTGTACACATGTGTGTGTATTAGACCGTGTGTGTGTGTACACAAAATCAGTACAGCGAAGCCTCGCAAATTCCTTTGCCCCAAAGCTAAATGAAATTTTTGGGCAGACTTATTAAATCGCATTTCTTAAGAAACATATTCACGCAATTGTTGGTGATTTCTATTCTACCTCGGCGAACAATACCCCGTGAAAAATGAGAAAGGCAAAAGCTTGACACACCCACGCAGCTGAATTTATATAGAATATGCGTGAAGACAAAGAGATTGAACATTCAATATAAACTTTTAATCAAGGCTGCAAAAGAAAGAGAGCAGGAGAGAGGGGGAAGAGAGAGTTAGGTTAGCAGAACTTCAAAGTTTTAAGAGACTTTATGGCTTAAGCTCTCTCTCTCTCTCTCTCTAAATGGTTCTCAACCGCAATTTGGGATTATATATAAATATTCTATACAGATAAGTGTAACTTTTTGTAATGTTTGTCGACTAAAGTACAAAACTTGAACTCTTAACTCGTCTGCTTGAGAAATAGTGGGATGGCAAAGAAAAGAAAACTCCCGTGCTAACTCAAAGGAATTGAGCGAGAAAGAGAGAGAGAGAGAGAGAGAGGGAGTGGGAGAGAAGTATTCAAAGTGTATGCAAAACAATGAAAAGTCAACAGACAAAAGTTTTCAAGATAAATCAATGAAAGAGTCGCCACACACAAGTTTTATCAGGCTATTAATCTAAACCGAGAGAAGTCAAATTATCTGCAGACAAACAGAATATATAGCATATATCATATATACTATATATATACATACGTATGTATACGTATATATGTTACTATTTCAGTTAAAAGATGTGTGTGCAAAATGATTTGGTCAATTCCAATTGTTCGATGCGATTATTTTGCTCTTTTCTCGATTTGGTTTCAATTTCATGAAAATTGTTTAAATGGTCAATTTAATTTTGTATACATTTTCAAAGGAAATTGAAATAGAACTTAAAGCTGGAAAATGATGCATTGACTGCACCAAATAATTCATTTGGCTCCTATATTCTTAGTCACAAATAGACTGGGACTGAAATTAGTTGAATTGTTCTTTCTCAGGGCAGTATCAACGAATTAGTTCATAAACCATTTCACAGCTTATATAAACTCAATACTGATTTGATCAATTTTAAATAATCAGAATCTGCCTTCTTGATTGATAATGTTGTCAATCTATTCAATTATTTATTTCCCATTGTGCTTTGCAGTTATTGTATTGTATTAAGTGCACCAGGCCTCAGGAGGGGTGTCCGACCCACAAACTATGTATGTTACATATGTAGGTACTTGAAGGGGGGCCCTAGCTACGGGCTGGGGAGAAGTGCTGACACCCTTGTCGGTTCGGTTGTGTGGGCGTGGTATTTGATGGGGTTTATGGCTTAATCTCTTGCATATCGAATGAAATAATAATAACTGTACGAGTATGGGGTATATATGCTTTGATTGTATCAAATATTTATTTGGATCACATGGCAAGGGGCCTTGTGCAGTCAGCCGAGTGGGCGGAGGCCTGTGCAAATCCCGACAATTGATGATTTCCGCAGACAGGCCCAGAATGAGGACGAGCACAGGGAGGTGGAGGATGAGAAGGAAGCGAGTGTCCTCATGCGAAATTTTGATTTTATTTATTTAGAATATTTCACTGGCAATGTTGTCGCCCTCCTTCTGTCTATCTCTCTCTCCCTCTCACACAAGCACGCAGACTCACACACACACACAGACGCACGCACGCCCGCACGCACACACCCACACGTACAACAGACATTTGTGTCTGTCACCGAGAGTTGTGTTAACTAACCAGCTCTGCCCCGCGTGCTGCCCTGTCGTCGTCCTGCTCCTTCTGCCTGGCCGTGTTCTGATTTGTGTCAGCGTCGCTGTGGCCTCCGTCCCCTCCTCGCCCTGCCTGCGCCTGTCATGGCAGAAAGTCCCATTAAAATTGCTCGAATTAAATAACAATTTGTGTATTAAGCCGCGCAGCCTGTTATTGTGGCTCGCATGTTGCCTCGTCCCACTGTCTGTTCATCCGTCTGTCCATCCTGTCCCACACCCCATCCCTCCCCCTGCCTGTCTGTTTATTTGAGATGCATTGCTTGTTTCTAATGCGCAGTATTTAAATTACGTTTCCGCAACTTTCGGCCAAGAATTCCAAATTGTTTTCTTCGAATACCCTTTGGATGCTCTCGAAGCTTGAGCACATCAATCTCAGTGAATTAGGGAGAATGAGCGGAATTAGTGCTGACTGTACACTGAGAGGAATGAGATATCGAAATTGTGGTAGTTATTTATAGAAGTATTTCTTAGGAAAGTCATAATACATAATACATTTATGGAGCGATATCCAAAACAAATTGAATTTATTTTGTGCAACAAACTAAAAAAAGATTTTGATGCGATGAGGATTTTTCATACTTCCCTTGTTCTGTCAACTGTTCATTCCCTAATGGGTATCTGATAGTCTCGCCATTTGTTGTTGCTGTTGTTTTTGTATTGATTCGCCCTAGTCGTCAGCTGGCAGCTCATTTCGCTCATTTTTTCTTGCTCTTTTGTGATGCAAATGACATGCAAAGCGAATGCGAACGCGGCGAACGAGCAACATGTAACAGAACCATATTAACACTGCAAGGGGGACTCAGGGGGGCGGGGCGTATAAAGCGAAAAGCAACGAAAAAAAAATTCAAACGAAAACAAAAATGAAAACAATGACAAATTGAAAATGATACGCTGTACGTCTAGTTCCACGAATTGTTCCCAGTTCCCAGTTCCGATCCCCAATTCCCGATCCACAAGTTTCGCCCACTGACGCCTTCGGGTCGAGGCAAATGCGTGCTATATTCCGTATTCGGCTTATTACATGCCATAATTTGGCTCAAGATTAAATCAGGACGCGTATCTTATGCATTATTACTGGCGTGTGGCACACGCACTTTGCCAAAATCGTAATCATTTTCGGCCTGGCCTGTTGGCACTTCCTGTTACGTCCCGGGTAGATGCGCGACAACAGTGGTTACTGTATGTGCGTGTACACTGTACAGAAGAGCCATTGAGTCTCCGTTTACTCACTTAGTAAATTGGGTTACTTAGCACGATACTTATACAATACATTCCCTTATTGTATTCCAATTTAAATCTCTTTTGTTCTTTTGATGTGTTTTGTGTTATCGATTAAAGCATAATATCGGCCCACCGCCACTTCAAATCATGAATCAAGCATAATAATAAGTGTTGTGTAAGTTACAAATATCAGTTAATCTTTGGCCATATTGGCATCGTTATTGATATCGGCCTACCGCCATCATAAATAATTCTAAGTTCCTTGAAATATAAAAACTTAAATAAGCACTCACTACAGGGTGTCTGCCAGTTGCAGTGCCTACTCTCATATTTTGGTAATATTGTTTGCCCCCACTTTTGTTGTTATGCTGTGCGCTTCCACAAGTTTCTAAATAAAATTTGCTGTTGGCCTTCGCTGGCCACAGCGACCACTTTACGCGCGAGTGAGTGTGTGTTACAGAGTGTGCACGTGTGTGTGTGTGTGCATGTGTGTGTGTGTGTGTGTGTCCTGCTAATGCGCCTACAACATAATCATAAACATAAGCAACAATAAGCAGCGCGCTGCGACCTAATTCCGCCTAATTGTCCAGCAAGCAGAGCTCCTCCAGCTACATCGCAGGCTCCATCTGCAGCCCCGTCGACAGTCACGCCTCCCTGATGCCCTGCCTCCATTCCCGAATCGCACATTCATTTCCATTTCCATGGTGCGCCTCAAGTTGACAGAACAGCGCCTGCAAATTACTTTTCTCCCACGCGGAGCCAAAACATTGGAGCGCTGCGGGCTGCAGAAAGGGCGAGTTGGGAGTCGGAGGAGGGAGGGGGGTGGCAAGGCCAGTTGGGGATTTGGGCTGACAACGTCTTGTGGTTCTTTTTTAGTAGAAATGTATTTTTAATACAATAAAACGGAGGCCCGTTCTCTCAGTGTTTTGGCGCTGACAAGTGTTTGATTTGAAGTTATTCGATGGTCATTTCGTACAAGCCGACAGGCGCTTAGTCCTCTTCTCCTCCTTCTCCTTCTCCTTGTTCTTGTTCGTGTTCATCATTATATATACCTACACATATATATACTCGCATGTTTATCTTGTCAGAATATCAGCATATCGTTCGCCCTTGTCACGGCTTAATGCTTCAAGCTCGACGCGAGGTTAACAATATCGGATGGAATTGCTTGCTGCGTTAATATTCCTATACTCTTCTTGTATCTGTTGAATCGGTGCAGTAGCATTGATTATAGGGTATATTTAGGTATAAATATATTGTCTAATTAGGTACGACAGATACTTTAATTCTTTGTTTTTGTATATAACTTTGTTATACTTATTTATGACTTATTTGGTCTTATTACTAAATCAAGGTACTTAAGAAAGGGTCATTCAAATTGAAATTGAGAAATAATCGTTTACTTTCATTCTTTCTTTCTTCTTTCACAATTACATAAAGTGAACTCAAATAGAAAGAGTGTCTGAGGTTCGGCAACAACTTCATAGCTAATTTCTTTGCACCATGTCAATTGCAGAGGTCTCTAAGCCAACTAAACTGTTATTAAATCAAGGTCTACACTGAAATGTGATACCAGTCGACATTAACCCAACTAAGTCACCTGTTTTTCTTTCTGCAAGTAACAGGAGAGAAAAAAGATTGAACAAGCTATACGACCGTGCGAGCCTGTAGCCTTCAGGCATTCCTATGGCTACAGGGTATACACACAGTTAATGCACAGTCCCAAAAAAACAAAATAACAACAGGCGAAATGAAAAAAAAAGAGTTGTCACCGAGCTTCCGGCGTTTGTTTGCCCTTCTGTGGGCTTCAGGTGTGTGTGTGTGTGTGTATGTGTGTGTGTGTACACAATTCTATCTGCTTATATAAGTATATGTGTGTATACACACATCTGTATATATTTTTGTGGTTGTATCCTTTAGTTGTGCAGCTGCTTTCAGAGTCAGAAGTTAAGTTCGTGTCGGTGCAAGTCAATAAAACGATTCACATGCGATGATAATCGTAAAAAATTATTTTAATATGCCTCACATATGAAAGTATGTATACATATTTATGCTTACACACACACACACACACTCGCACAGTTGGTTCGCCGACAAAATGTTAGTAATTTTGGTTAATTGAAGGCATTTACAGGCAGCACTCGCAGTTAAGCCGGGGAGGACTATCAAAACTCTATTTTAGTAGCCCATTATTATAATTGGCTTACACTACCTGCCAGAGAACGAGGCAGAGACGAAGGCAGAGAGGGAGGCAAAAAGGTTGCCAGCAAACAATTTAAAGTCGACCTTGGGTCCTCGGCTTAAGTTCTTGCCCCATCAAGTGTTGGTCAACCCGAAAGTGACCCACGAGGCAAGGACCCATTGCCGAGAGCTAATGAAGTGCAATCACAATGGAAGATATTCCAAATTGAATTATGCCATTAATGGGCGAATCTCGCAGGACCTTTGCCGAATTGAGTCAGTCGAATTCGTTTTCATTGGCAATCAATTTGAATGCCTATTTACTTGTTACCACTCGGAGTAAGTAACGGACCTGGTCTCAGCGCAGCTCAGCTCAGCTCAGCTCAGCTCTGCGTATCATTGTTGCTAATGACGGTACTTTAATTCCATTTGACCAGGTTCCTTGGTCGCTTCGCTCGCTCGGGCGAGTGGCCTATCTGATTATGGTTAATGTACGTTGTGGCACTTAAATTCAGGTAACAGTCAAGCTCCGTACACACAAACGCATACGTAAGTGCATGCTTTGGCAAAGATTGTGCTTGGCGCCCAACGTGGGCGGTGCCATAAAACAAGCAATGCGGTATTTACATGTTTGTATGCCCCACAAAGGGCCCAAAGCTGCGGACTCCGAGTAAGGAAGCGGATGTGGAGGTGGGATGAGCCAGGGGGAGGGGGTTTGGCAAAAGGAAAACGCACTTGTTTGCCACCGGCCAAAAACTCATTAAGCAAATTGTGCAACCTGCCAGAGCGGCTTGTTTATACACACACCCACACCCCCATACACACAGTGCCGTGCACCCCTTCGCCTTCTTCTCCCCCTCCACAGCCGCGGCAATAAAAACAACAATTGTCAAAAGCAAACATGGCGCTTGAAGCCCAACTGCACTTGCCCTGTCAGAGTCGGGCCTAATCCCGTCCTGCTGCTCGACTAGCAAATGACCCAAGTGCGAATCCAGCAGTTAGGGTTGCTTGCAAATAAATATGCCACAGTGTGTGTGTGTGTGTGTGTGTGTGTGTGCCATGTTAACAACACATTTTGCATTTTATATGAACGTTATCGGGCATTAAAACTTTTGTTTAACACATGCTCTTCATAAGCAACAAATTTGCCCAGCACAGGCCATGTCGGGCATGGGGCAACAACAGCAGCAACAATGGCAATTGTACAACTAAATGGTTTTTTATGTTTCATATTTAAGTTGGTTTAGTGTCGGGTTCACCCACTTCCCCTCCCCCACAAACCCCAACCACACAACCACCTCTCGCTCTCACTCTTTCTTTCTCTCCCACTCTCCATTTCCGCTAGTTCGTCACACAATGTTTAATCCCATTTACAGAGTGATAAAGCGTAAACCGCAGCAAATTAACTGGAACTTTATTCTACAGCCCCCCCTTGATCGTTTGTTTCGACTTTGTCTATATATAGAAAACCAAAATTGCGCTAATTGACTTCGTGATTTATGGATGCATTAAGATATGCATCGAAGCTGAGGTGAATGATGAATGTGAATGTGACAAGAAGCCTCACTACGTGTGCCCTTCTCTCTCTCCAAATGGGAATTCTTCCAGAATTGTTAGCCAGTCTTATGGCAAATACACGACAACATTTGTAAGCTGTTACCTCAATTCAATTTCACTCAGGAGCCCCAAAGTTTAATAAGATCTTCTGCAAGTTTGGACTTTGGTAGTAGGGGCCAAAAGTGAATGCTTTGCACTCGGATGGGCAATGCATTTGCCTGATTGTCTGGGCTAATGACTCTGCTGGGTCCGGTGCGTACTCTTAGTCAGATTGTTATCTTCCTTTCTCTCTCTCTCGCTCTCTCTCTCTCTCTCTCTGGCAAAGTTTCTAGCAATGGGAATTGTTTGCGAGGATGTTTTTAATGAATGCACATTTGGTGCACAACAACTTTCACACACACTCACACACAGACGCATGTGTGTGCTGTGGTGTGCGTGTGTGCGTAACAAGAAAAACACCAAAACACCAAAATTCTATTAAATATCACTTGGAAAACTTCCGACCTTCAGATAGACATGAGTTTGGTCTAGCAAGATGCGCAGCTAAGCCAAAACTTTTGAGGCAAACACAGCATATACAAATATGTATAACACCCTGTGTGTGTACGCAAGTGTGTGTGTGTGTGTCTGCACCTGCAGTGTACGCACAGCTTGGGCTGCGTATCCAGTTTAAAATACTTACCTAATTTTATAAAACGCCAGGCGTCGCGTACTTTGTCAAGTTTGTTTCACTTGACAGTGAAATAGAATTTTGGCGTGCCAACTGGCAGATTTCGTCCTCAGCCTCATCCTCAATCTCAACCTCAATCTCATCCACGTCCCCATTCCCGTTGTCACGTCAGACATCAAAGTTTAAGTCCGAGGCCCTCGGGCATTCCTCGGTCGGACTTAAATGTCTGCATTTATGTGCTAAGTTCCCATTGAGTCTAAACGAATTTGCCAGTTTCCATTTGCAACGAACTTTTCAATAGCTACATTAAGCTCGTTAATTAGCTCGTTCTTAGCTCGGGGATAAAGAAAATGAAATAACCCAATAGAAAATAAGCCATTTGGAACTTTCCAAGCATAACATATAGTCTGTGTATCGCTTGTGCTAATCAAACTGGTCGACAGCAAACTTTAATCACTCTTGGCTGTAATGAAAAGAAGATAGGGACTATAGAAATATTGGAAGAATATTGCCAGCACATTTAGGGATATCATCCTTACAGCTTGAGGTTATCTCGAGGTAACTTGGAGCCAACCTGATACATGTTAATTTAAAAAAAATCTCTAGATTTCTAGCTCCTACTTAAATAAAGAAACTCTCAGTATTTCTCTCTCGCAACTATGTTTTGTCATTTGAACATTATAATTCCATGTGAGATTGTTGTTACAGTTCTGTAAATTAGTGTAGTGCATTGCCCACCATGTGTACCACACTTTATAGCGATAACTGTAAGGAACATGTCGTTCATCATAGACTGGTCAAATGTGTTGGCTGGCCAACTTGAGAGAGGCAACTCGAGTCATCGGCGACGTGCCAGGGAGCAAAATGATGGGATTCAGCACAGAACAAACAGAACTTTGTTGCTGTAATGTTTCCATCAGCTGCAGCTGCATTCAGTTGAATGTCGGGGGAGAGTGGAGGGAATGATGACGATGATGATGATGATAGTGTAAGAGGAGAAGACGAAACGAGAAACGAGAAGCGCTGCAAGAAAATCAGTTAAAAAACGTTTGCTTGGTCGTGCCAAGTGACGACGGGGTGCTAAAGTTTTCAAAACTATGTGCAAATTAATAATTTGTCGTCCTCTTAAGATAAAAATACATCAATCTGCAGCGTGTCTGCAAATTGACATGCGTATCTACAAGTAATGGGATGTTCTTCTTCTCCTCGAAAGTTGTCAACAAAGTTGTCTCAACCTAGAGCGCGTGAGCAAGATATATTTGCATCAACCCCCGATTATCGCCCATTCCCCATGTACATGCCAGGAAGGAACTCAGGCAATTATGTTTTGATTGTGCTGAAACATGGATTATTGCCAGCATATGAATTCAAAGTATTATCAAGAGTTGCTGAGATGTGCCTCAAGAAGTAACAACTGGTAAAACAGTATACCATATGGTAGTGCTTTATACACTCATATCACCCTTTGGACTTGCTCTGTAGGGTATCTTATGATTGCAAAGCAAACAAACTGAATTGAAAATAAAAATAACAGCAAAACTTTCTCAAGTGAATATATGATCTCAATAAATTCGCCGTGAAATTGAGTTGCAGCGCAATCTCAACCGCTGCTTGTCAATCACGTGCGGCGTGGGTGCATGCAACAAACACGCAGCTGCTGCAACGACACTTTCTCGAAAAGTGTTGCATACTTATCAGGGGGAACAAAGGCAGCTGCCGCTGTAAGCCTGAAAAATGCACAACGGGCGCGACTAAAATAAACTATAAACAGCACATTCCTCATGTAATTGTCCCCATCTAGGTGTGGGTGTGTGCCCTCTCTGTGTGTGTGTGTGTGTGTGAGTGTGTGCACACGCGTGTAGGAAACATGTTTACTGTTTGACTTTGGTTCGGCAGCTCAACAGTTTGATTGATTTGCCTAAAGCGCCATGACAACTAAATCATTTTAAAATACAAACACAATTTGTAAGCGTCTTGGTGAGTGTAGGCGTGCATTAGTATGTGCTGCTGGTGGCATGTTAGTGTGCGTGCGTAATTCAATTGGCGAATGCAAAACTGACAGCAGCCAAGAGACGAGGGACAAGGGACGAGCGACGGCGAGAGCAGCAAAAGACGAACAAACACTGAAAACAAATTCAATTTCATGTTTTCTTTATTTACTTATTTATACATACACACACACATACACACATAGACACACACAGTCATACGCGCACGTATTGTTGTTGTTGATTGAATTTGATTTGTGCAGAATGCGCACGAAAGCGTCTTTAAGGCGTCTAAGCACGCCCTAATTCCGGACTCAGATTCGGTTGCGGCTTCGAATTTACTCTCAGATTCAGATTCAGCTTCTGATTCAGCTTCGGCGTCGGCTTGAGCGTGAGCTTCAGGTTTCAAATCAGGCCTGCAGGGCGACGTGTTAAGCATATTACGTATACGACACATTGCCAGGCGGCGAGGCACGACATGGCACATAAATATGCGCAGCGAGCCACTGTGACAGGCCCCAAATTTATAAGCGTCAGTTGGGCGATAAAATTTGATTGCCCCAAATAAAAGGGGCGTGGGCGGGTGGGCATGGACATGACAGCTGCAAACAAGAAGCAGCAGTAGAAACCACCACATAAAATCCACAAAATTTGTTTAGCCAACTGAAATACAAACGAAAACGATTATAAACGGTGCGCACGGCAAGATGGGGGAGCCGAGAGGGAAAGAGAGAGAGAGAGCAAGCGAGCGAGGTATAGAGGAACAGTAAATTGGTGTAGAGTCGCAGGCAAAGGTCCCAACCGGATGACATATGGCCGAAATGTGTGTGTGCTGCCCAAGTTAAGACTCTTTCCTTTTCTGTGATTACGACTTTAAGTAGCCGATCCTTCATTCCCCGCCTCCCTCACCCTGCCACAGCACGCATATATCCGTTTGCAACTTGATTCGCAATCCACTTTATGTCTCTCTGCTCATATGCCGCCAATTTGGTAATAGAACATTGCGCGCCAGCCAATTTTCATGTCTCAATGTAGCCCATTGTAATATCAACATACATACGTGACGACTTCACTCGACTCGATTTGACTTGATTCCATGCTCGGTCGGGTGCTCGTCCAGCTCGCCAGACTCCACAGTCTGCGACTATTTCCATGCTTCACGTATGTCGTCTACTGTTATTGAGCTACTCGTGTACTACTACTACTACTACTACTACTATTCTTCTTATATTGTGGTACATCTAATAGCACTAGTCTTCTCACATTGTGGTATACTTCTACTTCTTCTTATATTGTGGTATACATCTAAATGGTATGCCAGTTGGTAATTGAACAATCATGCAGAATGTTAAGCATATAATCAGATACACCATGATATATATAAGTACAAAATATTGTAAACCATAAATATACAGATAAGTAATAAGTTATCTATATCGATCGATATATTAAAAACCATAAACTGATTGATAAACAGACATGTTATTATTATTAAATTGAGTTTTTTAAATCGTACCGTGCATACTTAAATACAGAGAGTACGAATAGAGTACGAGTATATGAATCGATTTATTGTGATATGATAATACAATATGATTAATACGATTTATTGTGATGTGATAATACAATATTATAATTCATGTATGATATATTTATATATGGAAGTCTATATGTTATTGCAATATCTACAGTAAAATACTGAAAGCCAATTACATTTTGCATTTGCATAACTCAATCGCATTACGAGCGCAGAGCTCATTGTTTCATATTCGTCGTTGACTTGCATCAAATTACAGAATGTAATTCAACTCTGATGACAAATATTTGAGTTACATTCATAATTGTTAATTACAACACATTGCAACAACGCAGCGTGCGTCATGTTTTGTCGTTGTGTGGGTGTGTGTGTGTGTGTTGTGTTGTTCATTTCGCACTCGACTGCGTTTTGAAGCCTTTCTCGTTGAATTACCCATTTTACCACGAGATGACTTGATGGGGGAATGCAATAAGCGAGGACCCACAATGTCGCATTGTTTTCATTGTCCCGCTTGTTTCCGGCTAACGAAGAATTTAATTTAATGATTTAGAAATCTAAAGATACCATTTTCATAGATCTGCCTCACAGGTTGTCACCCCCTCAACCCAATAGCGAGCAATGTTGACCAACAAGGCTACTCTTATCGCCCCACTGGGCTGGGGGTATCTAACTGAAAATATTTATTGCCAGTTCTTGAAACTGTTTGAAACTTTTTTGTTATTTAAGTATTTTGTGTTAACGATGTTCAGACTATGCATCCTATGTTATGTTAATTCAAATTCAAATTAATATAAGCTATCGATATTGCGATCATCGATGTTTATGCAAAGCTCTGTTAACGTTATGTTAACTGAACTTGCACTTACATCATAGATCAAAACCAGTAAGACCATTTATGCAAAACTCTGTTAACTCAATTGGCACTAGTATCACAGATGCAGCGCAAGCTATCGATAATGTTAATCGGCCTGCTACAATGTTGTGTGCATTGCTCCCTTTTCCCCCACAGCTGCCTCCGTGGCCGTCTCCTCTTGGACTCTTGTGGCCATATCGTGCGAACGCTACTACGCCATCTGTCACCCGTTGCGCTCGAGATCGTGGCAGACCATCAGTCATGCCTACAAGATAATCGGCTTTATATGGCTCGGCGGTATTTTGTGCATGACGCCCATAGCCGTCTTCAGTCAACTGATTCCGACCAGTCGGCCAGGTGAGTATTGGGGAGGTGGCAATTACGGGGATTGCGTGACATCTCATTGATTTACCGTCCTCGGGCGCAGGCTACTGCAAGTGCCGCGAAATTTGGCCGGACCAGGGCTACGAGCGATTCTACAACATCATGCTGGACTTGATTCTGCTCGTGCTGCCTCTGTTGGTGCTCTGTGTGGCCTACATACTCATCACACGCACCCTGTATGTGGGCATGGACGTCGGCAAGGATGCACGGCTACAGCAGTTTAGCGGCGGTGGCGGCGTCGGTGGTATTGGGACAGCCGGAGCTACCGCAGGCACTGGAGGCGGCGGCGGTGCCCAGCCTGTGGCAACAGCAGCAATTTCAGCAACGCCCGGCAGCAGTAGTTGTATTTTGGTGCTCAACGCCCCCGCTGAGTACAATGGCAACGGTAAGTTGCGGCACTGTCCACGCCTCCTTGGGTTGTGGCGCACAGCTAACGCGCATATTTTGTGTCATCCCCAGAGAGTAGCAACAACAACAATAGTGGAGCTGCCACGACAGCAGCAGGAGCCACAAGAAGCACAGCTACAACGACAGTTACAACAACAACGACAACAACTACGACTCTGACAACAATTACACTGGCCAAGACATCGGCCTCCTCGCCCAGTTTGCGTGTACACGACGCGGCATTGCGCAGGTGAGCCACACAACCTTTGACCTTAACTAGCCCCTGGACAATAGATGACAAAGCCAAAGCAGATATAAGAGTCCTACATACGATCCTAACTCCTACCCCCATCTACGCTATACTCACCTATATATTTACCCATATCTATCGGATATATCTATCAGATACACGAGTGACATGGTGTTTTATTTTCCTTGCCACGCCCTAACTATATTCTCTGTTGCTGAAGGTCCAACGAGGCCAAGACGCTGGAGAGCAAGAAGCGGGTGGTGAAGATGCTGTTCGTGCTGGTGCTGGAGTTCTTCATCTGCTGGACCCCGCTGTATGTGATCAACACGCTGAGCATGTTCATCGGGCAGGCGCTGTACGAGCACATCGACTACACAACTATCAGCTTTCTCCAGTTGCTCGCCTACTCCTCCAGCTGCTGCAATCCCATTACGTATTGCTTCATGAACGCCAGTTTCCGACGCGCCTTTGTGGACACCTTCAAGGGTTTGCCGTGGCATCGCAACGGCGCCGGCCTGTCGACCAGCCAGGCGGGTGCGGTCAATGTGGGGGGGAATGCCGGCAATCCCGGCCTGGGCATGGACACCTGGCGCACGCGTTCGCGTCACGAACAGCTCCTTAACTCGGTTGTCTACACGAACAGCGCTGTGGCCACCGACAGTCCGCAATTGTAATGGGACCCCCTCTACTTACACCATCAGCGGCCCAGATGCCCACTTAAGGAGGCCCCAAAGAGTAGGAGAACGTGTAAATATGTAAATGTGCCGTGGGCTTTTTTATTTTTTTTTTTTTTTACACAACATAATTTAGTTTTAAGTCTTTCGATGTTTCAATTAAACTTCCTAAGGTTGCTAAAGAATAAAAAACGAAACTAACTCAATTCAACATAAATAAACTTAATTCAAAAAAAGAAATTCAAGAGAACTGTCTTTTAGTTCAAGTGTATGGCTTCAATAATCCGATCCACTCGTTGCAAAGACTTCTGTGCTTGAAGAAGGGCTAGGTCCATCTAAATTAAAGGCATCCATCGGACAAGCCTCAGTGGGCTCAGGCACACGTTTTTTAGCAAAAACAATTGTTGGCAAATAGAGGTTATTTCGACGTGAATTTTTTAAGAAAATTTCGTCCATGGGACCACCAATTAGCGGGGGTAAGTAGACAGCATCTGGATATTCGTGGAACCAACGTCTGGCGAAATCATCATAGTCTACAATTTTAAAGTCGAGGTCCATGATTTTTTTTCGTTTTTAATGCTTCTCGATTTTGTATAAGTTCAACGTGAAAAGCTTTAAAAAAGTGAGGAAAGCAGAAAGTAGAAAGCAACTTTATTGACTTTGCCATTATTCCGAAATGTTACTTAGTTTCAAAGCTCAGGATGCGATTATAAAGTTTCGACCGTACTGGTATTATGGATTTGCTGGAAATCTACTTCGTTTTTTAAGCCCAGAGGGGCTTATAAAGTTTGGACTGTAAGTGGGCCCTACTAAATTACATTTACTAGTGGGATTATCCCATTTGGTAATTACGGCACTTGCCTCAGCTTTAGAACTTTTACAGGACCATTATAGATGACTTAAAGACCCTCTTAAAGTTGTGTGTGTGTGTCAGCAGGCTTGGGCTTTGGGTGTGGGGGGTCCTAAGTGCAAAACGATTTCCCCACCCCGAAGCGAACAATGTGGGTCGGACACTGGGCAGGATAGGTCTGCATGTATGGGGCTACTGTTAAGAAGCAACAACTACTTATGCGCCCCTCCCGGGTCGAGGGCCCCAACCGAGGGCCGTTACTTAAAATGTAATCATTTTTGACACAGCTCGTAGCCGCAGCCCAACTCTCTTGCTGTGGCTTTTAATTGTAGCCGGCGAGGGGCAGGAAAAGAAGGCACAACAGCATAGCGAACTAACAGACCTCCACCTCCAGCCTAGCTACTCTTACCAGGCCCGTTGACCCGACGATAAAGACGACCAGACGACGACCAGGACGACGACCAGACGAGCCGACGACCCTTGGACGAAGCGTAAGCGGCTTCAAGCTCAGCCGAGCATTGCCTTTGTTGCGTTTGTAGCTGCCGTTGAGCTTGCAATTAAAATGTTCACTTGGACTGCATCAATTATAAATGCGAACGGGTGAAAATGGAGCGAACCGAGCACTCAAAGTGGACTCTTAGCAAAGGGACCTTAAGCCCTTCTGCACACTGGCCCCGAAAGCTAGGAAATACTCGCACTTAGTTATTGAGGCCGATGGCGCCTAATTAGGATGACCCAACTATGCACTTGCCTCGAACGAAGTGTGTGAGGTTATGTGTGCAAATTCCCATGGAAATAATTGCAATCTTCCAGCAGTTGATTGAAGATTTCAATTAAATTTCTAAGCAGATCGTTTATTTGTCAAAGATATGCAGATATTTACTCATATATATTTTAAGTTTTGCGGATGACAATAAAAGTTATGTCATGCCTAGTGGAAAGTCCATTCTTATAAGTCTAGAGATATCAAATCTGCTGGCGAAAAATCGGATAGGTTTTGTAAGCAGGGTGTCTTAAAGATTGGAGACTATATTACAACTCTTTTAGCTCTTTAAAGTATTAAGAAATCCTTCACACTTTCAGTTCGCCTTAATCCGATTCATTGAAAGTGGTTGGAAGCACTCGACCCCAACCGAAGAGGCAAAAGTGAATGGGAAATGCCATCGGCAGCTGCATCATTAACTGCGATACACCACCATACACCATCTGGATTTGCATTCCAAGCAATTTGTCAATTCGCAACTTGAGCCGGAAAGAACTGCAGACTGCGTAGCGAATCGCAGTGGAGCCATGAAATACATAGACGAGTAAAGAGGAGAGACGGAAGATGTAATAAAGGCGAAACAGTAAACTGCAATTTGTTTTATTCAAGTAGTGGGGAACATTCTTCTTTTTCGGCAACGCAAACATGCGGACGAAAGAGAGGGGCAGATCAAGACCTAGAGGTGGCTGGCATACAGCCAGATACCGAAAAAAAAGTAACGTAGCGACTCCTTTATGGCCTGCGTATCAGGAAGATGCATGGCCCTAAACGAGCTGTTGTTAGTTTCTTCGAGGCACTGCTCTTCTTTTGTGCTTGAAGTAATTTAATTTATGAGTTCTAACCACGCACACACGCACAGTCGAAGGAATTGGGATGCGAGTACACATAATAAAATAATAAGAAATGGGCAGCAACCACATGCTCTTCCCAGAGTCTTCGCTATGCCACAGTGATTGTTGTTGCTTGTTGTTATTGTCGTTCATATTGCATACCCTGTAACAGTTTGCTACTGTCGAGATACTATTTTTATATATCTATTGCTTTCTTTGCAGTTAAAAAGTCAATAAGGCACAATTCCATAAGTGACACTGTCCCTTCCTTTGCGCCTTGTACAACACTTTTACTATCGATAAGGTTATTGATTGCGATAATGTATCGACTGTGGTTGCACTAACGTATCAAAAATAACATAACCTCTTCGTATCTATCAGATATGAAGTTAAGACGCATTTCAGACATAATCAAATAGAAGTAATGAAACAATCACTTGTACTGAGTACCTAGGAGTCGATCATGGTCTATCAATGTATTCCCAACTGGATTCTTTACTATTTATATACAGTGCAACTGTGACAAAACCCAAATACCAAATGCCTTCGGAGTGCAAACAAAGTTTCGAGGAAAGCGAAATCCCCAAAAAGGACGAAAGAAAATGTGGAAAAAGGAAAGGAAGAGACCAGGAGAGAATGGCTTTTACGCTGGCACTGGGCTTCATATTGCTTTATTCATGGCATTTTGTGCGGCGTTGGCACAAAACGTAAAAGTGAAGGGCTTGCATGGTTCATAGCCCTGGTTGGGCTTCTGCCTTCGCTTTCGGTTTAGTTTTGTGTCCTGAAACGGGAAGGAAAGACAGGAAAATAGGTCGAGTAGATACGACAGCAGAGCTGTCCTTATTAAACATTATCCGAGTGTGAAAATAACTGAAATTGGCTGCAATATTTCCCAGTTCCGTGACGGGGTCAGAGGAAGAAAGGGAGACAGCTTCATCCGGCAGGCAGGCATCCAGGAGTGCAATTAAACTCCAAAATATTATGCCGTGCAGCGACAACGACAACGACAGCGACAGCGGCAGCGACAACATCCCCTTTGGCCTGTCGGAGCATGACGACAACGACAAATTCATCAGCATTAGAAGCCGCACAGAGCCACAGCAGGGACGAAGTTTGGAAGGTGAGAAAAACGACAGCACGCTGCCAGCTTAATGAGGCTATTTGTCGGCATCAGGTGACATTATTCATGAGGAATTTGGTAGCCGCAGCGCTAAATTCCCCTCGGTGTTTGCCACAGTATTCAGGCAACAATAATCTACATACGGAGAGAGCGAAGGAAGTTGCCTGCAATCTTCACGTGATTTATTTAAGGTGTGTCCACTGAAGACGAATTTCAATCACTCGAAGGAGTTTCCATTACTTGACTACAACTCGACAACGAGTCAGGTATGAATCTTTAATTGACGCTTAGCTCCGGAGAGACCTGTGGATATATTCACATTCAAATGAATATCTTAAGCGTGTCGGAGGCTTTAATCAAATGCAAATAAATATTCAAGACACGTTCGAGAACTATCCAATCACGGACGGATGGCGTTGGGGGGGTGTGGCTGAAGCCTTAGGTCGATTGAGGTCAAGCACATGGACCATGAAGTTGGCTGGCCCACATCCGGGATAAGCACCAGAACCACCTTCACTTCTAGTGCTACTCCCCGCGGTCAATCATTAAATAAACAAACATCGAAGATGAAGTCACTTGGAGCAACGTTTGGGAATCTCAGGCCAAAATTCCACTTGATGGTGATGATGACCATGATGTGGGTGTGCTCGAAGTATTTTGTGTAAAAGGGTGTTTGGGGTCTGGGAATCTGGGATTGCATTTTTGATTGGAAAGTGTTATTATAGGCCCGCAAGGAGATCCAAGACTCAAGCTGTTTGTAGTGATAGCTTAGTGGGTCAGTTAATTTGTTAATTCGTTGGCAGTATGTGAGTGTTTTGTGAAAAGAGCAGGCATTATACGACTTAAGAGAGCAGCTCAAGGGTTATTGTAATTCGATTGGTTGTGGGCCCAAGTCCACATAGATTATTCATAAACATGTGGAACATCGGAACTGTCTAAGACCTGAGCGGGCAAGTAGAGTCCTTAGCACATCTTCGTCTGTGACAAATGGTGCACACGTGCTGGACACGTACAGGATTTATCTGCTGCACATTGATGGAGCCGAAGACAAATATCGTTGAGCGACGCGCAAATCGATGAATTTGTCATCGGCGCGACGCGACGTTGTTGACGTTGAGGTTGAGCTTGAACATGTCCTTTCCATTATTAGGGAGACCCATCGCCCGCTGATGCTGCTCGCACAACATTTGACGCTGTAAAAATGAGTTGACATTAAAACTTATGGGATTCTTTCGCTCATCGTGGCGTCACCCGTCGCTTCCTGCCCCGTTGCTTTCTTCATTCCCGGCATCTAACTAATTTATTTTTATCTCACCTCCTCTGCCCCGTCGAGTACCGTCGTCCTGCCCCAACCTAACTGGCTTGGCTCCCCGGGTTGACCTTGCAATGCCACCGGCAGCAGAGACCGAGCTGAAGACGCAGACGGAGGCCTTGGTACATATCCTCCTTTTGCGACATCCCCGTCTGTAATTTGATTGTTCCGGACGTCGTTGTCGACGTTGGCGTCTGCTGTTTATGACACTGCGACGTGTTTCCCACGAACAGCGCTGTGATCATCTAGTAACCACAGCTGGCACCACTTGATGGCACCCACTACCCTCTCAATTTAGACAGATTATGCCGAGCAAATGCCAAAATAAGGCGACGTAATCTGCCGTCCACACGACAATTGTTTGCCCTAACCAGAGAACCCTACCTAGGGTGAGCGGGGAAGGAGGTAGCTACCAAAGAAATGCCAATATGAAGTAAACGCCATAATACATAACTGAATAGTTTCAATGTATTCCCGACAGAATCGGATGAATTAAATTCCAAACGGCCTCTGTCTCTGTCCTTTCACAGAAGACAAGGAGGAGGGGGGATGGTAACTTCTGAGCTGAGGGAGGCGGTACCGCTTGTTGCTTTCCCGGAGGCCTTGGCAAAATTGTGTCGCTTCCGCGTCGCCCTTTTCGGGTGGCCATTGACCACCATTAAATCGACCTTGCGGCAATTTCGCTCGCCACTAAACTCGCTGAGTTGATGGCCTCGAAAATATTTCGAGATTGCGGGTCAAGCAACTTTAAACTTGGTCTATGTTCGGGTTTTGGGTCGAGGGATGTGCTCGAGGAGAAGACAAACGGGGAGGGAGGGCTGAGGGCGACAAGTGTTGCATGGCTGCAGTGACAGCCAGACAATTTGCAATTCGGAATAACAGCGACGACGCCACATCTGGGCGAGACAGTGTTTCAAGACGGGGATAGGGGTTGGGGTATGGGACAGGCACTTGGCAGTTGGACAGAGACCCAACCGTAAAGCTAGTGACAGGGGAAGATTCTGTTGCAGCGTGAAGAAGTGGAAAATGGTTTCTGTTTTTCCTTTTCTCTGAACATTCAACATGAGGAGGAGAAGGAGAAGGTGGAAGGTATTTTTAATATCTTAGGGAGCAAGTTATGCGTGTCTCCTAGGGTACTTTGACCCCGAGTCGAGAGCATTTAATTGTATTCACGACTGCAACGCTCCCCTATCCCGTCCCCTTTCCCATCACTACCCTCTCGAAAGAAGACAAGGCGCGTTAACTTTCACTTCGACAGTCTAATTGCAATTTTATTCACATTTGGTGATTGTGCTCTTGGCTTTGGTGCATGGTTTAAAGCTTCCACTTGGATGCGCCACTTGGCCATAACTGTCGAGCGAGCGACGAGCGAAGGGGGCGAGGGAGGAGGAGGCAGGCACAGGCAGTTGGCTAGACAGAGCGAGGCAAATGGGCTTTTAATTTGTGTGCAACATTAGCAAATGAAATACGGACAGTGGAATTAGCCCAGAAAGTTATGTCTGCAATCTGCAAATACAGTGGGAATTCTTTTGACGGACAGATTTATATCTCTTAAACGGATACCCCACTTCAGCGGACAATCCTTTAACGTGATCATCCTTTTAAGTGCACATCCCTCTTTAACGGACACTCTGTGAAAAATGACATCTCTCCTAAACATACACCCCTTATAAGCGGACACTCTTCGTAAGCGGACACCCCTCCTAAGCGGACACCCCTCTTAAGCAAAAACCCCTCATAACCGAGCATAAGCGGACACCTCTTATAAGCGGACACTCCTTATAAGCGGACACCCCTCTTAAACGGACACCCCATTTTACTGTTGTTTATCCGCTTTTCCGGCTTCTCTCCGGCCAAGAGAGTTTTTACTGTATTCCAATTACACAATTCTAGTTGGGCAAACACGAGTTGACAAGTTGGCAAGTTGCCCCCTTCGACTGGCGACGTGTCGCACAAACAGTGGAGTAATTGTAATTGCATTTTCAGGGGCCCCTAGAGGAAATGACGAAGGAAGAAAGGAAGTAAGGTGAGAAGTGGGTGAGATGCGAGGTAAGTGCCCAGTCTCACGCTACTGCCACCTTCTTCCCTCGCGGCTTTTGTGCAAACATCGCGAGAGGCTTGTCAAATAGTTTAGCGAGCCGCAAAGTCAAGCTCAACAGAATATATGAAATTCCTTGCGGGCAAATATTTTCCGGGACAACACAGAAACGCTGTGCAGCTTTTAACGCATGCATTGAAAACAATTTCGCTCTACCTAGTTGGCACACCCCCTCGCTACCACCTTTCACTTTCCCAGCCCCCACATAGCAAAGAGGAGCAAAGCAGCAACTGGCGTCTGATTGCAACGTGACTGTGCATTGATTGCACTCTCCAGTCCACAGTCCAAAGTCGGCACAGTCTAGGCCATGGCCATCTCCTCTTCAGCAGGCTGGCAGGGTCGGGGGAACTGGGGATGAAGCTTTGGCTTCTGCTTTTTGTGCTGCACTTGTTATTATTGCTCGGCTACGGAGTAAAATGAGCAAAAAGCTTTGGTGGCACGTAAATTTCTGTTTGTATTTAAATGACTGCCATCTGGGCTACTCTCCACCATCCCCTTCACCTCCTCCACCTTCTTCCCCTACGGCCGATGTTATGAGTAAGTATGTCTGGTCTGCAGCTGGCAAGTAGCCAAGCTGCCTTTGCCTCGGCTCGGCTTATTGCAATTTTAGCTGCAAAGCCAACTGACTGCAATGTCCGAGTTGTCGACTCATTTTCTGAAATTTCTTTTAGCCGTGTTTCTATTCCCGATAATTCGAAATGAGCCTATTAGCCAATATTCCATAGAGAAGCTGCTTTACGCCGATTTTCAGTTGGCTTAAGAAATAGACTAGAATTTTAACAGGCCTGAGAGCTCCATAAACTGTGGATGAAATATTCTTTTAAAGAATTGAGTTGTTGTTCATGGCACTACTACTAGTATAAGACTTTTTGGGGAATTTCAACCCTGAATGCAAAAAAGTATTCTCAATAAGGGTTTTATCCCTTAAGTTTAACAGAAACACCGTTTACTATATTACAATATCTATTTTAAACTGTTATCAATTTAAGACCATTCAAACCATTAATCATTCACCGATAACGTTTGAATAGATTGAAAGCATGCCCAACTAGCAGGCTTAAAAAGCGATAAACTAAAATTGAACTTGAGACTAGAAACCCCTTCCCCCAACTTGATAGTAAGGTATTCATGGCTAAACTGCCAATGTTTGAGTTGACAATTTTGAGTTTGTATTTTGTAATTTACGTTTTCAGCATCTTTTTCGAGTGTCCAACGAGAACTTTAACGAGCTCGACGAAAAAGTACAGCCTCGTATTGCGACCACATGAGTGGCCCATAAAGAAACTTTATTTCTTTCTCTTCTTTATTTTTGTCGGTTCTTTTTTTTTTATTTTGCGCCATGTAACAGGATTTTAAACATTTAGTTGGCGATGCTCGAGATGTGTGCGGCTTGAGGGCAGGGGAAGGGGAGGGAAGTGGGTATGGTAGCAGGGCAGAAGGGTGTGCCGACACTTACCACTTGCCACATTCCGGTTGGAGCTCACTTTGTTTTACAACATTTTTATGCGTTTCGCTCCGCAAATATTTCACACAGTCGAACTCAGTCACGCGGAAACGGAAGCGGCCTAAAAGCCAAAGGACCCTGACAGCAGCAACCAGGCCACGGCGACAAGGACGACGATGCCGACAAGGATGGCAATGACAATGGCGACGCCGGCGATGCCAATACCGAATGTATCGCACAATGGCCAAAGCTGACACTGGGCTAAATTGCCGACGTTGCCACTTTGGCTGCTCCTTACAGCCCAGTGATTTCTTTGTGGTAATGCATCAACATCAACATCAGAATCAGCATCAGCATCAGCATCTGCGTAAACATCATCTCGGCATCCCGACAGCGACAGCGTCCAAGCCTTAAATGAAATTATACCCGGGATGTTATTGTCATTTCGAGGTTGCTCTTTAATGGGCGGAGGCTTAAAGTCGCTTTCTGTGCGAGTGCGACAACAAAGGCTTCTCAACTGGTTGCCCCTGGCTGCGAATGGCATTCACAGTAGTACTCTCGCTCTTTCTCCCTCTTGTTTATTGTTTATAGAAATTTATTGCATTTTTAATAAAATCGGCACGAGATACGGCATACGAGATTCCATATTAAGCCGTAACAGCGAAAACAGTTAACTATGCATGAGGAGCCAGAATCAGAAATGTACTATTGTACTACTGTACTACGGTACTTCTGTGCTAGTATGTGCGGGCTGGCGGTCAATGAACCCCTGCGAAACAGACTACAATAAACAATAAAAGACACCATTCGGTTTAAACTCAATTCAACGGATTATCCGCTCTACCACTGGCCATTAGTGCCCTGGGGAACAACTTGCATAGAGCAATCGATTGTAGGAGCGACTAACGACTCCAATATACAAAAAGTTAATTTCGTGGAATACGAACTAAGCAGAGTCGAATGTTATGAGTAACTCTTCAGTTCCTGTCAATAATATGTAAACAGAAGTCAGGTAAATGTACTTTACAGTACATTTGTAATATAATATCCGAGTATAATATGCATTTTATATCTAATTCGCGATTCATTAAAAAACTCATAAGTTGAACTATCTATTTACAGAGTTATTCCAAAAAAAATTGAACCTTTCCTACCTTACCTACTCACTGTATTTGTATGCATAGTTAGCTGATGGAGGTAGCGAAATGAAGTGAATTTGTTAAGCTCATAATGCTACCGCAAATTCAGAATAAAGTTGCATATTGCAATGTAAATATTTTGTTTACTGCAGCCCTGGCACTTGTTGACTTGTTTCACATTTTCTGACAGGGTCTAGTCTGCTCTAGGGGACTTAGCTTGAAATGTATATTCACTTTTGGGTCTGGTGTAGTTATGAAACTTAGTCTCGCTATTAAAAGGAGCTGATGAAGAGACGACTGGTCGAGCTGGATAAATCATTCGTTTTCAGACGAGCTCAGCAGTATGTTACTGAGTTCACCCCTTGCTCTGCCTGTTCCAACTAATTTCAGTGGCAAGCACAATATATCGTATGTTCAGCGAGCTGTAATCTTTAATCTCAGTGTTCGATGCATACTAAGTACAGGTTAGAATAGATGTTTGTACACAGTTCACTGTTAGTTTCTCTTTGAGTTATTTTGGACTCATTGGCCAAACCTTCTGATGGCGATAAGTGGCACAATTTGAACTTGTGCCCAGCATGGGTGTCCGAAAGCTGATTCTGCTTATTTCCGGGATTCGGATAGGACACACAAATTTGCAAAAGTGGGTAGGGAGCGGAAAGAGGGAAGGAGGAAGAAAAAGAGACGAGTCAACAGATGCCAAATTGCTTCTGCTGAGTCGGTTAGTTAGCTTTGCCAGCAGCTAGACAGTCGACAGAAAAATCGATTGGACTAAAGCAAATGGATGCTTTCGTATTAAAGGTGAGCTAGCACGAAGTCAAGAGTGGTTATCTTTATACCCTGCCAGCAGATGTACGATAGTGCACCTTTTGGCCATTGAAAAGAAGGCGTTGGAGAGCCCACCAAGTATATGTATATATTCTACATCAGTATCAAGAGCATTTATCTAATTGGTTAAAGTATAATTCAAATTGATTTTATGTCTTTAAATTCACAAGATGACAAAGTGATTTTTGTGTATCTTCAAGATACTTTTCTTACACTTCTTTATACTGAATAAACTTATATTCTTATTGATTTACATTGGGTGCTGCTGCTTAAAATTGCCTCGAATCGTCTTGCATTGTCATTGGCATATTATGTAAATATTATTAATAGCGTGATTTGATCAATTTACTTGGGGCACAAAGACAAAGGCTCGTTTTGCTGAGATGACCTTGCGGCGCTGGCTGGCGGGGCGATTTGGGCAAATAATTAATCCGTGTAAATCGAGCATGATATATCAATTCCAGCAAACCCCGCTTTAAGCCGCCTACAACCAAAAAATAAATAGGTGATTGCCAATAAATTCCTTATCACTGGGGGAAATGTTCTTTTGATTTTGCGGACAATGCTGCGACTTAGACTTAGCTATTTATTATGTTAACAATTTAATAAATATTTTGTGGGCAACTATCAAATTCCGACAACAACATCGACATCGGCGAGAACAGAGCAAACTTAACAAGCATCAAAGACGAAGAGGAAAACAGAAAACAGAAAATAGAGAACAGAGAAAATGGAAAAAGTAAATCTAGCTCGGTATGTTGTTTATTGCTTTGTTTGCTTAGCCGTCGGCACATACTCCTCAATCTCCTCTGGATTGCTTGGAGAACTGTTGTTTTATTAAGTTTTTAATTGAACTGAAGTTGTCATCTCCCCGGGGGAGGAAGGCGGAAATTGGACACATCAAAAATTGGATGCTAATCCACATTGTGTTCTCAGATCAGCAAGCGTATTTCAATTTATTAATTCACATTAACTCTGCGTAGAATATATTCTAGGCCAGATAACGGTGGTGCTCCCACGATATGCACATGGACAAACATAAATCGAAGCCTAATTGAGACATTTCCGGAGCTGTCGTCAATAAAAGATAATTTATGTGTGCCCGCAATGAACATTTTAAATTGAATTTGTTGTCGACATTCCAAGCAAACAGTTATAAGGTTTCCATAAATATAAAAATACTTTCAATTTGTATTGGGTGAAAATTGAAAACTTTGAAAGTATTTAAAAATTCAAACTGCGATTCAACTTTGAAAATACTACACAACTTGGTTGCTTTCAGTTGGGCCAAAGTTGCCTCCTTTGACCCCATAACATCAATGGAAACAGAAGGTAAATATTTAAATTTACGTGCTTGTTTTCAACAGTCCGAACACATAAACGGGAAACTGTATTTTCCGACGAAAAATAATAGATTAGAGTATGGGAAAGGTGAAATTTGTATACGGTTTAATTAAAAACAAGATGGGGAAGTGTATGTTTTTATCCTGCGACCATTGAAAATGGGTATAATAACTTTGTGCATACCCCACAAGGTATATAATTATGTTCTTGATCACGTAAACTAGCATGGCCATCTGTCTGTTCGGATGTCTGTATGAACGAACAGATCTCAGCTATTGTGAAAGCTAGAGTCACCAAGACACAACTTTCTAACTACGACATTTAGTTAGCTGACTATAGTCTCTATTTAACCTCAAAATTTCAATCCAATGAGACAATAAATACTGAAGTAAATTAAGTCACCTTAGTCTCCAAAGTTCTCAGCCTGCCCCTGCTGGTATGCATTAGTTTTTGCCGCCGTGCCTGCACAGGTGTCTGTGGGTATTCATGCTGTATTTATAATGGTTTTCCAAAACTGGGTAAAGAGTATTCTCTTGACGGGTATGTCAGACTACAGCTTCCGTTCTTACTGACATATTACCATACTTGTACTTGCGAGACTGGAGTGGATTCTTAAAGAGTGAGCCAGATTAAAGTCCGCTGGCAAAGAAGGAGGGAAACGAACGAATGCCGGCTATAAATTTGGGAGCAACTTAATTAGATAAGCGATAAGAGGTAATCGCTGCCATCAGACAGCTGTCATTTTCTGCAGAAGCATCTGGCATTTGGCAGCACGTGTGTGGGGTAGGGTCGGGTGGCTGAGGATGTTCGACCTGCTTTGGGAGCCATCAGAGTTGCGCAAACTTTGGGCACAAACAGAACGCTTGTCGGCGCCCCAAGCCGGCGGATAAAAATATTCCAGTTTGATTTTAATAAAAACGAGTAACAACTGCGGCCTACCCAGAGTATCAGGGGGCGTACGGGTAAGTCAGAGAGTACCTTGGCGCACTCAACTCTCACCCCGGGTCGAGTCAACAGAACCCATTTACTTGCCACCTCCCGTTCCCCATCTTGAGGGGGGCAATTATGCCGAAATTACAAACTTGTTATCTCATTTATGGCGTCAGCTGCGTGTATTTTTGATTTCCTGCCGTGATTTTTTTCAGACTTTCTCCCGAAATACCATACCCACACATCCCCCCTGCTTCCCCCCTCCACTGCCTTTGCCTATGCCTCTGCCTCAGCCAGCAACACCTAAGGGCAACAGGTGCGTGTGCATGAGTGCTGCGAGAATTTTTAATTAAAAACTCATCTATACTATAAGCCCGATGAAACTAGTAATGTACTTATTATCTCCCCTGCTCGTATATCAATACCAATTTCAATAGCAGCGAGCGACGCGTGCCGGAAACGGCGCCACGTTCACCTCGGTTATTGGCGTCCATCTGATTTAAGTAAGCTGAAGCGGATATTCCATTAGGTGCGGTGGCCCGGGAAATATATATTAAATGGGGGTGTACTCACAGATAGGTACAAATTGATTTTGTCGAATGCAGTAAGCCAAGAACTCTGGGCTAATATCGTAATTAGCATAGTATAGTACAGAGCATAGAGATAGATATATGTGTAGAGATAATGATAATGAATAGAGATTGAGATGGAGTTAGAAATAGAAGCATAGATGCAGATAGAGATAGACAAAGAGATAAAGAGAAGAATAGGTGTGGATAGATATATAGACACAGATGGAGGTATAAATAGCAGAAGATAGAGATAGACACAGAGATATATAGAGAAAGAAGAATAGAGATGAAGATAGAAATATAAATATAGAAGGAGATAGATATCTCCAATCTTGTCATATAGATAGAGCGAACAATAAAGATAGAGATGCGGAGACTGAGATTTTTTTGTTTTGTTATATTTATAGTAAGTGAGGAATCCGTATATCATAATATTATATCTTAACAGACAGAGATAGGCAAAGAGATGGAAATAGAGATATAGAAGACGAGTGACACATCCTACAGAAAGTATATAAATTGTCTACGATGTACAAGTTCTTCGTCGCACTTTAATCATTTCGCGACCCAATTTAATTTAAACTTACAAAAACACACGAGATAAAAGCTTCGTGAACCAGCAAAAACTAACTGTGTTTTGAGGGAATTTGTGTAAAAACAAGTGTAAAATTCCGCATAAAAAACTTGCTGACTGCCAACAAAATGAAACTTAATATTTAATACAAGTTTTGCAAAATTGAATACGCGTTCCGTGATATACAATATTAATAAATGATATATTGTAGAATGCCTCATATGTCATGTTTGGAGATTGATTATATAAAGAGCTTTAATCGAAATTTCAATTAGTTTTTCACGTGGAAAATCATTGATGGTTATTGAGCGATATATAAAAAATAAAATAAAAAATAAATAAAATATCCATAAATAAACATTTAAACAAATACGTGTTGCGTATACAAATACAAAATTCTATACTAATTGGTAATAATAAGAACACACGTTGTTATTAATTCATAAAATTCGTTTGCATTTTGCAAATAATTGAGGTAAATTTATACCAATAAAAATAGGTTCTTCATGTTTGGCTTGTGTTATTGTTTGTGAGACTGGATGAAATTTGTTAAAGCTCTGCGAGAATAATTTAATTTATATTTTGTTGTTATTTTAATCAGAATACAACAGTGAATTTGCACACTTCCAAAGAAGCCTTGGGTAATATGATAGTTAACGTTGGCAACGTTCGAGAAAAAATGGTTCAAATTAAGGTTAAAATTCTTGTCGAGGCTGTTGCTTATCTCTTTCATTGCAGGCCTTAAACAGTTGCACAGTTCGTTTAAGAGAAAATAAATATCCAATTATGTTTAATGAATATTTATATAAGGAATAGTTTTCTTGTAATAACATAGATAGATCATACAAGTCGAATATTCTTTTAGAATTATATTATATCAGGTAGCATCAGCTTAATCAGTTAATGGGGAATAATATAAGACTAAGTAGTAATCCCTTACTCTGTCTATATACTATACTAAAGTTTAACTTTGTAGATTGGCAGTATAATTAATTCGTATTTGAATATGCCGGGTCCTAACTGGGCAACCCAAGCGGAACTTGAGTACAGGAGTATCTCGTGCAGCTCCTTCAATGGTGGCTGGTGACTCAGTTGCTCTCCCTCATTCGATACAGAGGAGTTTGCTTTCGATTCGGATGCGATCGCGGAGTGCAGCTGCAAGTGCATTAATTCCCCTCAGAGCGGATGCCCCCAGTTGCGAGCTGGACCGCATTGCCGCGTCCATTGCTGGCTAAAGAATAAATTCAATTTCCGCTCGGCAAACACAACACGTTCGCAAACCAAACACACACACCACGCACAACACAACACACTCACACAGACATAGCGAGTGCTTCTGTGTGTTTGTCTGCTCGTGCCGGCTCGAATTGATTTCCTTAGCTGCTGCTGCTTCTTCTCGGTCATCTCTACGTGCATGGCGCGAGCTTGTTGCCAAGCGGAAACCGAGTTCGTTTTGCCTTGTCACAACTATCTGCTGCCACAATCGCTTTAGGCACTTATGATGAAATGTTCATGCCTAGCCACCAAGAAGTTCAAACGAATGCGAGACGAAGCTTTCAACACCTTCCAACCACTCCCCACCCACCGCCCGCACAAGCGGTTAAATAATCCAGTTGATTTTGACATTAAATTTCGGTAAATGACGAAGGTGTTCAATATAGATCGATAATTATGGGACGGAATCAGGTGTGTTGTTATGGTTGAGTATTTAATATACTGTAAATATGATATATTTTGAGACCTATGCGAATAAGGTTTTGTACTATGGTAGAGTACTTTTATACATTGCAAATATGATAAATGTTGTAGACCAACCGAAAGAGAAGACAACCCATTAGGGTAGTTCAAAGTTAGAGACTACTTCCGGTACTCGCAAAACCCTTCTATTCACTACCTTCATCGACTCGTCAGCTGGAGACAGAATAAGTTGTTGAATAAAGGTAGAGTATTTTATATATACATATATTGTAAATGTGATAAATGTATTTTGCAGACCACTTGAAAGCGAAAAGTACCCTGTAGGGTAGTTTAACGTAATCCTACTTTAATCTACCCTACTACTGGTACTGCAGTGGATTAATAATTAAGATCTGTCAAAGGGGAGTCAAGGGATCCGTAAAGTGAGAAAGGATTAGCATTCCTGGCTGCTCAAAGCAATTGATGTATGGGGGCTACACTCTCTCATGCGCTTTTCAAAGTGCAATTTATCACACCCACTTTTCTTTTATCACGCTCTCTCGCCATTGTCTTCTCTTCCTTTTTCCTTTTGGCTCTTTCCTGTTGCTGTTAGTTTGCTTTGCAGATTGTTGAGGCCCCGCCACTGCACTTCCACTCCTCCCTCCCTCTTCTTCTCCTCCCTCTCTTTAGTTGTGCGAATGCAAATCTGAGGCGCGGACATCAATTAGACGGGGCAAAACTTTAGCAAGGTCAAGCACTCATCGGAAGCGACCAAACGAAACTTAGCCTGGAAAGGCAACAACAACAAACAGTCTCTCTCTCTCTCCCCCTTTCCATCTTGGGTTTCGGCTTACTCATCTGCATCAAATGGGCGGCACGAGAGCCTCGTTTAAATTCAATTGGCAGGCAACTATTCAGTTATATATTATTGCATTTATTCTATTTGGCAATCCAAACTGGCAAAGTGCTGGCTACCTTCCCCTACCCTCCCCTCGCCTACCCGCACTCCCCCACAAAGTAGGCAACAATTGTCGTGTGGATGGAAGATTACGTCGCATTATTTTGGCATTTGCTCGGTATAATCTGACACAGATGAGGGTGGGTAGAGGGAAGGGGTTGAGGGGGTGCCGTCAAGTGGTGCCAGCTGTGGTTACCAGAGGATCACAGCGCTGTGTCCGTGACAAGACGATGGGGAACACGACGCAGTGTCATAAACAGCAGACGATGTCCGGGACAATCAAATTACAGACGAGGATACGCAACAAGGACGTCCTCCTCTCTCCTCCCCCCTCCTCCTCCTTCCCTGCGCCACAGCAAGGCCAGCAAGGAGTCAAACAGTTAGCGGGGTACAGTAGCGCCAGTTAAGTGGCACAGGAGGTGAGATAAAAATAAATTAGTTATGCTATATGCCGAGAAAGTGGCGAAGAAGGACCCCAGGCAAGGAGAACAAGAAAAGACGGCGTGCGGTCTTGTCCCTATCGCGACATCGGGAGAGCTGAAAAGTACACATAATATTTAATATCGCCTTCATGGGGGCGATAATAAAGCAGCACAACGGGGCATCATTTTGAGATTTTAGTGGGGGAGCAGGGTTAAGGGAGGGTGAGTGGAGCTGAGCTTTGATTGGAGGCAGTCTATTAATCACATCAGTCTGATAAATTCATTGAGTTACGGTGAATTTATGGCTGCGCGTGCATCAGTCTAAGATAACAAATGCGCAGGACACTTCATTTTTTGGTAAACACAATAAATATCAACGCCCAAATGGTTCCTGAAAATTTGACTACGTTCGTATAACTAACATAGAAGTTATTTAAAAAATAATTTAAAGAGTTACAGATATTTATACTCCCTGAAGTATGCAACACAAAATACACTCGAAATAGAAGTATCACAGTGTGACAGATTACTCACACACAATTGGCCAAGTCTCATTCACAGTCACAGTGAAACTCAATGGATTCACTCACATTCACTTCCGTCGTCACTCACGTGCTGCCCCCACACACACTACCACACTCACTCACACCCTCACACACACAAGTGAGCTGTGTTTACCTGCCAACCTGGACATGTCCAAATTAACTGGCCACCTTGGTCAGTTCGCCAGGAGGGGGGATGCCTTGAGGGTGTGTTTTAACACTTTTCAATCGAATATTTGCATCACCCACGCCCCTACTGTGAAGTGGGCAACACTTGCCCGCCAGCTGTGTTCTTCCCTCTACCTCCTCTTCCCTCTTCTCCTTGTAGTCATCATCATCATCATCATCTTGCTGAGCATCATTCGCATCAGGTGGAATGTTTCGTCTTATGGCGTAGTTAGTGCAACATTCAAGTGACTTCATTTTCGACGTTTGTTTACTTAATGATTGACCGCGGGGAGCTGGTGACAGTGCCGGATGTGCCGGACGATGTGATGCCTCCAGCACTATCACTACCTCCCTCCTCTCACCTACCCCCTTGTGATTCGGTTTGGGCGTGTCTTGAATAAATATTTGCCTGCATTTGATTAAACTCTGAGAACGAGTCCGAGTACGAGTACGAGACCGGTCATTTGCCTAAGTTTACCTAGCCCAAAAAAAGGGGGGAGGGGAGGTCAAGGGGAGAGCTGTGATGAACCCAATTATTCATTAAGAGCAAATTATAAGCACACAGAGCAGGGCTGCACTGCCTGACCACATTGAATTGAGGATGCACTCAATCTGGAATGAAAATTGTGGTCCTGCGGCGTGGGATATAGACTTGGTATACTTGGGGCTTAAGTGTGGACAATGTTATTGCCATTGCCAGAGCTCGTGGACGGGATCTTCATTTGCATGATGAACAGATGGCGTCGTGATGCTCCCCTATCCATCACTCCCACGTCCCCCTTCGGGGCTGGCCACAATTTGGGTGGACTTGAGGTCCATCAAAACTCAATTACATCGGCGAATGTTGGGCGAATGTTGCTCGGGCTTTGTAGCCCAAGCTGCCAAGTTTATTAAATTTTGTGTATTTGTGCGCGCAGAGTCCCCCCAGTGGCGACACCTGGCGGCCAAATTGTCAACAAAAGTTGCAGCTGACAAGGCGCGAAAAAAGCGCAAAATAAGAAAAAAAAACTGTTTTCTGAAAAAGTGCCGTTTGTCCAAAAAAGAAGAAATACTAAGAGAGGGTGGGTGAGCGAGAGGTGGAGGAAGAGGGTGAGAGAGAGAGAGTGAGAGGGACAGAGAAGAGACACAAAAACACTCGCACACACAGTCACAAATTGCTTTGCAACAGCTATTTTTCTTTGTTGTTTTCTTAAATACCCTGTAATACGGCACAGTTGTAAAGACGTTGCTCGACTTGAGCCAATAAAATAATTTTCTTATATTTTAAAATACGATTGTAGGCTATATATATATTAATAAAGGTAAAGAGTGGTGAAAAAACTTGAAATATGAATAACATTCTATAGGGTAGCTGCATGTCGTGCAGCCCCTTGTGGCCATGGTTGTTATGGCCATAAGCCGCTTTCTGTTGCTGATGGTTTTTTGCAATTCGGCAAGAGAACCAGCAAAAACAAGTGGCAAAACATTAGCCGAGCAGCCCCGGTCGCAAAGTATACCCCGCATGCCGATAGTGGGCACGGACAGGGTGTATTAGTATATGCATTATACTTATTATTCAAGCATTTTCTATGCATAGACAAGAGCTTAATGTGTCTGCCATAAACCGTGCCATAAATATAGTTGATGGCATTATGAAGTCGCTGTCGCAGTCACTGTGACATGAACTCCTGGACGGTTGAGGGGTATTAAAGCTGTATCACGGGTATCACGTGTTTTTGGAGTGCAGGCAGTGCTTGTTGAAAGAGATGGAAGTAGGGGGAATGCGGAGCAGAACAGGCAACGCGTGCTGCCGGTGTGCAACGTGGTGTGTGTGTGTGCGTGAAATACCGAAGAAATACCCTTAATTTAGGTCTTTATTTTGAACAAAGGGTCCCCCCTTACAACATTTTTAGAATTTTTCAAAATTTAGAATTGTGATATGTTGCCTTTAATTGGTAAAGCTAGTCATAAGTAGTATAAAAAGTCCTCCCTGTCTGTCATGTCTGTCCTGTTTGTCCTGTCTGTCCTGTCTGTCCTGTCTGTCCTGTCTGTCCTGTCTGTCCTGTCTGTCCTGTCTGTCCTGTCTGTCCTGTCTGTCCTGTCTGTCCTGTCTGTCCTGTCCGTCCTGTCCGTCCTGTCTGTCCTGTCTGTCCTGTCTGTCCTGTCTGTCCTGTCTGTCCTCTCTGTCCTGTCTGTCCTCTCTGTCCTGTCTGTCCTGTCTGTCCTGTCTGTCCTGTCTGTCCTGTCTGTCCTGTCTGTCCTGTCTGTCCTGTCTGTCCTGTCTGTCCTGTCTGTCCTGTCTGTCCTGTCTGTCCTGTCTGTCCTGTCTGTCCTGTCTGTCCTGTCTGTCCTGTCTGTCCTGTCTGTCCTGTCTGTCCTGTCTGTCCTGTCTGTCCTGTCTGTCCTGTCTGTCTTTCCCTCTGTCCGCCTGTTCGCCCGTCCGTATGAATGTTTAGATCTAAGAGGTATTCAGATGATTAACTGGTATATCACAGTCACAGTCACACTCGACTGTAGCTTTTTTACTGCTTTTTATAAGAACTGTACCTAGGTAAAGAGTTTTTTTCCATCAACAATTAACCTGCAGAGTATTTTGTTGCATTTACTATCTCAAGATAAAACCACACTCTGATTCTCTAGGCATCAATCGAATCATAAATTAAATTAAATTATTTCGTCAATTAAATAAAACACAATGCACACTTGAAAATAGAGAAAAGTTCATGTCCTTATCAAGAAATGAAATTAAGCTTTGTTTGTTATTGCGTGAAAATTGCATTTCCTTTCGTTGATCAATTGTTTTCTGCTTCAGGAAACGCCAATCAATTGCATCATTTGGTGGGAAATCTAGAGCGAAACTGCAGCTCATATATATATTATATATAGATATATATATTTCCAGTTGAGTTGAGAAATAAAGAGAGAAAGAAAGGAATAAAGAAAGAGACACTGAATTTCTCGACGGACGGTCAATGTCTTATTTGAACAATAAATTAGATGAGGTGGGGGAATAAAGGCATAATAAACACGAGCGTAAATAATCTGAAAGAATTTGCAGAGAATACTCGCCAAGCATTGTTCTGATTATTGCCCCAAGGCGTCAGTCTCTCAACTCTTTTGTGTAGTTAATTAATGTGCGATTTCCAATTTGCAGTCTGACGATGTGCTACACTGGCTGTTGGCAGTTTGTTCACATCCCCCAAAACGTTTCACTACTTACAGCATGAAGAGTTCTTGCTGTTGTTGATGCAGCTGTTGTCGTGAGATAAGCTGACAGATGCGCCTGTTGTCGACGCTCTGCTGTTGTTCTTTGTTGTGCAGAATTGCTGCAACTATAGTTTGTGCTATGCTGTGCTGTGTAGTGTAGTGTAGTGTCTGCAACGTGTGTCTTTGCTGTGTGTGTCTCTGTTGCTGCTTTGTGCTGTGTCCGAGTCTCTGCAGCGCCTTTGTTATTGCTTTGTCTCGTGGCCAGCGCCAGTTGCAGTTTCATTTGGCACTCAAATAGCTAAGTTGTCAGACAGTCAAACGGCTCAAGTGTTGCCTCAACAGTGCCTCCACTGTGCCTTAAGCACTGCCTGCCCCCCTTGCCCCGTCTCCTTCCGGTTCTTCTGCCGGGTGCTGGCCAAACTAAGGCGACAGTTTAAGCAGCTTAAAGCGCAGCATCGCAGCTGCTGTCCTTGCCTGGCCAAGTGCATAAAATGAATGGCGACGTCTACGGAAATGTAAACGGTGCAACAACAACGCCGCAGACAGGACGTGCACCAAGGACGAAGGCAATGCCAAGAGGCAGTGACAGCCGTTTTCCTCGTTTTTCTTCTCGATACCCTCTTAGGCAAGGCACAGTTGGCAGCAGAGTCTTATTTGTAGTCCCTGTCTTGCACAGGGTATCTGCAAGGTGAGCATCACAGTTCACCGTCTCCCCATCGCCCAGTTTCCTTCTGCGATTTCTGCACTTGCTGCACGCAATCCATTTACAATGGTTATGGGATTTGCAATGGAAATTGTCGGCGCTTAAGTTCCACTGTCAGCCGTTCAATTTATTCATCAATGTTGATACGTAGTCGGGCTCAGCGTGCAATCAATCTTGTTCCCAGACCCTGTTTCTCATCATGTTGGCAGATACAAGAGCTCTATTAGTGGCATGTCAGCGGGTTGGAGTCATAAGGAACTAGATTATTAAAAGGGAACGATTGCTACAAACCATGTGTGCCTAAAGTATAGTTTAAATATCGTATTCATCTGTTGAATAACTGTTGCTATGCGATTGCAAAAGTAAATTGCATAACATGTGGCTGAACATAATGGAGATGTCGTCGGCCATCATATCGAGCCAGTTGACAAGTTACATTTGAGTAAAAAGTAAAAATCATTTGGCCGTGTGCAATTCATATTTCGAATTCGATTAACGCTGAAGAGCTGAAAATAATTTATCAGCCTGACATTAACAATGCAATTTACAAATTAATGTAATCCAGAGAACATTATGACCTTAATGACTTATCGCGGGGGTGTTGTGTGAGAACAGGCATAAATGCCAGTCCTTACAATACCCTTGCAGAGAGTCCCCACACCTCACTAATACGGATACTTTCAATTTCATTAAGGAAATATGTTGCAAAATGAGTTGTATATATAAATTATATTATAGTGTAAACTAGATAAATATAAAATTATAAATTCCTTTTATATTATAAATATATAACTGTCTTCTATTCATCGAAACAATCAGTTGAAAATTAGAGATGTTGCAGATTGCTGACATAAGTAGAAAGGGTATACAGCCTTCGTCCTTTAAACTGGTAAACTGTCTTCCTTGTTTTCATTATTATTGCGCATAACTTTTTCTGCGTTTCTCGTATTTTTCTGGTTTTTTCTGTTTTTGCTGTTACAGAACTTCCATTGAATCGCTGACATCTGTTATCAAACTAATTAATCAGTTGCATTAAACTGTTCAACGTTTCAAAAGAAACCGCACGGCGAATGCCCACGCCCACTTCAGTTGGAGTTCAGTTTAAGCCGCTTCAATTCATTTCGACCACAAGAGGAAGAATGGAGTGAGGGGGTAGAAGAAACAAACCCATCATACGGGAGCATTAAATACGCATTATAATTAACTGCTAATAATGATATTGTTCAATGAAATTTCCATTTCTGTTCTTCTCTCTTGCTGAAAATTTCAATAGAAATTAATTGAACGGCGCACTGAGTGCCATAGACAAGGGCCCCAGGCCAGGCCAGGCCATTTGGCCTAAAGCTTGGCTGCAACATTTCCACAACTGGAGACCCTTTCTCAGCCTGCCTTCAACCAAAACTCTCTCGGCAGTTACCCAACAAACCATAAAAAACATTAATTACTTTTGTATTCCGAAGCTGTCAACGGCAATGGCAATCAACTGGCAAATTATTGGCAGGCGCGCATAACTTCCCCCCCCCCCTCCCACCCTCTCTCATACTCTCTGTCCACAGCAACCACGCCCCTGTCATCCGCCATTCACAGCCAGCTGTGCCGAAAGCCTTTGCGATTAGATGAGCTAATATACAATAAATACTTTGGGCTGATTTATGCGCCAGAGAAGCATCCGCCCCTTGCCAACCGAGCCGGATCCCGATGACGTTGCCCACTAGCCCCATTTATCATAACACAGGCATTTTATGAGCACATAAAGTACCAAATTACGAGGCCCTCACGTTTCTGTGTAGCTGTTGCTCTTGCTTTCTAGCTTCGTTCTCCCTCTTTCTATCACTACTGCTCCCCCTTCCTCCACAACCGAGTCTTTGTTTTAGTTTTGCTGACAGTTTCTCTGCCTGTTCGGCTTATACTGCTCTTGGTATAGATCCTATCTACCCCTGTTCTCCACTCGCACCTCCTCTTTCTGCCACTTCTATGGCTTCCACCTAATGGAGCCCATTCAATTAGTCCTGCAATTTGTGCTTGGGCACAAAGCTCAACTTGCGAAGCGCTTTCCATAAGCGATAACGTTATGAAAACGATAACTGTTGGTCTACTGATACCCAGCAATCAAATATGATGGGTAGTAAAAGAGAATGTGGTTCATTCTATAGTAAAACTGTTGAGAGATCTGCTTCAAAATAACACGAATAACTAAAAAAGCAAATGCTAAATACCTCAAGTTAAAACTGCGTATTATTAATTCTTTTGTTATTTAAGTGTGACTTTAGTCGATTTAGTTAACGATATTCCTATCGATAAAAGAGTGTTGTATAACGCGGAAAGAGCGTGACAGCCAAAACGTCACTATCATTTGCGAAAGCCAAAACGAAATGTCAAAATTGTGAAAAATCGTGAATTGTAAATTAAATATAAAACAATACAGTTGTACAGTAATATCTACAGAATATATGTATATATGAATATATGTATATATCTAATATGTTCAACTAAGTTTATGATGTAAGCTTTTACAATAAATTTAAACAAGGTATATAAAGTGAAATGAATTATTAAGAGAAATGAAAAAAACTCAGTGGCAAGTTTAGAAATTGTTTTAAATATTGAAAACACAATTCATGCCTTCTTTGCAGAATTCGAACGAATCCAAAATAGACAACATATTCCATGGAAATTTAACTTTTAAATTGTAATCGTAGAGAACTCTGTGAAACGCAGAGTTGCTGATGATATAGAACAATCAGTTGAAGGTTCCACTTCCGAGTCCCGAGACCCTTCAAATGAACGTACAAAGCGAACTAACCGTACTGTCAAATCAACGATGTCTAATGCAAGAGCTACACCGCCTGTTACACGTGCCACAAGTCAAACCCGGAATACAACAGTAGCACCAACGGGCGATCCTGTTGTGTCTATCTTGGAGTTGTCATCAAAACCGCAACGAGAGTCTAGAACAGATCTAAAGAAATCCTCATCGGATCTGGAGCATTCAATGGCTTCCCGCAAACGTAAGATATCGGGAACAGCTACGACGGAACTGACAAAAATAAAGCGTGAGAAAGAGGATGTAACCGTCGATGCCGATGTGGCATTTCCAGTGCCTATCACGGCTGCATCAACTACGGTCACTGTAACTAGTGTTCAACAATTGGAACCCGTTGCTGTTGCCTTGGAACCAATACTGGCAGATCAAAGTAAATCCAATGAGCTGTCACTGCCCACGCAGCCATTACCATTGAAGCTACGTAAGCTTCGTGTACGAATCAATCGTAGGCCACCTGCAACTGCACCACCTGAGCCACAAACGGAGCAAAGAATACAGGAAAGAGTTGTTGATGCCAGAGCTACAATTCAACCTACGGTTATTTCGATTGCTCCACCAGCAGTTACAAGAAATCCCACCTCGACAAACGCTGCCACCAGCTCCAGTAGCAGCAGTAATAGTGGGATTCCCTTGGAAAGCAGTACTAGCGATTTACTTACGTTCGGTACAACGAAAATGTTCTCTTTCCTGCATCCTTCACGTTATCTGCGCTCGTGCGGCCAAGTGGGTCTCGACTTCTGCTGTCCCAACTTGGATGGTCCAATGCGGGCAATTGATCCGAACCGTCTACATGCAAAAGTGGAGGTGCCGGTGTTGGAGCTGCCCCAATACTTGGTGATATCGACCAAGTTTATATCGAAACAGGACAAGAATCTACCGCCAAAGGTGCGTGCCAAACTGGACCAATTGGTAGCCATACAAGCAATGCAAACGACGTTGCCTGCACCTGCTACGCCACCAGCAACTGCAGTGGCAACTGTTGCGCCAACAGCTGTTTCATCAGCTGTTAATATCGTTGCCAAACCGGTGACACAGAAAAAGCAAGGGAATCTTGCTGAATATATGCGTATCACGGCTGCATCAACTACGGTCACTGTAACTAGTGTTCAACAATTGGAACCCGTTGCTGTTGCCTTGGAACCAGTACTGGCAGATCAAAGTAAATCTAATGAGCTGTCACTGCCCACGCAGCCATTACCATTGAAGCCACGTAAGCTACGCGTACGAATCAATCGTAGACCAATGAGAATATGGTGTGAGGAGCAGCAGCAGCAGCAGCGACAACAAGCTGCAGACGTCACGTTGCCGCAGACACCTGAACTGCTTACTCCCTTAAAATCTGCCAGACCACCACCAGTAGTTCCACCAGTAGTGCCGCAGAGGCAAGTGCAGCGAGTGCTCACCTCGACAAACGCTGCCACCTTGGCAAGCACTACTAGCGATTTACTTACGTTCGGTACAACGAAAATGTTCTCTTTCCTGCATCCCTCACTTTATCTGCGCTCGTGCGGCCAAGTGGGTCTCGACTTCTGCTGTCCCAACTTGGATGGTCCAATGCGGGCAATTGATCCGACCCGTCTACATGCGAAAGTGGAGGTGCCGGTGTTGGAGCTGCCCCAATATTTGGTGATATCGACCAAGTTTATATCGAAACAGGACAAGAATCTACCGCCAAAGGTGCGTGCCAAACTCGACCAATTGGTAGCCAAAAAAGGACTTCCCTGTGCCATACAAGCGATGCATACGACGCTGCCTGCACCAGCTGCTGCGCCACCAGCAACTGCAGTGGCAACTATTGCGCCAACAGCTGTTTCACCAGCTGTTAATATCGTAAGCAAACCGGTGACATCGGCTACGATATTGCGACAGAAAAAGCAAGGGAATCTCGCTGAATCAACTGGGACAAGTTCTAAAACCAAAACAGTTCCGGGAATGCTGCAGCTGCCTACGATCTGTCCAACAGATAAGCTGCGTACTGAGTTGCAGTCACGTGTGCAGCTCTTCGATGTGAAGCTGCAAAGGTTAGCTCGGCGTGCTGCCACAATGAGTGCCTCGGAACGGCAAATGGTCATTGAGAATATTGTCAAAACGAGCTCGCTGCTGCCTAATATTGTTGCCGTTGGTACAAAGCTGTTGGAGAGCTATGTCCATGATCCAGCAGCACGATCAGGCCCCATTTCTGATCAAGATAAAAACATAATTGGCTATCAACACCAAACACCAAACATGGCATCGGATACAACAACGTCACAACAGCAACTGCATGGAGCCACTGCCAAGAGCTCAGTGCCAATGGTTGCCCAACAACAACAGGTGCAGCAATCCCGTGTGCCAATGAAACCTGCCACCAATCAAGCCATCAAGATGGTAACAAGCAACTCTGTGAGAACACCAGCTGGAGCTGGAGGTGTGCGTGCAGCGACGAGAATAGGGTCAGGCACTTCTATACCGTTTAGAAATGCGGCCAGCTCAAAGTTGGCCACAGCAGCAGCAACATCATCATCATCTTCCTCCAATACCAGAAGCACCTCGAATCGTAACATATTTATTGTACAAGAACTCCTTTCACCCGAGGAATGCATCCCGCCAGACACGGTTGGCAGTCCAGTTCCATCTGATCTTGACGTGGAGATCAAGGGAGAAATTGAAATTGAGGATACGCAAATATTAATTTAGAAATTTAAAATATACAATACAAAATATTTATAGATTATATAATAACACACTATGTTATTTATTTTATTTTTTAATTTCCTAAAATAAACGATGATTAAACCAGTAAGAAAAGCAACAGTCGCGCAGTACGCGACAGTAGGATACCCTTCGACCTATGTTCCCGTGTAGTTTAATTTCTTAAATTCATACACATATGCATATGCACATGCTTTGAAATTAATCCCGACAGATGGCGCTCGTGCTACGCGCTCGCCCGCCTCCCTTGTTAGCTGACAGAAGCACTTGGTTTTATGCTCATACTTTCTTAAATAACTTTTGTGTTTATTGTCCGATCGGACTGAAATTTGGAGACTACGTAGATATTTCATTAAGCTTAGTATATGTTAAGTCAGAAAGTTCTATCTTTTAAACAGCGCTTAAAAATTGAGTTCAAAAATTAAATTATTGATTTGTGGGGTGCGGTGGGCGTGGCACCTAACATTTGAAATAAACTTGATCTGCTTGATCCACACAGGAGTCTTCCTGCCAAATTTGGTAACTCTAGCTTTTATAATAGCTGAGATCTGTGCGTTCATACAGACGGACAGACAGACAGACATGGCTCAATCGACTCGGCTTGTGATCCTGAGCAAGAATATATATACTTTATGGGGTCTCCGACGCCTCCTTCTGCCTGTTACATACATTTGCACAAAGTTAGTATACCCTTTTTTGACCATTTTCAATGGTCGAAGGGTATAAAAACTTAAAAGTATTTTAGGTTTATTCCCTATTAGTTTAAGGCAATCTAAGACGACGGAGCAACACAGGGGATTAAATATTGTAAACTTGTTTTGAGAACAAATCCTCTTGCAATTTTTAAACAAATTTTTCTTTTGCTATTATAATACCCGCTAAGCTGTACGCCAATTATTGCTAATTACTGAATGCCGATTAGTCACACAAGTGCAAAACGAACCCAATGGAATATTCAGGGCTCAGGTTCAAGCCTGAATATCATATAATTTGTGCATAATTAATCGCATTTTGCTTGATTGAATTTGTCGCCAAATCAAATCAAGCAGATCCATATCAACAGCTAATGCCATAATTGGCATCAAGTTAACTGGACCATTTTGAAACTGACAATGGGTGGCCAAGCAAATCGGAACTGCAAGAACGAGTGGAGCTTAAGTTGGACAGCAATAATGCGGATATTTATCGTTAATTAAAGGGAAATAATATAATATTACAGCATTTCAAGAGACTGAAAGATGCCGTAGGTGCTTAGGAAAATCAAACTACTTTTTTCCTTATCGTAATTCACGCTTGCCTAAGCGCAAAGTAACTTGGTGTTGATGGAGCTTTGCTTCTCTGCTGCTACTTGCACTTCAATTTAACTCCGCCAGGAGCAACAGGCTAACATAGTAACAGGATGATGGACAGGGCAATGCCAACAATTCCCCAATCACTCGCGTAGTTGAGTGTTGCTTCTTGGTGAAGTATATCGTATATATTTTTAGCACTTCCCTGCACGAAGAACAGTTATGACTGTGGCTTGCCTGCCCTGCCCCTGCCCAACATCCCCCTCTGTATCTGCTATTTACACAGTATGAAGACAATTTTCTCTTGCTTCCCTTTTACCTCAGTTTTAGTTTTATCAAAAAGATTTTGCTGTACTTTCTGTTTCTCTTGCTTAAGCCTTCGGCTCTTTGGCGACTAGTTTTGAGCTGACACTGTCCCAATGCAAATGACGTGGGAGCTCCCAAAGACGAGAGTGCTTAAGGTAGCAAATACAAAGTGAGATATTCTGTTACTTACTTTTCTAATCTGTATAATAGACAGTATATTTTATCTTACTTACTTTTCTAATCTGTATAATGTATCATCAGTTTGTGTAAATATATAAGAACTGCAAAGCGGATATTATCGTAAAATTTTGATTAGAGCATCAAATTTATTAAAACAGATCTCTTACTATTTTGAAGAGATGTCGAATACTGTAAAATGGTTATTTTATACTTTATACTGTTTCATACCGTTATTCCGTTTGAGCATATGATTGCTTTACGGATTTCAGTGCTTGTTCCATTCGTTGTACTTGATAAACGACACATTTGTCCTCCTCATTTTCCTGTTCGTCATCGTGTTCATTCAAAGGCGTTGGCAATGGCTGGATAAAATCGAAAGTTACTTCAGCGAGAAACTGCAGGAGCCTTCGCGAGTGCAGGGTAGTCATGACCGCCCTTAGGCATCTGGTTACCACGGTGGGCACCACGATCAGATCAAGGGCGTCGTCAATGTATCGCAAATTGCGCTTAATGCTTGGGTAGAGTTCTGCGAACTCTTTCAGTTGTCGACAGAGCAGACCAAGCGAAACAAGAAAGTCCTTGCGATCGTCGAAAACATAACACTCGATCTGATAGCGCGGCTCAGTGGCCGGGGCGTAGCCGGGCCAGCAGATCTCTTCCCGGACAAAGAGTTTGATGTCAAGAAGCATGACAAACTTGAAGAACGTCATCAAATGTCTATAGCGTGGCACAGGACATTTATTGATTTTCCTCATCAGTTTGTCAAACTTGAAGAAGGTTTGCTTCGCCTCGATCTGGACGAGTCGACTGCGAAAGTGTTCACAGGCTTCCTTGGAGAAGTGTTTGGGTAACTTAACTGGCTCCATTAGGCGCTCAAATACCACTGACTTTGCCTCTATGATCGACCAAGTGGTGTGGAATTTCACCCGCGGCTGATCCGAAATGACGGGCATGTGAATAGCACCTTTCGACTCGCGAAGTCGGTGCGCTCCAACTACAACCCTAAACTCATCGCGCCACCGGCCAAAGCGTTCATATACTCGTCTCTTAAAGTTGGTTGGTAAAGTGGACGTACGACTTCTCAGACTACTTTCCGAATGTCTAACTCGGGGTCGCTTTAATTTTGTCAGTGTAGCTTTGAAAACAGTTATCTTGGGTATGCTTTCTTCTGGTTCTGATCTTGCAGGCAGCTTATTCTCATTGATTGCCTCGAGGGCATTGGAATCTATTTCTATCTTCACAGACGTTTTCTTAAGTTCATCCTGAAGCTCTTCGTGTTCCATTTGACAAGTGTCAATGCTTTGTTCGCGCATCTTGTGCGATAATTTCATCGTTTCCATATTGCTAGGTAATCCTTCCATATGCATTGAATGATTATGGAACACATCACTCGTTTGCTTCTTATACTCCTCCCTTAGTGCCTTATCCAACTGCACATCCCGAATCTTTTGGTCAAACGATTTATTTTCCAATAAATTAGGCTCGTTCTTGTAGGAATCTTGCATCGATGTCATCTTTCTTTGTTGCATCAGGTTTCTAGTCTCGAGATCGGTTTTTTTAGGCGATGCCGTTATGGTCTCGTCATGTCTAGATTCTTCAGAGATGGGTTTTGGGCCTTGCGGGTTTTTTACGTGGATCCTTTTTGGCTGGGAGACTTTTATATTCTCCCTTTTCAACTCATCCGGTTTAGGTAAAACCTTTCTAGTATTATATTTGTTAGCCAAATAGTTCTTAGGCTGCGAATTTATCGCTGTATTCCGCTTAGTATATTCGTTATGTTCTTCTCTATTAAGGACTCTTTTCGATGCAGTTTTCCTAACACTGAATTTTTTCACGTTTTTATCTTCATTTCTTGAGAAAACTTCTTGCCTTTTTATTGGGTAAATTAATGCGATTTTCTCTTTTGAGATGCCTTGCTTTTTGGATCAATTTTATCAACTGCTTTTATCAACTTTGCTTGCTCTTGATTTTCATTTTTAAGCAATTTGTTCAATTTGTTTTTCTCAACCTTCTCCCTCCACTGTTTTATTTTAGTCTTGTAGTCTACTTGCTCTTTCGGCTTTGAGGCCACTAGCATAGGCACCTCCATTTTAGAACAGTCTCCCTTAGACTCTTCTGTCGTATCTACGTTTAGTTTGTTGTTCTCCCCAGTTGGTTGGTCGTATAAAGAAACTGTCAACTGGGAACTGTGTTGTGTTGTTCGCAAACATATAGAGCTTACTGAAATGCATCTGGTGGGCTTTAAAGAGACACTTGCTGTTGTTTTCATAACTGAATTATCTGAAGCAACGCGACACAATGGCTTGCAAGTCTTTTTTTGTACCGCAATGCCTCGATATCGGAGAGTTAACATCCTGTCCTTGAAGAAACTGCAAACGGGTACACTCGATTGCGTGCTCAGCGTTTTGAAGATTTTCTCCTTGATTTCTTCATTATTGTACGCATCCTTTAATTCCAGATAGGTGGAGCAGTACATTATCGAATATTTTCCTGATTTTTGACTGCGCTCGATGAGCTCTTTATCTGCGGTAGTCAAGCTGGTTACGCCCAGATGGCGCTTCCCATGGATAACATATCCATGCAGAATGTGCTTGTCCTTTTGTTTTTCAAACGAAGGCGTGATCAGGAGCAGCACGTTTGTTAAATTTCGAACTCCAAAGAGCTTGCGGAACAAGGCGCTCCGCGTCTGGACAATCGTTTGTGTCGCCCTTCAGATGTGGGCCTACAAAGCGTTTCGATACTTCGAAGGGATTCGTACGCTCCACTCTTGTCATATACCGTCCGGCAAAAATTAACTTGTCACTTTCTTTCGAACCATCCATGACTTGGTACGTTTTGGAACGCAAAGGTGAACAGTAGGGTGCACCAGGCCGACTAGTTCCACTATTGCGCGCAGGTCCAGGCCGACCAGCTCCACCAGGACGCGCAAGTCCTGGCCGACCAGATCCAGCATGTGATTGATGATTGGATCGAACCGGACCAGGCCGAACGAGCCCTGTATGGAAGGTGGGACAGCGATAAACGCCAGCACGGCTTGAGCCGGTACGGCACACCGAAATGCGGAATGATTTCGTCTTAGGAGAAATCTGCTTTGGAGGCGTTGAACTTCCGCTGGCCGGCGGCTCATTGAAGATATTCTGTAGCAATTCAGAAAGCTGTTCGTGTGGCTTTTCATACTCTTTCTTGGGGTTCTCGCGATCCCCTTGGTCACTCATTGTGAAAGTTAATCTGCTTTGTATAAGCCAAAGGAAGAAAATGATAAAAACCGAAATTTTAATTTATTTTAAAAAAAACTTAGAAACTATATTTGAATCGAATACGTGACAGAATAAAAATGAATATAATAGACCTTAGAACAAAAAGTAGACCAGGTCAAATATCGTTGACTACTTGATTGAAAAGAAATCACAAAAGTTACAGTGCGACACTCCGTCAGAGCGACATGAAGATACACTTTAAAATTCTTCTAATTCCCATCAACAAATTCTGCAAATGATGTCTGTGTTTATTCTTCAATCAGATTGTAAATTTTATGATATATATTCTATACTTGTATATACTTGTACTATATATACTGTGTAGTAGAGCTGGAGAAACATCGATGTTGGCTGAGGTTCTCCATGTGAAACATCGATGTTTATCGCTGTTTCTCCATGTTTATCCAGCTCTACTGTGTAGAGTGAATACTTAGAAGTTTTTATGCCAAACTTTATATCTGTAACTATGGGGATAGCTGAGATCTTTGCGTTCAAACAGACATACAGACGGCCATGACTAAATCGACTCCGTTGTTGTTATATATAGGCATTGTTGTGCCTGCCACTAGATTCAATCTAGATTCATACACACAGACACTCTCAGATATTCGGGAGCAAACTTTAAATTCGTTGTCATTGTTATTCAGTTGTACGCCGGCCTGTGAGTTCCGGTTCGACGGCGGAATGGAGGCGCGTCGCTTGGAACGCTTGGAACGCTTGGAACGACAACGCCGCGACTTGGAACGACAACGCCGCGACTCGGCGAAGAGCAGTGCCGTTGAATCGTTGCCATCGACACAAGATCACGAGTTCAACTATCGTCTGATTGATCTCTATGCCCAGCACGAATGTCTGTGGAACACATCGCTGGTCGGGCACTCAGACGTCGCGCAAAAGCGACAGGCCTGGGAGGAGATAGCCCAGAAGCTGGGCTCCCACATGAAAGCCTCCTTTGTGCGCAGTCGCGTCGCCAACATGCTCTACCACCTCAACCTGTACAAGCTGCAGATGATCGAGTACAAGATGGGCCCGGGCAACGTCAAGCCGCCACAGAAACTTTACTACATCGATAGATTCGCGTTTCTCGAACGCATCAACAGTGCCCCGTTGGAGCCGACTCCCTCAGGCAGCGAGAGGAAGCTGGAGACGGGTCCAAGCAATGCCTCCATGTTGAAACTGCGCATGCAGCAGCAACAGCAGCAGGACCAGCTGCCGCACGCCGCAGCACGTGCGGCAGCTGGTCCTGCTGCTCGACTCGACGATGCTTGCACGGGATCGGGCGTGTGCATTGCCAGTGTTGTGAAGCGGCGCGTGCAGGACATGCTGCCATTGGCGACGGCGAAACAGTCTGAGCATTCTGCGGCGGCGCACCTGCCCAAGATCCAATCATCGCTGCACAGCACACGCCTAATGTTGCAACGGGCGCGGGAACAGAAAAGGGCAGCAGACAGGGAGGCAGCAGACAGGGAGGCAGCAGACAGGGGAGGCAGGGAAGCGAGATGACGCTCCAGATAGAAATCTGAACACCTCGCTGCCGGGCCGCATGAATCGCCTCGGCCAGATTAAACAGAGTAAGCAAACGCCGACAGGCAGCCAGGACAGGAATTCGGATCAGCCTAGCTCGCGCCTCATATTTCCCAGTGTGGTTAGGAAGCGCATGTGGAAGACTGCCAACCAGGGCCAGAGTAGCTCCACCAGCTCCCCCACAGGTGCCCGAATCGGTGGGCATCAAAGCGCACAGTGGAAGGACAAGGACTCTGCGTGACCAGCCCGGCGTCTCGGTGTCGAAGACAAAGGTAGCCGCGACCAAACGCTCGCCTCGCCGCAAGCCTTTGCCCAATGCGCATTCGGACGATGAGGATCTCTATCGCCTGCACTGGACTGTGCGTCAGCAGCGACGCCCACGTCGCTCGACTGGCACCGGTCGACTGCCACCGGACCCGCTGCCACCGATGAAGCTTGACAACCAGTCCTCGTTCACCTTGAAACGCAGATAGACGCGAGCCCGAATATCTAAAGCCAGCCAGCCAGCCGTAACCAACAAATAGAATTCCATTTCCTGTCTAGCAGTACCATCGGTTTCCCTCAATATGTTACACACACACACTTCTCTTCTCTGTTAGCTTTCAATTCAATGTTAGTCGCTTAGGATATACAAACAGCAAAGATAAATTATAGTAAATATAATAATATAGTTCAGTAGAGTTGACTTCAAATCGTAGATATTTTAAGGAGAAACATGGACCAAGCTAATGAGAGTAACTAACAATGCAATGTTAGTAGTTGCCCATTCCTGATCTCAGTCCCTATTCTTCTTCCTATATTTTGTTCTCTCCTCTTCCATCTGCTTTGTTGTGGACTTCTCAGCTACCAAGCGTATCTAGGTGTGTCCTGTATATATATAGTAATTATTCAATTCAAGCGGTATACAAGTTGTCCTGGGTCTAAGGTCAACTCACATAAACAAGGCTTCAAAACCGGCAGCTAAGAATAGACGAGCACAAGGTTAAGCTAACTGGAATAACTTGTAGACCAATCAACAATTTACTGGTTCAGCTACGCACAATTTGAATGCATAGCACTCATTATACACTTGCAGAGGGTATATCAATTGTGGACAGAGTATATATAAGAATTGTGAACCGAATGATGAAGAAAGTCTAATGCAGATCTGACTCGACCAGTTTTGATGCTATGCACTGTTTGTACTGAGAGCCGAACAGCGAGCTGCCCCGGTCGAGCGTTCAGCCGAAGTCTGCTTCTGTTCTTCTTCTTCTGTGGGGCAGCTGTTTTGAAAAATCACTCTCAAAGTGCGTGAGGGCTGTTTGACGTCTCTATGTGTTCATTGCTTAGTGGTATTGGCTATTTGTGGCCATTTGTGAGAACTTGAGGAGGCTTTTCAATTAGACACGTGGGCAGAGCATAGAACAAGATTAAATTGCAGGAGATTGTCATTCAATCAGCGCGTCGCAAATGAAGATTCATCGTCTCGCTTTGATGATGCGATATGCGATATGGGATATCTGATGATGATATTTATTAAATGATTCCTGCATTTATTTATGACTGAGCTGAATTCGCTGTCGTTGCCAACGCAAGGCAAGGCCAGCGCACAGAGCAATTGCAGACGTTGCCAGTAATAAACTGTCGATTTTTCCACATATTTATGTTTTATTTACATCCTCTCTCTCTCTCTCTCTCTCTCTCTCTCTCTCTCTCTCTCTCTCTCTCTCTCTCTCTATGTGCCTCATCTGACATTTTTCATTTGCCATCAGTTTTCATTTATTTTCCATTAGGCTAACAGACTGTCTGCCTGCTTAAATCGAATGTGTCTCTGCATCCTTTTTGATCCGTCACAGGACACGGCGTAGCATCGATGAGGCGTAGGCAGCTCCGTTGAGTTGACATTATATATAGTATATATCATATTAATACACGCCCTCTGCTTCCAATAAAGTTCATACAAAACAGCTACGAAGAGGCAGAAGCAAAGTGCATGCAATCATTGTATACCCTGCAGTTACATAGTTGAAAGATACACTACTCCACCGAGTTTTTCAGAGTCATTCCAGACTGTGAGTTAGTTTATTGTGAATTAGATAAATAGAGAAAACTTCAGAGCAAACTTAATGTAACCAACTCTGAAGACAGTCAAGATCTGCGAGTTCATACAGAACAGACAGAAGAGCAAACACAAAGAAACGCGACTAGGAATTTGCATATAGAATGTACTTTGTAAGACTTGCCACGCCCCTTTCCACTTGTTACGTACCTTGCGTGCTAAGGCTCGAACTCAGTAGCAACTTTCAAGCAATTTTCAATTTGTGCAGGGTACAAAAGGCGGCAAAGGCAGCTGGGGAGCTCAACACGAGCGAAAAAGCGCACAAAGGACTTGGATAAGAGAAGGAGAGCAAAGGTGTGGGTGTGTGGGGGGTTGGCAGCAGGTGCGGCTGCCGTCGCATTTAGCTTTAAGCATCGAAATTTGCTTCGTTGCGCCAAAATCAAAGGACTCCGCACAAATCCTTCTGCGGCAGGACGTGGCATTCAACAGTCGTAAATTCATGAGGCCCGTTTCGCTTTAGTTGCTGCAGCCCTTTTTCGCCAGCCTTTACCTTCATCTTGATCTCAGTGCGTATCTCTGTCACGCCCCCCGCTCCATCCTCTCCTCCTCTCACTGCACACGCCAACAAAAAATTGGTAAAAATTTTAATTTTCCACTAGATTTGCGTGGATTTTTAGCTCATGTTTTGTTTGCTCTGTTGTCCTTTTCGGCTTGCTTTGATTTCCCAACACCGCACACACACAATCACACAGTGTGTGTGTGTGTGTGTGTAAAGGGGGCAGTGGGAGGGGAAGTGTGTGCGTGGGTGTGCCAGTGTGTGGGAGATGCTTGTGTGCGTGCTGAGCTGTTGCTTTGTTTTCCACTCGCCTGTAAAGGATGCCAAACTCATGGACACAGTTCCTTCCTCCCCCCCTACCCACCACCTTCCCGGATCCACAAGCAATTCCGAGAATCGTGTTCCTGGTCGCTTTGTGGGTGTAAATTCTGAATGCGCTCTTATCGATTATTATGGGGACTTCCTGATTGTCAAGGACTCCCTCGAACGGGACGTGGCTGCAACAGTTTTGTCATTTTTCTTCCGTATGATCAGCTTTCCGGCTGATGACTGAAAGATGACTGAGCGAGAAAGAGACACAAGAGAGAGAGAGAGAGAGAGGAAGAGGGAGAGAGAGAGAGAGAAGGGGCGAAGCTTGCTTTTTATTAAACTATTTTTAGCAGCTGAAACGAAATGAAATGAAAGGAATTTCATATCGCATTACGATATGCAGTCGCTGCATCGCATTTCCTTTGACTTTCCCTCGGCCTGCAGCACGAATTCTTTTTTTTTGCTTTTCCTTTTTGACAGATGGACGTGCTCACTCCCGATTTGATTAATTCTAGTGCGATGCCAAATGATATGGAAGCCGCAAATCGGAAAACAGCAAACAGAAAAATGCCAAATGTGAAATATGAAATGGCAAAATGGAAAATGGAAAATGAGAAAATGAGGAAATGGTCAAATGGGCAACCGCGCTCTGCTGACAGCGTTTCTGTTTGCCAGTTGGTCATGATTTATGAAAGCTTTGATGGGGTCGGATGGGAAAGTGTCAGCAAGTAAAGGCACTTGAAGTTAAGAACACGCAAAGAAGAAATATTTTAAAAGCAAGCAAAAATATTATTATACTTAATTATGTGAGGAACACACACACACACACACACAGACACAGAGAGCGAGGCCCGAAAGTGATTTAATTAACTCGAAATTAAATTTAATTTGGCTTAAAGCAGCGAGCTGCTCCGCATCGTCTCTCTCTCTCTCTCTCTTCGTTTCTGATTAATTGTCTGGTTAATTGAGCGACAATGGCTCCATAACATGCACACCTCAAATTTCCGGACTTGGCAGGGGAGTGGGAGAGAGGGAGGAATGAGGACTCAGGACTGATGAGTGACGAGTGGCGGTTGATGAGTCTCGTGTGCCAAGTGTGCGAAGTTTCTGTGAATGGACCGGAGGGGGCAAGGGTGGGGGACGGCTGTGGCTTGGGCCAGGCGTCACAACTAATTACAGTTTCAGCTCGAGCTTCGGCTTCAGTTTCAGAGTTTCAGTTTCGTAGCCGATTCGCTGCCATAAATTAAACACGCACTGCAATTTCCTTTGGGCACAGAGAGACCAAGAGAGACCAAGGGCACCCTGTGGTAGTGGGCTGCCTTCTGCTTTCTGCCTTCTCTGGTTTTCGGCAAGGGCCAACCAAAATGATGTGCAAATATGCAAACTGCGTGCGACTCTCGATCTGCCTCCCAACTTGGCCGCATGTTGAGTGGGCGAGCCAGCGAATTCCCTCGGAAGAGACGCCTTCGTGTGCCTCCTCGGGGGCTGGGCATTAGCATTCACTTGGCAGCAGGATGTACGTGCGTCATGTCCTCTGCCCTCTGGCCTCGCACTCTTTCCACGCAACCAGCCAGGCAGGCAGCCAGGCAGGCAGTCAAACACAGTGAGCGCAGTCAGTCATTGGCTTTATGGCTTACTTAATTAAAAAATAATATTTCCCCATTAGATTATTTGAGTTCCCTGTGTACCTTCACCCTCTGCCGTCTTACTCTGCGGCAAGTACTTATGAGCTTACCCTGTAACCGTTAAGCTCAGGCAGCAGGTAGTCGCGCTTATCCCTCATTATAGAATAGAATAGAATAATTCATTGCTCAGAGATACAAGAGAGATTCAGGAGCACCTTCTTGAATACAGGGTAGCTGTCAGTTGAGCGCACTACACCCATTTTGTTTTGTTATTTTGTGCATTTTCTTCTCGCTTTTTTTTTGTTGCGCTGTGTGTTGTGTCATTTGCCACATTACACGGGCTCAAGGGACAGATATGAACAGAACTTCCTGTGTCATCGTCATCGTCATCGTGATATTCATTTGCATACGAGAAAAGTTGACAATCTGCGCCCTCACACAGTGAATTGTTAACAACCAGTAAGAAAAGCAACAGTCGCGCAACACGCGACAGTGGGATACCCTTCGACCTAGTATGTTCCCGTGTAGTTTAATTTCTTAAATTCATACACATATGCATATGCACATGCTTTGAAATTAATCCCGACAGATGGCGCTCGTGCTACGCGCTCGCCCGCCTCCCTTGTTAGCTGACGCACTTGGTTTTATGCTCATACTTTCTTAAATAACTTTTGTGATTATTGTCCGATCGGATTGTAATTTGGAGACTACGTAGATATTTCATTCAGCTTAGTATATGTTAAAGTCAGAAAGTTGTATCTTTTATACAGCGCTTACAAATTGAGTTAAAAAATTAAATTATTGATTTGCGGGGGCGGTGGGCGTGGCACCTAACATTTGAAATAAACTTGATCTGCTTGATCCACACAGGAGTCTTCCTGCCAAATTTGGTAACTCTAGCTTTTATAATAGCTGAGATCTGTGCGTTCATACAGACGGACAGACGGACAGACGGACAGACAGACAGACATGGCTCAATCGACTCGGCTTGTGATCCTGAGCAAGAATATATATACTTTATGGGGTCTCCGACGCCTCCTTCTGCCTGTTACATACATTTTCATTTTGCACAAAGTTAGTATACCCTTTTTGACCATTTTCAATGGTCGAAGGGTATAAACAGGGAGTAGGCCAAAGCGAAAAGCCGAAGAATGAATGCTCTACTGTGGATGTGATACACTATATTGCGGGTAGATTAATTATACTATGGTATACGTTCAGAGGTTATTACCTATCACACTGTATCAATGAGAATCAAGTAGGGAAAAAAGAGTTGACTTTTAATTGTTGATAAGTTATTAATTTATTCATTGATCAATGAGAATCAAGCAAGGAAAAGTAGTTGAATTTGAATTGTTGATAAGTTATTATTTATAATAACTTCACTGTTTATTTTCATTAAACAACTTTTATTCTTTTCTTTTTTTTTAACTGATTTATTAGTCGACTGTTCTTAGTTAGCATTAAATAAATAAACAAATAAATAAATAAACAAATAAATAATAAATAACAAATTAAATAAATAAATAAATAAACAAACAATTAAATAAACTAATAAATAAATAAACTAATTAAATTAAACTAATTATTATTTATAATAACTTCACTGTTTATTTTCATTAAACTAATTTTATTCTTTTCTTTTTTTTTAACTGATTTATTAGTTGAATGTTCTTAGTTAGCATTAAATAAATGAACAAATAAATAAATAAACAAATAAATAATAAATAACAAATTAAATAAATAAATAAATAAACAAACAATTAAATAAACTAATAAATAAATAAACTAATTAAATTAAACTAATTATTATTATATTATTCACTGTTTATTTTCATTAAACTACTTTTATTCTTTTCTTTTTTTTTTAACTGATTTATTAGTCGAATGTTCTTAGTTAGCATTAAAAAAATAAACAAATAAATAAATAAACAACTAAATAATAAAAAACAAATTAAAAATAAATAAATAAACAAACAATTAAATAAACTAATAAATAAATAAACTAATAAATAAATAAACTAATAAATAATCTGTTCTATCTACGGTGCAGTTAGATTTCCTACGTGGACAAGTTGAGTTCTTTAACTCTTTTGCAAATGCTTAAATGTATTCTTTACAAGTGCACACACAATTCCACAATAATAATAACAAATCTTAATAATAATATAATAATATTAAAAATCATTTTACTCTTCTCTCTTTAATTCCTTCTTTCACAAATTCTACACTTCAAAGGGCGCGACAAAGCGAAAGTATCCTCCAAAACTTATCGCCCATAATGATGTGCCAAATAAGTGACAAGTACTCAGGTACACACAGACACATTTATATACATACATGCATATACCTATGCAGCTGTGTGTGTGTGTGTTATGAATACAAATGAAAGTGCGACGGCGGATAACAAACCAGTTTGTGAGTTTGCGTTCCCAATTCGTTGACTTTAATTGCCCAAAAGCCATAACATTTTGATTAGCTGTTAGTTGGGTAGTTGGCAGTAGCAGGTAAAGGTAGGTGACTGCTTGTACGAATAAAGGCTACAGAGTAGAGGAGAGTACAGGGTGAAGGGTACAGAGAAGAATGGCAGGAAACCCTTTAAAACAGTGTGTAGCCGAGCAAAAGTGTTTATAATTCGCCACCTTGAAAAGCTTTTCGAGGTAATCTAATGTTTATCTGGCCATTAAAAGTACTATCTGTCGTTCGTTTTAATGGGTCAAGGGTCATTGTGAAGGGGTGTTCACCTTTCGCTTTTTTATTACCCTCATCCTCGACAGTCTCTTCACAGTTTGAAGAGTGAGTAAGGAGCGTTTGTTGTTGTGAATTGTCAGGCGAGACTTTGTTTCACTTCTGACCTCCTTAGTGAACAGTCATTTTAATTATTCAACAGTTGCATGGACTGCTTTTAAGTTTTCTTTCGATTCATATGCAAATTTAGTTGAGTTGGAGGTTATTTATTTCGGGCTGCGAGGACTTTTCTGTGTTCTAATTTGGTTCAACTTAATTTGCCATGTGTAGCTGAACTTTAATTGTATACACTGAACTGGCTATGCCAGTTTGAATAACGATTCAACTACTACCAGCAATGTTTGCCATAATTATGGTAAATATTTCTCCAACAGAACCCAATGACCTTTCTCCCACAGAGCCCACTAAAATTGATTTAAGCGATCCCCACATCGAGATCTGAATCCGTTGGTAAATATGGGCTCGATGTTGTTTGCCTCCACAAATACAAATACAAATACAAATAACAATCGTTGCTATTATCGTTGTTGTTGTTGCTATCAATGTTGTGTGGGAACTGTTTGCAAATGAAATTAATGAGGTTTGCGACATGTGCCCCAAGTAGCGACTTAAAGTGTTGACCCACTGCGGGGCACATTGACCCCGAAGAGAGCAAGACAATTGGATTGGAATACAAAGTATATATTATAATATATCTATACAGAACTCTACTTCTATGCACATGTCTAGCTCAGAGAGTGGGAGAGTGAGAGGAGGTTAGGAGTTCGTTTTGAGATTGTTTGAGCAAAATTAACTTGAGTATTTTTATTTTTTAAGGCATGTTAACATGTTTGCAATGCAAAATACAATGTGAGACTTAATACTCAATATAAAATACAACATTCATTTCGCACTATTATATATAACTAATGTCCGATTGATTGGAGGACATAAGAACCTGCAGAGATATAGAACCTACTGCATGCCAAAGGCACACATTCTTTCTCGTTTTTTCTTTGTTCTATTATCAGATTTAATCTATTTTGTACAACATTAATTATGCCATTGCTGCGATAATAATTTATAACTATTCGATTGCGAGCAGCAGCAAAGTTTAATTAAAACCGAAGTGGCAGGCAAGGGAGGTGGTCAAAGGGGGCACCTGCAATTGAACTTGCTCGCAGTTGGCATCAAGACGAAGCGAATTAAATCAAATAGAATCGCAATCGCATCGAACCGCATTGAGTCCAAATGAAACGAGATGAATCGATTGATGTTCAAATTGAGATTTCTGCTGGTTGAAAAGTTGTCAAAGGGTTTTGCGTTGAGCTCCACAGAAAAAACTTTTCGCAAATATTTGCAAATCAATCGGATTGGGTCGGGGTACACGCATGAGTGAGGAGGGTTACATCATTTGATGAGCCTCCGCTTCACTCGAAGTCTCAGCTGCTGTTAACAACATGTACAAACATGAATATACATACATGCGTAAGGTTAAAAATGTATTTAAAAATTACCCATACGCACCGTTGCACCGTTGGCATTCATGTACCCCATGAGCAGAAACACAACGAGTCCTCCTATGCCGACACCCAACGGCACATTCAACCGGATTGATGCCTTGGAATTTCCACTGATCATCGCTGAATACGGAATACGAAATACAAAATACGTATACGACGCGTAGCCGGCTATTTTGCCTACATTTCGACTGCGCTCGCGTTGCGGTCGCTGTCGTCGTTGCTGTTGCTGTCACCGTCACCGTCGCCGTCGACGTTGATGTTGACGTTTATGTGTCACGCTGCCACGAAAGCAACATTGACGGTGGCGTGCCGCACAAAGGAAAGCTGACAAAGGGGCCTCGTCTCAGGTGACACATGGCTGAGGGAAAATTGCGTGCGAATCACGGCCTGAAAAACGGAATTTATCACGCATTAGCTTCGCCCTCGGCTTAAGTGTTTGCGCATCTTATACTGCCAAAATCTCCTCCTCTGGCTTTCAACAGCCACACCCTCCCCTCTCCCCGCCTTGGCACCTGTCCCTTCCTTACTTCCCTTAGTCTGCTTGATGCTTTTCCTGCTTTTAGACTCGAGTTTCCTTTGGCATGCGAGGCCAATTACTGCAAATAAATCATGAACAGCTCTCGCCCTCCTTTGCTTTGATCTAAAATATCTAATTGCTAAATAAACGTACACACACACATACACACACACGTAAACCACGCACACTAACGCAAGCACACATGCTGCATATACATATTTACCAATTTGCAAGCATGATTTGAATTATTTACCTTGTGCACCTCAAAATTATCCGTCGCTTGCCAGAAAATGTTCACTTTAAACAGCATGAAGAACAATGTAGCATGTTGTGGGATCAATTTTTGTTATATGATATCAAGAATGGGGACTCTGAAGTACTAAATACATTATTTATTTATTTATTTTAAAGTCAACTAAGAGCAGTCGACTTTTAGGGTAAGAATTATTAACAATATAAAAATTAGATATAAATATTATATAACATTATTTTATATTAAAATTAAATATATATTAAAAGTTAAAAAAAAACGAAAATATATATATAAAATTAAATTTTAAATTTACATTACATAAAACCATTAAAGCATTTAAAACAATTATGCTGTAGTAAATTTGAGATTTTCTTAGTTTTAAAAAGGAACATTTTACATAAAGCAGGTACTTAATCGGGCAAATAGACTCATACAATGTGTTATATATATTTATTTTATATTATATGGTAATATTAATCTCGATGAACTTTCTTAAAATGAATGAGATAGTTGCGAAATATATTCAAATTACACATATAAATATGGGAGATAAGGAAATATATTTCATAAGTTACATCGACAGTTCTTAATACATGTGTATGTGTATATGTATGTATGTGTATATATTTGTGTCTTACACAACATTTGCTTCTTCTTGGCTTTTGCTTTTAAAAGATTCGTTTGCAAAGCTGCTGATTAAGTTGGGGCTTCATTTCGTATTCCTTTTTCCGTGTAAAACAGTTTTTAAGCTACTTGGCGAATATTTATTGTAATTATATGCGTGCTTGTGTGTGTGTGTGTGTGAGTGTGTGTGTGAGTGTGTGTGTGAGTGAGTGGCACGTTGTAAGTCTTGGTGTATGTGCGTGTGCCTGTGAAGCTTGTGTAATCAAGGTATTCTTTGCATGGCATTTATCGAAGCACTTAACCATTGTTGCTGTTGCTGTTGCAGTTGCCATTGTTGTTGCTGTTGCTGTTGCTATTGTTGTTATTATTATAAAGTGAATGTTGTGGCAATTTCTCACACCACAGCAGCCCCAACTCTGCTGGCGTTAATTAACGTCATGCCTAGGCCCGCACGTGTCTGCCAAGTGTTGTAAAGCGGCAACAAGTAAGTAAAGTTGCACACACACAACTCCCCGCCTCCCCCTGCTGTGTACCGGTTGCAGATGCAACCCACATCGAAATAGATTTAAATGTAAGCTGGGAGAGAGAAGAGCACGGAATGTAGGATGCAGTGCAGCCCATTTGCCACCTAATGGCAATTCTATCCTGGTTGCCCCTAAAGAGACACAGCATCGACACTGCAACACTGCAACGTTGCCACGTATGCGGTAAGCCAACCAGGTGCCACTTGCCATTCTTGCAACTTTCAGCACAAACTTTGACCTTCCTTGGGTGCTTGTCTGCTGCTGCCGGACAAAGTTTCGACTCTCCAAGTCTTCCACGTGGCCAGCAGGAAAAACTTCATTCTATGCCGTAGCTTCTTCTTTAGCCCCATTTGATGGCATAATTACGTGCAACATTGCGCAATTTGCCACTGAGAATTCGCCTGTCACACCGAAAGAGGCTGAAAAGCCTTTTCAATTCCTTCAAATGTTCTCCACACGGGCAAAATTACAGCAAGAAACTTGTACAGATATGAATTTCAATTGATAGCAGTGTTATGTTCTCGGAATAGTATAAATTATATATATATACAAGTATATATTGTAGTAGGCTGGTAGAGGGTCACACTGTACATCGATACTTATATAACACGATGACTATGTTAAGCCTATGTATATCGATACTTATATATAAAACGATGAATATGTTAAACGTATGTAAAACTAACTTTAAGACGAAGAGAACCATTCTGTGTTAGCGTGTCGAATAAAGAAGAAGTACTGCAACGTGAGTGTACCAATTTGCCTTCCACAATATTGATATATTTATATATATATATATATATATATATATATATCATGCGTATATTATGCAACAACCTTCATGTCTAACTTGGTGTCCCTAGCTGTCATAATTGGTAAGTTAGACGCGTTCATACAGACACAAGTCTCTTTCTCTAGTCTCGACTTTGATAAATCTTTACTTACCTTACCTTAATTGAATTTGATTGTTGTTGCTTGCGCTATTTCCAGCTATTTCTGGCTAGCGACAGCAACATAATGCAACTGCAATGGGCAACAGTTGCTGATGATAGTCCCACTAGAACAGTAACAACAATAGCGACACGTCTTGAGTGCACGCTTTGTTCTCTGAAATGTTTATATGGTATGATAGAAAAGAATCACAGGAGGGGAGGGGGAGGGAGAGAGTCGCACAAGAAGACAATTTACACGTAGTCGAATTTGATTACAAAAACTAATTTCGAGTTGTGTTGCTGCCAATCGAAGAAGAATTCCATGTACGTCCGACTGTGGCACTGCAGGGACTTAGGGCTAATGCGATGGACGCACTGGGGCATTGCTGTTAGGCAAATGTGTGTCTTGTGTGTGTGTGTGTGTGTGTGTGTGTGTGTGTGTGTGTGTCTATGTGTGTGTGTCTGTGTGTGTGCCTCGACAAGCAACTGAAGCACAAATGAAACCAGATCGAAGCTGTAGAGGAAGCCCACAGTGACGCCCCCAAGCACATTCCATTTGCTCTGTAGTTTATGATGTTGCCACTGCCTATTGTTGTTGTTGTTGTTGTTGCTGTTGCTGTTGCTGCTACTCGGGAATTCTTTTGTTGTGCCCCGCTTTGTATTTACCGTTGTTTAAAACAATCGCCTCAAATCAATTAAACTCAGGTGAACTTTTGCCATTTAGGTTTCATCGCATCCCCCAGGGTTCATTGGCAACAGACGCATGAATAATGCCAGCATAATTAATTGAAAATCCCACCCGTACAGACAGCTTCGCCTCTCCCCCTCGCCATGCCACGTTCCTCCTTGCTTCCCCCCTGTGATCCGCTTTGCTTTACTGATTTCGGTGCGATGGTTGCTTCGATTACTTGTAAATCATTTGCATTTATGTTACGAAGAACATTTGACAGTCAGACTCTTCACTTCTCCTCCCTCCCCTCCATTCCTCCCTCTCTCTTTCCCCTTCTCTTGTAGTGATATAACCGGCATGCTTAATGCAAGAAGAAATCGCGCAAGCTTGGCACAACAAGCACCCCGACAAACTCCCAACTCTGGCAGATTGCCCACTTCAAATAGTCAAATACTCAACCACCCGCTGTTGACAGGCACCCTCCTTACCATACCCAGAGCTACAGCTGCACCCAGACACCTACATCCATGCGGTGCCATTCACAATATGAAGCATGCGACATGCGACAACAAATGTTCTTCATTTGCGCGTAATAAAAGCTAAATCTCTATCCATTGGCGGTCTTAAACGCCCATAACTTGTGGCTGACCAAGGGCTTGCTGCACACCGAAATACCCTGTACACGACGAATCCAACAAGAAGCTTTCATCCCCAAATGGAAATATGAAATGCTGTACAACCTGATAAAACTGTTACTAAAGGTAATTGATAATTGGCTTTATTAAATAAAAAATAAAAAGAAGAAGAAAAAATTGCATTACCTTTTCGAGAGACCACACTAACTGTACGTGGTGTCTCAGTTTATTCTTGATCTGCTACTTCTTCTTCTTCTTTGTTATTCATCGCACTTGTTCTTTGGTTTCGGTTTTTGCCCTGACAACGCCCCACTCCCGACGCCTCGGGCCACGGGCTCAACCTCAAGTGTATTTTACATTATTTTGTATTTAATGCTCCTCCGCCTTCTCTTCTTCTTGTTCCTATTGTGGCCTCCTCTCCGAGATTCTCAATTTTCGCAATGGCTGTGGCAAATTGGAGCGTCTGTTAATGGAACACAATGTGGCACGCGAGCCTTGCACGTTGATTACATAAAACGAAGCGCTTTAATATGCATGAGTCGAACGCATATTGAATACATCCAGGGGTGCTCAGGGGACAGACAGGCAGGGGGGTGGATGGTCCGTAGCGACGACCCTGTGTAGCGACTACAATTTCACGCCTCATCACGCATTGCTCCCTCAAGAAGCTCCCTCTGGCGGATGCAATGCGGAATGCAGTCAGTTAACGCGATAATCATATACCCTGCATATATATCTAGAATCCAGATTTGTATTCTTTATCAATTCTGAGTTGAGAAAAGGAAAAGCGAGCCAGATGGCAAGAGAGTTATTTAAGTCAAGCTTAGATTGGGCAATGCATGATTTCTATATATATATATATATATATATATATATATTCATGTATAGTACATTTAGTAACTTAGCTCAACTGTGCAGCAGTTGAAACAAACTGAAGCAAGTCGAGCACATTCGTGTGTGAGATACTCAGAAATCAGCGCTGAGCTGAGCTATCGTATTTCCTCGTTAGCTCACGGGCACACTCTTTCCATATTCCTCTTTATCTCCCTCTCTCTCTCTCATCACTCAAAGAAGGAAAACTGCGAGAAATTTACTTGTTGCTGTTCTTTTACTCCCCCATAACGCAGCTTTTGGTGCCACGATTTCGCTTTAATTTGACAATTTAATAGCATACGATCTGTTGTCTACGGGGTCGTAAATTAAAGTTCAACTCTTAAAGAACCAACTTAAAAATGAATAATTAAACCGTACGCTCTCTTTTGCAGTTGTGTTTGCCCACACATGGTACGATATATACTTATACACGTATGTACTTATACAAACATATATCTGCATTGATAGCTACCTATAGGCATAGGTGCCTATGTTTGTATGTGCATACAGTGTGTGTATTTCCAATACGATGCGCCATTGTCATTATGCCACATAACAAGACGAAAACACTTAACCAAACACACTCAACTTTGTGTGTATATAAGTATATCTGTGGTGTGTGTGCGTGTGTATGTGTCTGTTTGTGTGTGTGCACAGTCATAACAAAACAATGGCCACCGTCAGCATCAGCAACAGATGCAACTCCAACTGCAACTGGCTGCCTGCCTTGTGCAAACTGAGGCATTAAATTAACATCAACAGATTCGGGTTTCAGTCGTGTTCACTCAATTTGGTACTGCGCAGCCCCAAGCCCATCTCCCCCCTCGCCCTCATTCCGTAAGTCGCTGGTGCATAAGCACGAATTCTAACGCACTTTATGACTTTATGTGGGACAGCTCGAGTGTCGAAAAGGATCTCAAAGTGAACAACTAAGAGTATGCTCGGCTGCGCCCACCTTTTACAAAAAGTGTTGCATACTTTCCGGCTGACAGCATAACCTGTTTGCCACGAAATGATTTTCATACATAACTTCTATGTTTATTATCCGTTTGCATCGAAATTTTCATGGAGACACTCATAGCACACAGCAAAATGATGAACAGACAGTATTTCTTCTATGTACACAAAATAGAGCATGTTAAGCAACCCCTTTAAACTTAACTCGATTCTACCAACATGCCAAGTAGGCCACAAGGGGCTTGTTTCCACATTATCACATTGACTTCACAGAAACAAACATCTACTAGAAATTGAAAAAACGCTCCGAATATACTTGAATACATATACTTAAATATATATTCTTAAATATATATTCTTTGTTTGATACCAGCTAAAAGGTGAGTTGACAATTGCTGGAGGAATCTCATTAACGTTCTTTCATTTGCAGCAGAATGGCTTCTGGAATTCAAGTAGCTCCCGATTGCAAGACCGTCTTCGAGGAGATACGCCGATCGAAGAGCCATCGCTATGCGATCTTTATCATCAAGGAAGAGTGCCAGATTAGTGTGGAGTTGATCGGACCACGCGATGCTGACTACCAGCAGTTTCTGGAAGATTTGCGCAAGGGCGGACCCGAGGAGTGTCGCTATGCGGTATACGATTATCCGTATCACCATCAGTGCCAGGGGGCCTCATCCACGTGCCTCAAGGAGAAGCTCTTCCTGATGCTCTGGTGTCCCATGCAGGCCAAGATCAAAGACAAAATGCTCTACTCCAGCTCGTTTGCCGCACTCAAGAAGGAGCTGTACGGCATTCAAAAGTACATCCAAGCCACCGACATGGACGAGGCATGTAGCCAGTGTGTCGAGGAGCAGCTGCGCTTCCTGGATCGCGACTAACCAATACACACATACTATATTCTCCCATACACCAAGCAAGACGTTCTCCTTCCCTCACCATCAAATGGCATTCAAATTGTTGTTGTTGTGGGTATCTTGCTGTCGAGCGACTGTAACTTTCTTTGTAGTTTCTACTGACGATCCGAGAAGAAGAAAAGCAACCCCAACCAAATCTAGCGGCAATTTAATTTGATTTTGCTGCCTTCTAATGAGCCCATTTAACATTTGGCTGAGCGGCCACTGACTGAATGAATGCCTTAAATTTAGCAAACGCTTTGGGCGAATATTATTTTCGAGCGCGCGCGCCGACTGTAATTTATTTTGCCCGACCCGCCTCAAACTCACTCACACCCCCCTTCCTCTGCCCTCCTTCCCTCCTGCGACGCCTCCCGGAACGGCTAAAAATAATTTGGCTGCGGCGAAGGCGACGCCAGTGACGGCTTTTGTCGCTCGGGAGACGGCAAAACTTTTGCCATTGAGACTTTTTATCTCATTCATAAATCATGACCAAGTTACGAGCAACTTGCTCTGCCTGCCCCCCCCCTCCGTCTAGCCCCGTCGCTGAGGTAGCCTTCCATTTCATTTGGCAGAGCACGGGAATTAATCAAATCGAGAATGAGCACGTCTCCTGCTCCTTCACCTCCTCCTCCTCGAATCGAGGGAAGACAACCAACAAAAATTCTGACGTTTTTTTGATGGGTGCGACGAGAAGCTCAAAAGGCGCGTGTGGAGTGTGTGCAGATCAGGACAAAGACAAACGGACTCTGTTGAATGTAAATTGTAAATTGTAAAACAGTTTAACGGCATTTCATTCAATCCATCTTGCTGTCTCTCTCTCCCTCCCCTTTATAGCTTTGCCATCCACTTTATTCCTGCAGCGCCTTATCTTCAATTGCGATAGAACAATGACATCTCATTTGGTCTCCGATTCCCACAACGTTCTTGCCTTGCAGTTGCCCCACTACGTCTCGGCAATGTTTAAGCAGGTCACGAATTCCGCTGCTGCCGCTGAGTAAGTCCAGGAAAATTCATCATACGCCGCATTGGCTGCGCCACAAACAAAAAGAAAGACCCCACACAGACAAGCCGACAAAACAGTTGCTGATTCCACTTGGGAGCAGGGGGAACAGGGGAGCAGCAGATGACAGCAAGTCGATAACGATGATGATGTATGCCCAGCATTTACACACTGCAAGCAAAACAAAAACATTGCAAGTTGATCGACTGGCATGTACTCTAACTGATTCTTATTCTATTCTTATATTCTATTCTTATTCTTATAATTATTTTTTATAGTGCTTTGGCGACTTTTGTTTTTTATCATCTTGGTAGCTGGCTCAATGTCAAAATAAAATAAAATAAAAACAATTTGTTTATATTTTCCTTTTCTTCCGATATATTTCGGTTACTCTTCGGTAACCGTCTTCAGGGATTAATTTTTCACGTCTGCTCTTGCGGAAGGTCGAATCAGATCTGCATTAGACTTTCTTCATCATTCGGTTCACAATTCTTATATATACTCTGTCCACAATTGATATACCCTCTGCAAGTGTATAATGAGTGCTATGCATTCAAATTGTGCGTAGCTGAACCAGTAAATTGTTGATTGGTCTACAAGTTATTCCAGTTAGCTTAACCTTGTGCCTTGTTTATGTGAGTTGACCTTACAGGACAACTTGTATACCGCTTGAATTGAATAATTATATATATACAGGACACACCTAGATACGCTTGGTAGCTGAGAAGTCCACAACAAAGCAGATGGAAGAGGAGAGAACAAAATATAGGAAGAAGAATAGTTACCTTTACGATTGCATGGAGTGACTGAGATCAGGAATGGGCAACTACTAACATTGCATTGTTAGTTACTCTCATTAGCTTGGTCCATGTTTCTCCTTAAAATATCTACGATTTGAAGTCAACTCTACTGAAATATATTATTATACTATAATTTATCTTTGCTGTTTGTATATCCTAAGCGACTAACATTGAATTGAAAGCTAACAGAGAAGAGAAGTGTGTGTGTGTAACATATTGAGGGAAACCGATGGTACTGCTAGACAGGAAATGGAATTCTATTTGTTGGTTACGGCTGGCTGGCTGGCTTTAGATATTCGGGCTCGCGTCTATCTGCGTTTCAAGGTGAACGAGGACTGGTTGTCAAGCTTCATCGGTGGCAGCGGGTCCGGTGGCAGTCGACCGGTGCCAGTCGAGCGACGTGGGCGTCGCTGCTGACGCACAGTCCAGTGCAGGCGATAGAGATCCTCATCGTCCGAATGCGCATTGGGCAAAGGCTTGCGGCGAGGCGCGCGTTTGGTCGCGGCTAGCTTTGTCTTCGACACCGAGACGCCGGGCTGGTCACGCAGAGTCCTTGTCCTTCCACTGTGCGCTTTGATGCCCACCGATTCGGGCACCTGTGGGGAGCTGGTGGAGCTACTCTGGCCCTGGTTGGCAGTCTTCCACATGCGCTTCCTAACCACACTGGGAAATATGAGGCGCGAGCTAGGCTGATCCGAATTCCTGTCCTGGCTGCCGGTCGGCGTTTGCTTACTCTGTTTAATCTGGCCGAGGCGATTCATGCGGCCCGGCAGCGAGGTGTTCAGATTTCTATCTGGAGCGTCATCTCGCTTCCCTGCCTCCCCTGTCTGCTGCCTCCCTGTCTGCTGCCTCCCTCTCTGCTGCCCTTTTCTGTTCCCGCGCCCGTTGCAACATTAGGCGTGTGCTGTGCAGCGATGATTGGATCTTGGGCAGGTGCGCCGCCGCAGAATGCTCAGACTGTTTCGCCGTCGCCAATGGCAGCATGTCCTGCACGCGCCGCTTCACAACACTGGCAATGCACACGCCCGATCCCGTGCAAGCATCGTCGAGTCGAGCAGCAGGACCAGCTGCCGCACGTGCTGCGGCGTGCGGCAGCTGGTCCTGCTGCTGTTGCTGCTGCATGCGCAGTTTCAACATGGAGGCATTGCTTGGACCCGTCTCCAGCTTCCTCTCGCTGCCTGAGGGAGTCGGCTCCAACGGGGCACTGTTGATGCGTTCGAGAAACGCGAATCTATCGATGTAGTAAAGTTTCTGTGGCGGCTTGACGTTGCCCGGGCCCATCTTGTACTCGATCATCTGCAGCTTGTACAGGTTGAGGTGGTAGAGCATGTTGGCGACGCGACTGCGCACAAAGGAGGCTTTCATGTGGGAGCCCAGCTTCTGGGCTATCTCCTCCCAGGCCTGTCGCTTTTGCGCGACGTCTGAGTGCCCGACCAGCGATGTGTTCCACAGACATTCGTGCTGAGCATAGAGATCAATCAGACGATAGTTGAACTCGTGATCTTGTGTCGATGGCAACGATTCAACGGCACTGCTCTTCGCCGAGTCGCGGCGTTGTCGTTCCAAGTCGCGGCGTTGTCGTTCCAAGCGTTCCAAGCGTTCCAAGCGACGCGCCTCCATTCCGCCGTCGAACCGGAACTCACAGGCCGGCGTACAACTAAATAACAATGACAACGAATTTAAAGTTTGCTCCCGAATATCTGAGAGTGTCTGTGTGTATGAATCTAGATTGAATCTAGTGGCAGGCACAACAATGCCTATATATAACAACAACGGAGTCGATTTAGTCATGGCCGTCTGTATGTCTGTTTGAACGCAAAGATCTCAGCTATCCCCATAGTTACAGATATAAAGTTTGGCATAAAAACTTCTAAGTATTCACTCTACACAGTAGAGATAGAGAAACATCGATGTTTCAACCATAAGCATCGATGTTTCATATGAAAGAACCTCAGCCAACATCGATGATTTTCCAACTCTACTACACAGTATATACATATAGTACAAGTATATATAGAATATATATCATCACCTTAAAATTACAATCTGATCGTAGAATAAACACAGACATCATTTGCAGAATTTGTTGTTGGGAATTAGAAAGATTTTAAAAGGTATCAGCTAGAGATATAAAGTTTGGCATAAAAACTTCTAAGTATTCACTCTACACAGTATATATAGTACAATTATATATAGAATATATATCATAAAATTTACATTCTGATCGGAGAATAAACACAGACATCATTTGCAGAATTTGTTGCTGGGAATTAGAAGAATTTTAAAGGATATCTTCATGTCGCTCTGACGGAGTGTCGCACTGTAACTTTTGTGATTTCTTTTCAATCAAGTAGTCAACGATATTTGACCTGGTCTGCTTTTTGTTCTAAGGTCTATTATATTCATTTTTATTCTGTCACGTATTCGATTCAAATAGTTTATAAGTTTTTTTAAAATAAATTAAAATTTAGTGCTTAGAGGCTGATGCGCGATGTGTGCAGCTATCGTATACATTATCGATACTCACTACCTGACACTCGCTTATACATAGATTGGGTTGGCAGCCCTGGGGTTTTGACAGTGCGGTACCACCACGCACAGCTGAGCTCTGCTATTATTTAATCGCACCAAATTTCATTGAATTTCATAGAAAACTTCAATAAAACAACACAGTACAATATGGCCAAAAGTCCAGAGACCGTTCCTCTAGTCCAATTGGATAAGGATCAAATGAAAACAGTAAGTAGTTATCGGCTGTTTCATCTTGACAATTGCCGACAATACCCGCTCTGGCCCATATAAATGATGCAATTGGCCACCTGAATACTTCCCATACTAATTTAAGCGAACAACGTGTTTTAGTTTTCAGATTTTCTTATGTCCCTCAATAAATTGTCCGAAATGTGCTTTACCGACTGCGTGCGCGACTTCACCTCTCGCGATGTCCAAGACTCCGAGGTGAGTTCGATAAATAATCATAGTATCAAAAATGGTACAATTAACTGAATGTACCGTTGCAGGAGAAGTGCTCACTGAATTGCATGGAGAAGTACCTGAAGATGAACCAACGTGTATCGCAGCGATTCCAAGAATTCCAGATGATCGCCAACGAGAATGCACTGGCCATGGCACAGAAGACGGGCAAGCCATAAGCAGAGAGATAGCTCGATAAACTATTTTAACTATTTAGTTTAGTAACAACAAAACAACATTCATACAGGTTTAGAGTTTAGACAGCAACAACAGTGTTTCGGGGAAGTTGTATATTCTATACTTTTTAAAGTTTGAGTTAACATTTACAAGATAACGTGTTTTGCAATATTACTATGTCATCAACTTCTATATATGGGATAAGCACATGAAACTATAGCTCAATATGCTCCATTTTACAGAATTCTAGCCTTATAAACTATGTAACTTCTTCGAACATTCTTTTCGGCACAGTGAGCATGCTATCTTTCTCTAGTTTTATAACATTCTCATGTATTCGTGGTGTATTCTATATAGGACCTTTTCTGACAGCCAAAACATGCAAATCCGATTTTGTCCGATTCTCATGGGATGTAACTATGTATAACTAGAGATCTGTTCATTTATTTGTTTATAAAGAGAGTTGTTCAAAATACAAAGACACGGTATGTTATCATCATTAATGCTAAATGTATTTTCAAGTGCTAAAATTAGTGACAAGTCGGGCCATAAGATCGGCCCGATTCGGCTACGATATGGTTGTGCTACGGGTTAAGCGCAGTTCAGCCTCAATACTATATATATATATATATCTTAATATTTCTTGTTCATTTCTCCAATTGGCGTAACGCTGAATTGAGACCTAAAACTACATTTAAGTATTGCTGACAGATGCGGGCAGGGGAGGGGAAGAGGAGTATGGTCGTTATTTCATATCATGAATGTATATATGTTTGTGAAATAGACATTATTATCGTTCTATCTCTCGCACAAGAGGGAGAGAGTGTGAGAGTGAGAAAGACGATGCATAGCAATCGATCTTAGCCAATAATAATTGTGGGCTGAGGCGATAGATGATCTTTACACTATGCTCGTTTGACCTTTAACCTATAGATGTGTCCGGCTCACTCGCCCATGCTGCTACATACGCTGGGCTCGCTGCCTTCGCGGGGTTTCCTTCAGTGGCTCGCCCCACCCGCTTCAGAGGGAAATCCCTCAGCCTCAGTGATCAACGCGTATTCCAAAATGACCAGTCCTTCCTTATATCTAAAGACGGAGAGAGAGAGAGAGAGAGGGAGAATTAGAGAGAGCGCAACAGTTATTCTGGCTATTTTACTAGCACTAATACACACAATACACGATACAATCTCAATATCGTTAGCCACCACTGTGCAGCGTGGTGTAGAGTAGAGTAACTGTTACTTCTGCGTCTCATCCGTTGCGAATTCGTACATCCCACCGAGCTTCGCCCCACAGTTCTTGCCAATGACATCGCTGCGAGCAGCGAATCTCACGTTCGACAAGGGGCTTCGCAACGTGTGGCACGTTCCCATTTTGACAACCCCCCCCCCCCGGCGGTCCTGCTCTCTCTGGCTGCCATTAATGCTATTTAATTATGCTTGTTGTGCGCCACTAATGAAATTTTATTAATTTTCTTCAAAGTTTTTCCACCCCCAGCCCCTTTGGGGAATTGTGGGTCTTATTAATCGACAGTGTCGACAAGGCAGTGTGTCACAAAAGCTGCTCCTTTTCGACGTGACAGTCAGGCTCGACCCCGGCAGAAGACCCTCACCGTCTCCTCTTCATCTGCATGTGGCAAAGATGCGAGCTGCATCTGCTTGCGTTGATTGAGGCATGAAGCATGCATCCAATGGCAACATTTGAGTACTTCTCAACACCTTCTTTTCAACTTTCCTTTGTAGCGACTTTTATCCGGCGGCGGATGGCAACTCTGGCCAAGGAAGCCAACAAACTGTATCCCAGAATATGCTGGAAAATGTAAATTGAGTTAATTAACATTAAATAACTTGCACCAAACAGGAACGTATTTAGAAAATAGCAGCAGTTGACATAAAGTATATATGTTCTTAGTCTGCATCAACATCAGAATCGATAAAGCCATGTCCTTCTATTCTTCCGTTCGTCCGTCAGTATGAAATCCTGGCTCTTAGAGACTACGACCTCCAATTTAGCTAACAATATATCTTATCATTACGCGCAGATAAAGTTTATTTTATTTTATTTTTTCGCCTTCGTAAAACAATAATAAAAACCGAATTGAAAGAGTAGTTGTAATGCTAGATTGTTAATTTCAACACAATGATTATCTTTGTCCAAATGATTTCTGTAAATATGGTTCTAACCCGATAATTAACAGACAAGTTTTTTTTTTTTTTTTTTTTTAAATTTCTTATTTATTAAGTGAAAAATCCGTACATCATAATATTGCCTAAACAAGAGAAATATTCTTAAGATTTACCAAACACTATATCAAAATGAGTGAAGTAGGAATAATTATCTTGGCAAGCCTTGCCCATTTGAAAACCCATGCCCTCCCCCGGGATTCGAACCCGGAATCCCTGTACAATAGTCAAATGCCTCAGGCTACTCATCTACAGGGGTCGGCAAAAGAGAAGTAATTTAAGAAATAGTTTTATACAGGCTTGCCCTGAAAAGTATGCAACACAAACAATAATGAAGGGTAGCGGGTACATATCAGTCGAGAATGCTAGACTATAACATTCGTTCTTGCTTTCTAAAAGCGTTTAGCAACACTGCTACACAAGTGCAGTGTAAAAATAGCATTTTATTTAATATTCGAATATCTTCCGGACATTGAAACACCCTGTGGTTGGCAATTCTGCAGCAAAGGAATCCAAATGTTCTGCAAAATAAATATGTTCATTATTTTTTTTTTTTTTTATTCTTTTTTTTATTTACTTGTTTTTGTTTTGTAAAGGGAACCAGAATATTCTTACAGTTCACAACTTTGTATTTATTTGTTGGTCTTGTTATGCTGGACATATGCAAAGGGCTGCCAGTCAAAGGGAAGTACATGAGAGATGGCAGCACTCCTTTTACATTTATGTGCATTTAAGAATTCAAGTTACATTTCCGGCCTCAGCTCTGTGCCAGATGTGGGGTCCCCCACACAGTTGTTTATTGGCATTTTATGCGTTTAGCTAATCGAGGCAATGTAATCCCCTTATTGCCATATATCGTATGTACATATGTATGTATGTGTGGCCTGGCATGTGTAACAAGTCTGTGCGTGCGATCAAAATATTGATAGATATGAGAAAATCAAAATTACATTTTCAAAGCGTGTAAAAAATGACATCACTTGAGACGATGCGAGTCTTATGCCCAGTCACTGTCACTGCCAATCGCCATGTCTGCTGGGAGGGAGTCTTGGGAGGGGGTTGGACATGTCGACACGTCGCTAAATGGCTTCAAAAGTCAATGGTGCAATAAAGACAAGTTGTGTTTTTTAGTTTCGCCCTTCCTCATCCCTCCTCTGACTGCAGATGAATGGCAGAGAATGCGTTTGTTATTATTTTGTTGACATACAAGGTGAATGCGCCGGAGCATGGCTTGTCATGGCTGGTTACGTGTGTAATGTGTGTGTGCAGATGCAGCCACAGCAGGCACCCAGGAGAGGAGAGGGGAGAAGAAGAGGGGAGCACAGCGGGAACGACAGCTGGATATTAATATGTCACCCGCAAGCTGCAGTTAGGCAAACTGACGACGGAGGCCAATCAACACACGCTGACGACAGTGCTGACAAGTCAGGAGTCACGTAACACGTAACTCACAATTTGCCGACTGGCAACTCGCGACGTCTTCCACCATTCTCTCTGGCCATCGCCTCCACTCCCCTGCGCCTGAAAGTGAATGCGGGCATCACGGCGGGATGTGTAACTCGGCGTTAAGCCGGAACTGTGGGGACAGATTTGATGGCACGCCAAGTTCCTCTTCTTGCCAAGAATCGAAGCAAATCAATGAATGAGTAAACGAGAGGGAGGGAGGGAGGGACGGAGGGAGAAAGAGGTAGTCAGCGCTTGAACAAACAAGCTTATGTAATGTGCTTTTTGGATTCTCCATTCACCCGTGTCACATATTGTTGCGTGTCTCCTGTTGCGCTCTTACCAACCTGGGAACCAACTCCACCTGCACCTCCTTCCCTTCCCCCTCCTCTGCTGCCGTATGTTTGCCTTGTGTTGCGTGTTTGCTATTGCGGCTTTTTGTTGCCTTTCCTTGCATTTTGCTCCAGTTGCATTTTACAATTTTCTGACAAAACAGATGGGAATTTGTGCCATCTGGACACGGGCCATAATCAGGCCGGGCACAGGTCGGCAGTCCCCAGTCCCCAGTCCCTTTTGGTTCGATTCCCAGTATATTTCGCTTAATTTCAGTGCACAAAATTATAGTGCACATTCAAGTTAAGGTATAATTAAAGCTAATTCTCACTGTAAGCGAGTTTGCTTAGTTGCAAGGATGATAATGACCCCAAAATACCCTGTAACTCTTTATAGTTTATGAAATAAGACTGTGCATAGTATTAATTAAAGTACAAGTATAAGAAGTACAGGAGGAAACAACAACGACATATATTTCTATTTATATATTCCTATTTTGGGTTTCGTATTTTAAAAGACAAGACAGAGTATTGAATAGTTTAGTCAAATTTAAGCAGGTTCCGTGCATTCTATTTGAAACAACAAACGAAAACCAGTAAGAAAGCGACAGTGGGTCCCTGCCTGGTAGTTCCAGTATGTACCCAATGAACAGCTTTGAAATTTCTCGCAGATGGCGCTCGCGCTTTGCGTTTGCCCGCCTCCCTTGTTAGCTGACGAAGCACTTGGTTTTATGTTCATACTTTCTTAAATAACTTCTGTGTTTATTGTCCGATCGGATTGTAATTGGGAGACTACGTAGATATTTCATTCAGCTTAGTATACGTTAAAGTCAGAAAGTTGTTCTTTTATACAGCGCTTACAAATTGAGTTCAAAAATAATATGATTTGCGGGGGCGGTGGGCGTGGCACTTAATATTTGAAATAAACTTGATCTGCGCCGAGTACATAGAAACCTTCATTCCAAATTTGGTGTCTCTAGCATTTATAATAGCTGAGATCTGTGTGTTCATCTGGTCAGACGGACATCAGGACTCGGACGAAGGCACATGGCCCGCTGGCTAGTGATCCTGAGCAAGATATAACTTTTGGGTCGCCTGTTACCTTTGCATTTGCACGTTAGTATCCCTTTTGACCATTTCAATGGTCGAAGGGTATAAAAATAGCTCAACTCTATTCCTATGATATGCCCAAAGAACTGACAGTGGAGCCCATGGATAAGTGGAAGCTTGCCGACAGCGACACATACCCTCATCACGGGTTGACGGCGCGGCATGCAGCATGTGGCATGTGCTCGACCAAGCGACTCGCATACATTTGAAATTGCCATATTTGTGGCACGACGCCTAAATATGTGAAATGCAGCCCACAATCGGCAATTGAAACAATATTCACACATGCCTGGAGACGTATATCGTATGTAAGTTATTCATATCTGCGGCGGGTCCTTGAACTCCTTGTCGCCTTCTTGGTCCCAGCTCGCAAGTCATTGAACCGCTCGCCAGACACGACCCAGACAAGTGGCTAGCGCCCTAGACCCGAACACAGTCCCAGTCCCGGTCCCGTACCCGGTCCCAGGGTCGCGTATCTGAGGTAAAACCAGATTAATCCAATCAACCGCAACCGCTGAGCAAATGTCTGTGGAAGTTTTGCAAGTGCCTAATTGATTAGAGATGCTCGTTTAGGGTTGCTTAAGCAGTATAGCACGAGTTCACAACATAAACATCTCACCAAACTGACCACGCGAGCCGATTGTTATTGTTTCTACTGTCTATCGCAAATCCGGATAATGCACCAAGCAAACTTATCGCGTTGGGTAGAACTTAGAACGATTAAGTTGCCCTATATGCTGATTTTAAAGTAGATTATAAGAATATTCAGCTAGGGATTGCAGTTTCAAAAAGTAAATAAAAAGAAAGGGGTTATTTGTTCACTTGAATATCTTCTGTGTTTATTCTCAGAACAGATTCTTATTTTGGGAATCTGTACATTATATGACCAGCTACCTGTATATGCTCAATTAAACAGTTGTATTTTTAATAAATGGCATTTTAATTGATTTAAAAAATTGAATATTTCATCTGCGGGGGCGGTGGGCTTGGCACCTAAAATTTGAATTGCTTTTTATCTGCATAATAATGATTAAATTAAATTAAATTAAACTCCAACATATTAAATTAATTTTAAATTTAATTACCTTAAGATTTTGTAAGCTTAAACTAAATTCTTAATTATTTTAAATTGAGTTTCCAAATAATTCTTTGTATCTGTATCTTAGCAAGCGCCGTTATGATCAGAGCGGCCAAGCGCCATAAGTCGAAGTGAAAAAGTGAGTTTTTAATTCAACGACGCTCAAATATTTATAAAGAATTAAAGTAACAAAATAGTTGTAACTATAGCTATATAAACTCTCGAATAAAACACTTAAAAGGAGCACGCGAATAAGGCAAAGTACCAAAACCAAGAAAGAAAACCGAAGCACGGCAATTCCAGCGGGTACGCAGCCGCCGTAAAGCAGGACAACGCGAGGGTCGTAACAACAACAACAACAACAAAAATAACACTTATTTCAAAATGGAGCCGACCAAAGGTACCAAAGGTCGCACTGCAACAACCAGCCAGGCCACCATGAATGCAATTTTACCCATGGGAGCCGTAAGAGGCAAAGAGCTAAGCCGTCGGGCCGCCAACACTATTGAGGATAACTCAGAAAACATGCTCGCGCGTGGTAAACCCAAGGCTGACCATAGCCCCATCAACAATGATAAGATCAACCGATCGACGTTGGGTAACTTGACCAACAATGTTAAGATCATGACGTTGCATCCCGGCGACGAAGAAACCACGAAAAAAGCCAGTGCAGCCTGACCAGCGAGTGCCAGTTCCCAAAAACTTGGCAGCTTCACCATCGCCCGATGATTTTAATAAGACTGAGGAGAGCCTCTGCTTGTCAGCTTTAGAGGATTTAGAGGATGTCTCCAGTTGTGATTCCATGCGACTGTCTGGCAATTTTGAGGCAGCGCAGCGTCGCTCAGCCAAACTCCAACAAAAGACTGAACAGACTGTGGCGGCCCCAACACAAGCATCTGAATCTATATTGATTGCTTCTGCCGCTGCGGCAATGGTTACGCCCGTGGCTCCTGTGCCCGAGGATGTGGAGGACTTCGACCGCAAGAATTCCACGGAATTGGATGATCCGTTCCAGGTTTCACATTACGCAATGGATATATTTAACTATTTGAAGAAGCGCGAGCCAGAGTTCCCCCATCACAGACTATATGCCGAAACAAGTTCATTTAACAACCTGGATGCGGACGCTCCTAGTCGACTGGATGGTCGACGTTCAGGAGATATTTGAGCTCAATCACGAGATTTTATATTTGGCCGTTAAAATTGTGGATCTCTATTTATGCCGCACGGTTATCATCAAGAAAAGACTGCAGCTTTTGGGTGTTGCTGCCTTTTCATTGCTTGCAAGTATGACAAACGCCAGCCGCCATTGATTGAAGAGTTTCTGGACATTTGCGATGGAGCTTACAATCACGACGAGCTGGTCAAGATGGAAATGGAAACGTTGCACACCATCAACTACGATCTCGGTATACCGCTCTCCTACCGGTTCTTGCATCACTACGCTCGCTGTGCCAATGTGCAAATGCTTACACTGACATTGGCTCGCTATATTCTGGAGCTGTCGCTGATGGACTATGCCACCGTTGGGTTCAGTGACTCGCAGATGGCTTCGGCTGCTCTGTTCATGGCACTGCGCATGCACGGCGGCGTTGGTAACTTGAGTAACCAAACTTGGACTTCGACTCTAATATACTATACGGGATATCAACTGGCAGAGTTTGCTGAATTGGTGCCGGTGCTGAATGCAGGACTGCATCGTAAACCACGAACCACCATTAATACAATAAGGAACAAGTACTCGCAGAAGATATTCCATGAGGTGGCCAAGGTGCCGTTGTTAACCAACGAGCAGATGTTCCAAAGCAATCTAGACTCGAATGACAGCAACTCGGGCACCTGATCGACGACAGAATTGCGATGGCTTTCTACACCGTTGTAACGCCAATTAGCCAAATTGATAATGAGCAACAAATGTTACGCTTCACTAGGAATTAAGACGCTTCATTTATTAAATCGAATGGATAATGACCAACGCAATCCAGCCGAATAACAATATTATTATATCATCTACATTATGTTCATATATTTTATCATTTTATTGAAATTCCCATTCATTGGTAAACCAATGATTTATTACCGAACACAAACAGAACAAAATAAAATGGGGAAATTCAATAAAATGATAAAATATATGAACATAATGTGGATAATATAATAATTATGACTATTATTGCCCCCATATTTTATATTAACAACTTTTTTCTGTTTGCCTTCAAGTTAAATATTTTGTTTACATTTAAAAATATCAACACCGACCGTCCTACCCTATATCGACAAAAACTGTTTTATTTCATCCTCATCCCAAGCCACTTAACACATAAACATCAAATTAAATGTATTTTACTTACTTATAATCTAATCTCATTCAGTCGACTGCATTTAGTCGACTTTAAATTATTTAAATAAATAAATATAAATGATTTACACACATCTTCAAGCCAAATTTTGTGCCTCTATCTTTTATAATAGCTGAGGTCTATTTGTACATCGATACCGATGAAAAGTCATACGCCTGGCGATGCTAGTCTATGAATGACAATTTTAATGAAGTAACACATTCAAAATATTATATAATTTGATATGATATGAAGTGTGAATTGACATAGCATGTGCTAAGCTGGATTGGGCTAATTAGCCAAAGTAAAATCTCTTGCCTCGAGTGCTGTCCTTCGTATCTTATTCGGATGTGAACAGTCTCGCTTGCAAATGAATCTGAATTCTCTGGAGAATTGAAGCCAAATAAAAACGCTTTTGCAAATTAACTTGGCTGTCCCAAAGATTAATGAGGTATGCAACCAGGTCAGAGAGGCGACTTAGAAGCGCAATGGGACAAGTCTACTTCGTGTACGTCAGAGTGCGCATAGATAAACGCGGCGTGCTGCACACATGCACACACATGTATACACACACACACACACAAACAAACGCACACATACACAGCACCACACATACACGTATTTGCACTAATGCTCAAGTTTGGATGCATGAAAAACTTGCAGCGTTGTGGCAATTTTTTAGTATTTTTCAATGGGCGTGTGCAGCACAGTTGTATCAGTGGGGGCGTGGCAGCGCACATACAGATACAGAAAAGAATGGCGGTATGCAGCTGCTAGAGACTACCTTAAATGTTCCATCTCTGCGCGTGTGTGTGTGAGTGTGCATCTTTCGAGAATTTGGCACACACGCATAAAGTTCTCTTTCTCATACACAGACGAAGGCAGAATGGCACGTACACACAGTTAGGAATTCATGTGTAAGCAACAAATAAATAAACAAATAGAACGGGGTCCATTGTGCCCTCCGAATCGTCGAATGGAACGACAAGCGGAGTCCTTTAAGTCCTTTCTCGTGTTGGCGCCGACTAAAGATGCAGAAGGGTTGCCAACTGCGGCAATTAAAAGCCAAGCAAGCAGGCCACAAATTACTTAACCGAATACATTCAGAGATAGCCCGCTAGAAAAGAACTCCCACTCCAGCTCGTACTCAGATTTGCACTCACAAGCAGTACACAGCAGAGCTGAACTTCACAGTAAAGCCAGATCTCTCGGTTGATAGTTTCAACAGTTGGGAAACATGGCAAATACGTAGCTCACACAGTTAACTAAGCAATGCAATACAAGAAGCTGTTTCAGGGACCTTCTTCTTAAATGATATACACTGCGCGTCATCAGGTTCTTTGATGTGAAATATTTGGCAGACTGCTTAAGCTAGAGCTATGCAAACTTTTTTCCTGATAATTTCAATAATTTTTAAAATGAAAAGTTAAAATTCAATACAAATGGTTTTAAATGGATTTTTATATAAATAATAAGGAAAAACAATTCATAAATGAGTAAATCAAAATTGGGTCATCAGAATAGCGCCCCCTACGTTAATATGAATATGTTCAGTTAATTTCGAAAAAAAATGTTAAACTTAACAATTTTACATACTAATTTGAATATTTTAGAAGCTAATTAATAATGTGTTGTCCCTCCTTTGTTAACAAGGACTTCACACATTCGATTGGGAAGCAGTGTAGAATAACCTGCATTCTATTTCTTAGAGGATCCCTTCAGGGACCTTCCTAGCTGATATAAAGTTCTATAAATTAGTGGCAATTATTGTAGATTCCTGTATGAAAATGTTATTTATATATTTTTAGTAAGACCTCCGTACAGTTACACAGAATAAGCTGAATCTGCGAGCTGTATTTTGCTGCTAGCTTGATGGCCCACAGACAGTTAACAGTCTAAAATTACTTGTGTGCATTGTAGAGGTCTTACTGGCTACCCCCTTTGATGCAGCTCTCTGTAAGCTGACCTCAACAGTTCAGCCAGTCAAAGAGCATCAGACTCGATGCATACGACCTTGGCTGCGATACCCTCCGCTCCTGCTCCTGCTGGGGCATCCAACAGCGTGAACATCACCTCTGTCGAGGCCAACCTCGATGGATGGAGAGGGGAAAGAAGATGCCAGAAAAATGGGACAACTGCGGAAATGATAACGACGTGTGGCAGACAGACAAAAGCGTCGTCGACTGCTGAGTGGCGCGTGCCCCGACTTGGGCTCCCTCCTGCGTTCTCCTCTTTCTCCTGCTCCCCCCGCACCACCACGTTGTGGGAAGCCGTATAAGCCGATTATAAATTTAATTACATGCGCCCAATTATGCCCTCAGTGCGACGACCTGATCGTGGACAAGGTCCTCTTGTCCTCTGCCCTTGCAGCAGCATGTTTCATGTGTCTGGTGCAGCACGTGCCTCGCCGTGTCGCCGACTCCGGCTTCGGGAGCTGTGTAACCGTCTGAGCTGGGAATTAAGCGAATAAAAGAGATGAGCCGCAATTTTATCTGCTGTTGTGCCACTTGGGCAAGTGACCAGTCCCCTTCTTCTTTTCCTTAACCGTCTGCCAGGGAGACTGTTCCCCAAATGGGACTGTCAATTGCGAGTTCAGGTTCGAATTGCGTAGCCTCAGTCGGGGCAACAGTCGTATCATTGATTTCATCAGGTTGATCTCTGTCATGCGAGTCGGAAATGCAGTTAATCCATTGAAGTTCTGAGTCATGTATTCCCCAAGGAATTCCCAAGAATCTCATTAGGGCAGGGTACAAGAACCCAGAGCCCTTAGTCGAGGGACCAAGTAGACCCAAAGCCTGAGGTCAGTTTGCCGTTAATGTGATTAGCGTTAAAATTAAAATGCTTTTACCCAACAACAACAACAACAACTTGGGGTCAATCAATTCATCCAAGAGTAAAAGGGTCCCGACCCGCTTGTGTTTTGTAATTCTAATGGGGCAAGTGGAGTAGAGGCAAGTCTGGCTTATTGCTTGATGCCTTCGATGACAAGGTGTCAAGGCTGCCAAGTGGCGAGGGGGTCAAAGGTGATGGCCGCTAATTACGTTGCCGGACATTGGGACAGACGTGCCGATGAGCTAAAGTCAAATGCTCATTAATTAGAAATGGATTTGCCGTAACCCAAGCTGTCACCTCATCTGTGGCCAGCCCTGTCGCGTGTGTGGAGTGTTGCCACGCAGAGAGAGAGAGGGAGAGAGAGAGAGAGGAAGGGAGGCAGGGAGGTGGACGCAACCTTGTTACGAAATTCCTATCTAATGGATCAGGGGACAAAGTGTGCGAGTCTGTTGAGTAATTAACTGCAGCAGCTCAAAGGTTGTGTTTGTGGCAAAAGACTCTGCCCAACGGGACCTGTAGCCTGTTCTGCATCCTGTCCTTCCCCACTTCCTCTTCACCCTTCCGTTTCTCCCCTACCTTCGCACATGCTTCATGGCGCATGGCGTTATCAATTTCCATTTAGTTCGTGGCCTGCAAATGTAACGCAGACAAGCGAATCAAATTCCAGCACCGCAGTCCACAGAGAACTTTTCCGTTTTTCCACCTAATTGATTTCTGGCCTTTGGCCCACAATTAACGATGCACTATGCAATATTCAATTTCCTCCTAACAAAGGGGGGCCATTTTGATAACCTTGCAATATTGTTGTCACTGTATGCACCCTAACATAATTACCACATGGTTAGTTAATGGAAAACAGCTAAGGTTGTCCTTGTTGGCTCTCACAAAGTTTTAATTGGTTGAAAGTCTTCTTCAGCTGATGGATTGATTCGATTATAATTCCTAAGAATCTAATCTGAGTTGCTGAGTTAATTAGAGAGTGCTAGAGTAGATATCCTTGAGCTTATAAAGTATTTACACTTTATTATGTATGTACATATTAGACTGCTGCATGCGAATACGTGTACATTTATTTGCTACTTGGCAGCACTTTAGAGGTGCACGCAAAAATACTGTACTCATATTTTACTGTACCACATTGAAATAAATGAATACACTAGCTGTCAATACTGGCAATATTCACTCTTTTTTTGCAATCTCAGTCCTTTTCACTTTTTTTCTGTATATTGTTAGGTATTTATTTATAATAATTCGATTTCTTTTTATTTTAAAATACTATTGACACTTGCGTTTGCGTCTTGGCATCTTTGCTTCGATTGTCTCGATCTTAGCTATCGACTTACCGCCACACGGCCGACAACTTAAAGAGTAGTGTTGAGTAAGTTCCAAATATCGGATATAAACAAAGTGAGAAGCCAACTGACAAATTACACATATCAGTTGCAATTAATGATCTAAATCATAATCAAATCAATTATAAACAAAGTTAATTGACTTACAATATATGTATATTTGTATATTTATTAATTGTATATATTATATATGTATGTTGTATATTGTACATGTATATTTTATGACTCTGTTTTAATATCTCTTTCAACACTGAAATAACATTCCAATTCATTCATCAAAATAACCACACGCCCAGCTAGGTACAGAGCTGTCTTCATAGATTACTTTATAGCCAGGCATAATACATAAATCCCCTTCCGGCCCGATTTTAATATTTGAAAATGGCTTTAAATTCCCAACGAGTGCACTTTAAATTTTCGTGCAGGGGAACCGCAAAAACTCCGTAGCGGCTACGGCTAGCATATTCCAACAAAGGCTGCAAAGACCGAAATGAGGAATAGAAAATGGGGAAATGGGGAAAATTGGGCGCTTGTAGGCGTTGGCAACACGTGGCCAGCAAGGCAGCCCGCCGGCCGGCAATGTGCAGAAAGGACCGTAATCAGAAGTGGGCGGGTGGGAGTCCCGAAACTCTCGCTTGGTTATCATGCGAAATTATCATAAAATGGTGTCTTAAAATATTTAAGTTTACTTTTTGTGGCTTCTCGCTGTTGCATGTTTCTTGTTCTTCTTCTCCTTGTTGTTGTTCTGGCTGTTCTGGTTGTTGTTGCTGGTGCTTTAACGCCGCGCTGTTTAAACATTGATAAGCCGCTCCCAGCTGCAAATGGCCAACACAAAAGGGCATGGCTGGAGAGGAGTGGGGGAAGGAATGAAGACCTGGCATATTCTCGCCTGGTCACTATTTTATTTCGCCATTTTATGTACAGAAGTTCGGACATTAATTTTATATACGACTGTGTTGACCAAATATTTGTCCTGACTTGAGTTTTTTATACCAGTTGATGTTGTTGTTGTTTGTGTTGTTGTTCATGTTTATGTTGTTGCTGTTGTTGTTGTTGTTTATGTTGCTGTTGCTGTCTTTATTCCCAATGCTATTTGTAGAGACAATGAGAGTGGTTCGTGTGCGGGACGACATTATATTTAGTTGCAGCCATCTAAGGCAGCAGCATGTAGGGGATAGAGAGAGGGAGAGAGAGGGGAAGCAATGCAGCAGTGAGGATGTTGCAAGCTGCTCTGCAAACTGAAACTACTCCCGGAAGTGACTTGGAAGTTATGCACCAGACCAGGCACATGAACACGTGCGCCGTGTGTGGGTGTGTAGAAGTGTGCAGGTGTGTGTGGGTGTGTGCACACATCACTCAGCAGCAGCGTCATAAAAATAGCAACTACATCAACTACGGGAACAGCAGCAACAACAACAGCAATAGCAACAGGAGCTGCAACAGCTACGACATTGCACGGAAATAGAAATACATTTTGCAAGTCGCAAGGTCCCAAGCGGAAGCTCATCATGGCAAGGTGATGTGCGTTGTGAGGCTGTGAGGGAGTGGGACGGGGAGGGGTAGGTGGTGCTGTTGTTGGTGGTGGTGGTGTGACTGAGGTGGCTTCGTGGGCGACGACAAACTGCAGCCGTTTTGTAAATCACTTGTTGAAAGCGTTGGCAACGTGTCCACTAATCGCATTAGCGCACGCAATCTTTGCCTCCTCCACTCCCCTTCCCCCGTCTCCCCTCTTCCCTTTGTCCATGTTAAATGAGAAATTATATTTCCTAAGCAACGATCAGTCAAGAACCAAAAGTTCTTGCACACGCCAAAAAGCCAGCAGCAATTGACTTAACACTCTCCCTCTCTCTCTCTCTCTCTGTCTCCCTCTCTTGCTCTCTCCCCCTCTCTCATTTCATTACGAGTATTTTGATAGTATATACAGTATAAGCCCCTGCATACCCTGTACACGAGGCGAATAAACAAAGTAACTATTATTATAGCCTGCAGCAAGTGAACATTGACATACCCTAGTCAAATTTAATGTGGGGTATAATGCACGAGATAAATGTGACTATTGACTGAACTAAATTGGAATTACCAAAGACAATATACAGAATGAATGTGTAACAAACAGAAGTAGGAGAAGTTATATCTATATATAATATAGATAATATATATACATTATTCACTATATAATATATTTTAATATTAATTATTTAAAATAATTCTTTGTATCTAATTCAGTCGACTGTATTTAGTTGACTTTAAATTAATTAAATAAATAAAAATAAATAAAATATATATGGCGTATAAATATAGAGTGATAATTTCAGAGTTTGAAAATTGATATGTTTCTCAATTAATTTGAGTTTGCTTGATATTTAATTGATTCAAATAAGGTTATGTAGAGTCTTCCGCTAAGGAATTAACATGAAAAAAGGTTCTATATTTGCAGGAGTCTACCTAAATATAACTGAAGGCGCTCAGTTTACTGAGTATCAAATGCTCTGGCACTCTTGTAAATTGCCTTACTGTCCTGGGATGCACTCTCTCTCTCTCTCTCTCTCTATCTCTCTCTGTCTCTCGCTACTCATTCCTCTGCCAATATTTGCATTAATAGAAGCTACGCGTTATGAATTTCGTAAAATGCAATAAAAATAGAAGACAGAGAGAGAGAGAGAGAGAGTAGAGTGAAGGGAGGGGAGAGAAGGGGAGGAGGAGAGGAGAGGAGAGAGGGCTGGAGTTGAATGATGCCAAACATAATCTTCCACCTAAGCGTTTTATAGTGCTGTAAACATTTTAAAATGAACCGTGTTCCGGAAAATCCGCTTATTGCCATCGCATCAGTCGCCTTCCCTCTCCCTTCTCGCACTCCTCCCCCTCTCTGTCTCTCTAAATCAATCTCTTGCTGTCTCTTTTTCTCAACAATTTTTTCGCTCGTGCGCTTCTTTTGTCTGCCACATAAACATGGAGAGAGAGGAATAAAGAGAGAGGCAGGGAAGAGAGAGAGAGAGAGAGAAAGAGAACAAAATTGCGGAAAACTGGAAAAGTTAGACGGGGAAATCTGTTGTGTTTCAACGCAATTAATGAAATGGAAGAAGGCGTTTGCCCCGAAACTTTTTCCGGCCATGCATCAATCCCAATTTCGCAATTTGATCTGCGGGGCGTGAGTGGAATTGGTGCCGTGATTTGGCTGCGCTGTGCGACAAGGCCAATTTCAAAGTTGGGCCCACGCACACACACACACACACACATATATACACCCTACTTATGTGGCTAAAGAGCCGTCTGTCCCACAAAGCCGCCGTCTAAGCCGCAAACACAAACGGAACTGGCAAAACGGGATGACATGTCGCCTCGATTGACGGGCCCCCCCCTTCCTCCCCTTTGCCGCTTGCTGTCTCCCACTGTCGGAACAACTTTGCGTTTTTAATTAAATCTGCTGACTCAAGCACAGGCTGTCTGCCACGCCCATACGCCCATACGCCCAGCAGGCGGAGAGTTTACCAAAGTGGAAAGTGGATGCAGTTGACGCGTGATCGCATGCTGTGCGCGACACGTGGCGCGCTGCTTCATTCACAATTTCATTCACTCACTCATCCACACACACACACTCACATACTCACACACACACTCACTGGTTATTCATTCATTCATTCATTTATCAGGTGTGTGAGCTTCGTGTCGGTTTCGTGCCGTAAAATATGCCAAAGCAATCAATCAAAATTAAAATCGAGCCCTTGTTTATGCGCCTCCCTCGGCGAGGAGTATACAAATTATTACACCAGACACGTATTGGCATCAATCATGATGAGTTTGAGAGCCTGATTCACATTATATTAACGACTGATTCTGATTTGCAGTTCTGAGTAGGTGACTAGGTCAACTTACAAACCTTTAACTCATTTGTTTCCTTATAGGGATTAACATTTAAGATCTATCCAAATAATTGAAAGCTTATAACACTGATTAGTTTGCCGATAAATCAGATAATTAAAGCACATATTTTTATATTCATTAACATTTGCATTATAATAGAATCTTTCGGATATATTTATTATACGATATATTATACTTTAAAGTGTATGCATTTTTTCAGTGATTAAATATGATTTCAATATTTTTTTAGACTCTTCTATAACTTAAGGTAAGTAAACTTAAAAAGAAAAACAACTAAAAAAGATTCTTTTGACTTTCAAGAACATTTGATTATCTTTTATACGATATATTATAACAATAATAGTAAAACAAGATAATATTTTATTTTTAAAAGAATTTTAAAGTTACCATTATTTTCAGTGATTTTTGAATTCGTTTAATTCGATTGTTTTATAACTTAAAAAGTTTTCATAATAAATGCATAATATTTGTAGTTTATTTATAATATAATTGCCTCACTACTCAGCCATTACACTGCATTTACAGGGTATTTGTCAGTCAATCAGTCCTTTCTCTGTGCAGCCTCTTCTGGTGCGATTTCTGATTGATTCGATAACCGTAGCAAAATGTATCTGCGCCTTTTGATGAGCTGCCACAGTTGAGGCGACCCTTGAACACCGCAGGTGATAAAATCAACCACGTGCAACACTTGGATGCCCCCCAAGGGGAGTATGATGTAGGCGTGGCTGTGCCCTTGTGCCCCATAAATTGCGCGCTTTTTTAATTTCAAGCCGAGTGAATTGATGGCATTTGGCCTGCAGAGTTCGCACGGCGGGGAGGGGTGAGGAAGTCAGCATTGCGTCGAGCTAATGGCAGCAAATCTAAGCAGCGCATAAGTAATTCGCTGAGAAACGGGGGAGGAGCAGGAAGAGAAGGAGGGGGGGCGGTCCTTTTGATTTATTTGGACAACATGTCACACACGTAGTAATTCCGCTTGGAATTATGAAAAAAAATATGCAAATGGTCGTCGCTCAAACATGGCGAGCAACATTTCGTTGTCGCCAGTGTCGCACAGCAGCCCAGACTCGGGTTCAACGGGTCGTATGCGTAACGCCAATTTAAAGAGCCCACAGCAAACCGATTTAAAATGACATGTGTGTGTGGAATGAAGTATATATACATATGTGTGTGTGTCTCTCTCTGTTTGTGTGTGTTTACTCTGACCAAAAAACGTGCTAGGCCTGGCAAATGCGCAACGGCAACGGCAGCGGGACCAGCATCGAGCCAGGTCGCAGCCCACATTAAACACAAGCTGGACACACATCCGTATCCAGCGGGAGCAACGTGTGGCAGGTGCGCTGGTGTGTGGGTGTGGCAACTTTGTGGGCAGCTGAGCAGCCCATTGGGCGGCCGTGGAGGTCCCAGCGCGAGCGTTTTGATTGAGAGCGTGTACAAATATTGCTCTGGATGTTTTAAAAACAAACACATGGGCAGCAGCAGCAGCAACAACAACAGTAACAGTAACAGCAGCAGCAGAGCAGAGACAGTGGCAGAGGCAGAGACAGAGACAGAGACAGCGGTAGAGGCAGCTACAATAAATAGAGCGAGTGGACCAATATACACACGGAAATATTGCAAAACTGGCAAAATAAAAGAAAAATAAATGGCAACAGAATTAGCTATGAACTGGCCTGACTGGCAGACACCCTATGAAAACTTAAAGGCAAAGAAAAGAAGGAGAGGAAAAGTACAAAAATGAAAACAAAGTGAAAACTTCCCTCAAGCAGTCTTCACTGCTCTGCAAAATGTCGACTGGCAGATAACCTATAAAATGCCTAAAAGTGCTGAATATTTTGTATATGCTGCAGGGTATCTACTGCTCGAATGCTGCCTACCTTTCGCAGGTGGTTGATTTGTTTTACTTCTCCCTGGACTCTGCAAAACCTAAAGTTGCGCTGACAATGATGGATGGGTCGAGCTGGATATAAAGATTAGATTAGATAATGTCCAGACAATGGCCGGGGATGGACTGGACTGGACTGGACTGAGCTGGAGTGGCCCGTCGTCATGTCATGTTCATGATGATATCCGCTGGAGATTGACAAAGCGAAATCACAGTCAGATCACTAAAAAGGATTATACTTTCCCTTCCTCTCTCTCCCTTCCTCTCTCTCCCTTCCTCTCTCTCCCTTCCTCTCTCTCTCTCCGCTCTCTCCCTGCTCCTCTTTAGTTTGTGTACTCTTCATTGCAGATCAAAGAATTGCGACCAATGAAATATGTAAATATTCCTAGAAACAATTATGGGATGGCAAACAGAAAGCACAGCAATCGTTGGATAAGCAGCCAAACTGTATGAGAAGCGAAGGAAAGGGAGGGAGAGTCTTATGAGGGTGTCCACACTGAGCTGGCCTTAGCAGATTTCTTATCACTTCCCTGCGAAGTCCCAAGTCAACACCCACTTTCCTGCAGGCGGGCACTTAATGAACTTAACTAAGTGGGGCAAGCCGAGGAGTTTTTTGGTTTTTCGCTTTTCGCTTTTGCTTTTTTTTTTTAAAACCTTTCGGCGCGGATTGTCGATTTCTTTATTGTTGTTAACTTAACTCGATTTATATATTCAGCGCTTTGTCCCTTCCTTCTCTTCACTGCACTTTGCAGCATAATTTCAGCTTACATCGGGGCTAAGCCAACAACACCAACAGCAACAACATTAAGCATAATAATAATAATAACGACAGCAGCAGCAGCAGCAGCAACAAAATCAGCAGAAGGAGCAACAGCAACAGAAAAGGTCGTAAAATGTTGCCTCTAACAGCAAACAAAGAAAAGTGCCACAAACAAAAACAGCGCCAACTCAAATAAAACTACTTGAAAGTGGGCAACGCCAGCAGCATTGGGAGTTGGAGGCGTGCCAGAAGAATTTTCAATGAAACCCAAAATAAAGAATTTCTGTTCAAGTCAATAAACTAAAGGCAAAGGTAAGCTTGAACCTTGAACCGACTGCAGATTCAGTCTCAGTCTCTGCCTCAGTCTCAGTCTCAGTCTCAGTCTCAGTCTCAGTCTCAGTCTCAGTCTCAGTCTCTGCCTCAGTCTCACTCTCAGTCTCACTCTCAGTCTCACTCTCACTGTCACTCTCAGTCTCAGTCTCAGTCTCAGTCTCTGCCTCAGTCTCACTCTCAGTCTCAGTCTCAGTCTCAGTCTCAGTCTCTGCCTCAGTCTCACTCTCAGTCTCACTCTCAGTCTCACTCTCACTCTCACTGTCACTCTCAGTCTCAGTCTCAGTCTCAGTCTCAGTCTCAGTCTCAGTCTCAGTCTCAGTCTCAGTCTCAGTCTCAGTCTCAGTCTCAGTCTCAGTCTCAGTCTCAGTCTCAGTCTCAGTCTCAGTCTCTGCCTCAGTCTCAGTCTCAGTCTCAGTCTCAGTCTCAGTCTCAGTCTCAGTCTCTGCCTCAGTCTCAGTCTCAGTCTCAGTCTCAGTCTCAGTCTCAGTCTCTGCCTCAGTCTCAGTCTCAGTCTCTGCCTCAGTCTCAGTCTCAGTCTCAGTCTCAGTCTCAGTCTCAGTCTCAGTCTCAGTCTCAGTCTCAGTCTCAGTCTCAGTCTCAGTCTCAGTCTCAGTCTCAGTCTCAGTCTCAGTCTCAGTCTCAGTCTCAGTCTCAGTCTCAGTCTCAGTCTCAGTCTCAGTCTCAGTCTCAGTCTCAGTCTCAGTCTCAGTCTCAGTCTCAGTCTCAGTCTCAGTCTCAGTCTCAGTCTCAGTCTCAGTCTCAGTCTCAGTCTCAGTCTCAGTCTCAGTCTCAGTCTCAGTCTCAGTCTCAGTCTCAGTCTCAGTCTCAGTCTCAGTCTCAGTCTCAGTCTCAGTCTCTGCCTCTGCCTCAGTCTCAGTCTCAGTCTCAGTCTCAGTCTCAGTCTCAGTCTCAGTCTCAGTCTCAGTCTCAGTCTCAGTCTCAGTCTCAGTCTCAGTCTCAGTCTCAGTCTCAGTCTCAGTCTCAGTCTCAGTCTCAGTCTCAGTCTCAGTCTCAGTCTCAGTCTCAGTCTCAGTCTCAGTCTCAGTCTCAGTCTCAGTCTCAGTCTCAGTCTCAGTCTCAGTCTCAGTCTCTGCCTCTGCCTCAGTCTCAGTCTCAGTCTCAGTCTCAGTCTCAGTCTCAGTCTCAGTCTCAGTCTCAGTCTCAGTCTCAGTCTCAATCTCAGTCTCAATCTCAGTCTCTGCCTCAGTCTCAGTCTCAGTCTCAGTCTCAGTCTCAGTCTCAGTCTCAGTCTCTGCCTCTGCCTCAGTCTCAGTCTCAGTCTCAGTCTCAGTCTCAGTCACAGTCTCATTCTCAATCTCAATCTCAATCTCAATCTCAATCTCAATCTCAATCTCAATCTCAATCTCAATCTCAATCTCAATCTCAATCTCAATCTCAATCTCAATCTCAATCTCAATCTCAATCTCAATCTCAATCTCAATCTCAATCTCAATCTCAATCTCAATCTCAATCTCAATCTCAATCTCAATCTCAATCTCAATCTCAATCTCAATCTCCAATCTCCAATCTCAATCTCAATCTCAATCTCAATCTCAATCTCCAATCTCAATCTCAGTCTCAGTCTCAGTCTCAGTCTCTGCCTCAGTCTCAGTCTCAGTCTCAGTCTCAGTCTCAGTCTCAGTCACAGTCTCATTCTCATTCTCAATCTCAATCTCAATCTCAATCTCAATCTCAATCTCAATCTCAGTCTCAGTCTCAGTCTCAGTCTCTGCCTCAGGTCTCAGTCTCAGTCTCAGTCTCAGTCTCAGTCTCAGTCACAGTCTCATTCTCATTCTCAATCTCAATCTCAATCTCAATCTCAATCTCAATCTCAATCTCAATCTCAATCTCAATCTCAGTCTCAATCTCAATCTCAATCTCAATCTCACAATCTCAATCTCATCTCAGTCTCAGTCTCAGTCTCAATCTCAATCTCAATCTCAATCTCAATCTCAATCTCAATCTCAATCTCAGTCTCAGTCTCAGTGTCAATCTCAGTCTCAGTCTCAGTCTCAGTCTCAGTCTCAGTCTCAGTCTCAATCTCAGTCTCAGTCTCAGTCTCAGTCTCTGCCTCAGTCTCAGTCTCAGTCTCAGTCTCAGTCTCAGTCTCTGCCTCAGTCTCAGTCTCAGTCTCAGTCACAGTCTCATTCTCAATCTCAATCTCAATCTCAATCTCCAATCTCAATCTCAGTCTCAGTCTCAGTCTCAGTCTCAATCTCAATCTCAATCTCAATCTCAATCTCAGTCTCAGTCTCAGTCTCAGTCTCTGCCTCAGTCTCAGTCTCAGTCTCAGTCTCAGTCTCAGTCTCAGTCTCAGTCTCTGCCTCAGTCTCAGTCTCAGTCACAGTCTCATTCTCAATCTCAATCTCAATCTCAATCTCAATCTCAATCTCAATCTCAATCTCAATCTCAATCTCAATCTCAATCTCAGTCTCAATCTCAATCTCAATCTCAATCTCAATCTCAATCTCAATCTCAGTCTCAGTCTCAGTCTCAATCTCAATCTCAATCTCAATCTCAGTCTCAGTCTCAGTCTCAGTCTCAGTCTCAGTCTCAGTCTCAGTCTCAGTCTCAATCTCAATCTCAATCTCAATCTCAATCTCAATCTCAATCTCAGTCTCAATCTCAATCTCAATCTCAATCTCAGTCTCTGCCTCAGTCTCTGCCTCAGTCTCAGTCTCAGTCTCAGTCTCACTCTCAGTCTCAGTCTCACTCTCAGTCTCAGTCTCAGTCTCAGTCTCAGTCTCAGTCTCAGTCTCAGTCTCAGTCTCAGTCTCAGTCTCAGTCTCAGTCTCAGTCTCAGTCTCAGTCTCAGTCTCAGTCTCAGTCTCAGTCTCAGTCTCAGTCACAGTCTCATTCTCAATCTCAATCTCAATCTCAATCTCAATCTCAATCTCAATCTCAATCTCAATCTCAATCTCAATCTCAATCTCAATCTCAATCTCAGTCTCAATCTCAATCTCAATCTCAATCTCAATCTCAATCTCAATCTCAATCTCAATCTCAATCTCAGTCTCAATCTCAATCTCAATCTCAGTCTCAATCTCAATCTCAATCTCAATCTCAGTCTCAGTCTCAGTCTCAATCTCAATCTCAATCTCAATCTCAGTCTCAGTCTCAGTCTCAATCTCAGTCACAGTCACAGTCACAGTCTCAGTCTCAGTCTCAGTCTCAGTCTCAGTCTCAGTCTCAGTCTCAGTCTCAATCTCAAACTCAATCTCAATCTCAATCTCAATCTCAATCTCAGTCTCAATCTCAATCTCAATCTCAGTCTCTGCCTCAGTCTCTGCCTCAGTCTCAGTCTCAGTCTCACTCTCAGTCTCAGTCTCAGTCTCAGTCTCAGTCTCAGTCTCAGTCTCAGTCTCAGTCTCAGTCTCAGTCTCACTCTCAGTCTCTGCCTCAGTCTCAGTCTCAGTCTCAGTCTCAGTCTCTGCCTCAGTCTCAGTCTCAGTCTCATTCTCATTCTCATTCTCAATCTCAATCTCAGTCTCAGCCTCAGGCTTCTCAGCTTCAGCTTTAGGCTCCTCTGCCGTAGCCTCAACCTTAACCTCAATCTCCACCTCAGACTCAACCTTAACCTCACTCTCATTCGCAGTTGCTGTAGTTCGTATCTATTCTACTAAAATTTGTGTTAATTTGTCTAAAGGTTTTTAACCTCTACAACTTTCTGCCTTGGCATTTTAACTAGTTATCATATGTGAATATATTCTCCATCGTACTATGAACACAGAAGATATGCAAGAAAACATTTCTCTCTGCTTGAGTTTGCTTGAGTTAGAACAGCACGAAGGATATCTTGTCTGTCTCGACTGTACCTTTCTTCATTTGTTTTCTGTAAAGCTTGCAAATATTTTGAAATTATTTCGACTAATGCGGCAATCCTTCAGTTCAACAACCTCTTGCTCTCCACCCATAGAATCCTCTCTTCAAAGTCATTCTTAGCATACTTTGCAGCTACAAACTCCCCTGGCGAAGCAGCCCAATTAGCCACAGCTCGTCTCGTATTGCATTATGCGCAACTGGAGGTGCTGCCCCAAAAAAAGTATTATATCCATTTGTTAACTCCCACAGGCAGGCACGGACTGTGGGACTAGACCAAAGTATTCGCCTCAATGCACTCTTGGCTTCCATTCACGTTATTCCAGCAGGTATACCCTGTACGGCGTGTATGGCGAGGTACCTTCTCAGTACCTACACAACCAAATAGACTTGGCATCATTTGGAGTAATTTCTTCAAGTTATATTTTCTCATAACAGAGATAGAGTGCGAGTGGAGGCAGAGAGGTAGTCGTCAGGGAGGGCATTCAATTAGGGGAGTACATAAATATGACTGATGATTCGACGCATACCTTTCCTGCGGGGCGGTGGGCGGGGCATTATCAGCACAACGTGGGCTCCTTATGCTGTCCCATTTTGCGTAAAGCATTCGTTAGTCGCGCCAATAGGTACTCGACTCTAATTAGGACTCTCTTTCCGCATAACTTGTCCCGCCCTCGTCTTCTTCTTTTCTTCTTCTTCTTCTTCTTCTTCTTCTTCTTCTTCTTCTCCTTCTTTATCATCATTTCCTTTAGCGGGATTTGCGTCCGTTATGATTTTTGCCTGTGCAAAGTAGAAACTTTTCGCGGGTTCTGCATTTTGTTTTGCCAAGTGGAAAATATTCGACAAGCTGAGCAGCTTTTTGCCGCCAAAGGGAAGTTTCGCCATTCAGAGAATGTTTCCTAGTTCGCCAGTTGGCCATTAAAACGAACCGGACGAAAACTTTTGTGTGCTACAATATAACATAAGTTGATGCGTATTTACGCGCGACATACTCGTATGCGTATTTATAGGTAGTTTACCCTGTGCGAATTGTGTGCGGTGTATAGGTTTGTGAAGACTACAACTTGCGCTATTCTATTGAGGCTCATCACCACAGAGAGCTGATCTAAAATACCCTGTAAAGATATGTTGGTTAGGGTATATAATTGCAGGACAACGTTACTCTTTTAAATACTTTGAAGTTGTTAAGGGCCACATCTGCATCGATTGCCAACACTCTTTGATATACCCTACATGTGCTTAATACAGGGTAGCTGGATTGTTAATGTTTTCAACCTCTGTTATGGTGTACAATTTGGTAATATTCATTGAAATGTTCTTAGTATCTAACATTCGAGCATTTCTAACACTTAACTATAGGTTTAAATTGACAACTGAAATAGGTTACTTTTTAAACGGGTTATATCGGTTGTTGTGGCCTTAACCCCACTTTTATGGTATACAACTTGATAATATTCATTCAAATTAATAAGTATCTAACATTTAAGCATTTCAAACACATAACCTATAGCAAAACTAGGGTCTAAATTTACAACAGAAATATGTTACTTTTTATTTGTACTGCCTGCAAGTTCCTTGGAAAATTCTCGAGTGCTTTTTAATTAATTCTATGGCTCTTTGAAATTTATATCTGCTGATCCTCCCACTTTCCCTGCTCGATGACACCATTATGCGATGCGAAATGTTATTTACGGTGACTTCAATTTCATAAACATTAAATTAAATGCACAAAGTTGTGTGTGGTCGACAGTGCAAATACCCTAGAGTCAATTCAAGCAATTCAGCTTTATCAATTTGGCAACCTTTTCAGCTAAATAAATAAATATATATATAGCATATATAGCAGAGGCGTCCCCCGACTATGTAGATTGAATACTTGAATACGTGGCAAGGGTTCGAGCATTTTTAGCGACCACTGTGCGCCCACAAAGCAGACAAGACTGTGGACTACGCTTGGAATTACAGCAAACATCCTAACGAAATGGCAGACAACAACAATAACAACAACAATAATAATGAAAACAACAGCAATGATAACAACAATAACAACAACAACAGAGGCAGCAAGAAATGCAAATACAATAATTAAAATTAATTAAAACACAAAGTAAATAAATAAATGAAGAGCGCATCGGGCAAGTTAACAGAACTTAGAACACAGTGGATTGTGGGTTGTGGATGGTGGCATGTGGATGGTGGATGGTGGATACTGTACTGGCAAACTGCCATCATGTGGGCTGGAATCTGAGCAGATTGGGGCCAGTTTAATTAATGCAACGGCATTATTTATGTGCTCGGCCGAAGTTTGCCTTTTCGGGGCTCTACACAAAGTTTAATTGAATTAGTCGCTTACGCCAAATGAGCAAAATGGACCGACAAAAAACAGAGAAACACAAAAACCAAAAAAAACCAAAAAAAAAAAACATGAAACCTGAAAAAGAAAACACGAAAACACGAAAAAGATCAACTGCTTGCGTGGAGAGTATTCAAAAATGTTGGGGACGGAGACGGAACAGAAATAAATTCAGGACGGCACGCGATGATGATGATGATGTGCGAAATGTTTTCTCTTCAGACTTTTGCGGCTTAAAGTTTTCACTTGATTTATAAACGAAACAGAGGGAAGTGCCAGCCACGCCGAAGGGGAGCAACAGAGGAGTTTCAGGAAGGGGTGAAGGGTGAAAGGGGAACGAAAATGGTGTCAGTGCGCAAACAAAGAAAAACGGTGCTTAAATAATGAGTAAAAGGTGTAAACAAGTGGAAGCCTTCGCTCGGCAGCCTAATTAACTTGACAAATGTGGCGTCCTCTTCTCTCTGATTATAATAATGTTGTTGTACGACGACAACTCCGACGACAACTCCGACTGGGGCACACACTTCCGGTGAGGGGGACGTGGAGGGAGGGAGAAAGAGTGGGAGAAAATGCTGCAAATACAAATACTACGGGATTGTCAAATATTGTGACAATTTATAAGCTAATTAATACGCTGGCTTCCCTCCCCCGGCAAGCTTGCGTAGAAGACTTTGAGATACCCTACACAAGCCACAACCAGATGCAGACAAGTAATTGCTAAATTCTTACGCATGTGTGTGCAGGTCTATAAATAGGTTAGCTTGACCAGCCTACCACACAATTCCTGTCTCGCTCTAATGGTTCCAAGCTAACTGCTTACTCGACTGTCTATCATATTTCATATTGAAGTTCCTTAAGAACCGCAAATAGGGGCGGCCGGCCGAAAGGAGGTGCAGGTAGTACAGCATGGAATACCCTGTAAGCAGTTAAAATGATATGGATAGCTTTGTACGTAAGATGATTCTATGATTTAATACTATTCATGAATATATAAAGCTAATGATGAAGGGCATCAATATGACACTTTTTTATTTATTTGTTGTATTATTTAGTTACATATATTATTAACTTAATGAACAATTTAAAGCAGTCGAATTAACTAAACTAACTTTGTACAATTTAATATTTATCAATTTAGTTTAATTTAAATTTAATTTAATTTAATTTAATTTAAATTTAGTACTCAAAAATATTTGATGCAATTCAAGAAGACTAAAGAGTTAAGGACACAATGAAGACTCAATTGTGATTCATTTGTATTTAGGTAAATTAATTTATATTTAGGTAAATTGATTAACCCTTCTCTATATCATAGATGATTCGACTTTTCGTCTTGACTAAACTAAGTTAATAGAATTTTATATACATCAATTTAGTTTAATTAAATTTAGTACTCAAAAAATATTTGATACAATACAAGAAGACTAAAGAGTTAAGGACACAATGAAGACTCAATTGTGATTCATTTGTATTTAGGTAAATTAATTTATATTTAAGTAAATTGATTAACCATCTCTATATCATTGATTCGATTTTCCGTCATGTCTTGAATTTGCTGTGGTTTTTTTGCCTCATCATTGCTGCATCTATTTCTTCCAGGGTATAAGTCATAGGTACTGCAATTTGGTTGCTGATTGAGCTAAAGGTTTCTTCTTGCTCAGCCTGACTTGCCCCAAAACAAACAGAGACTCGACGCGAGTGGGAGGATACCAACAAGTTGCCTGGCACAACACACGTTGGCAACATGTTGCCAGTTGATGCTGGCCCATGTTGCCGGTCGTCGTTGGCCGTGGTGAGTTTGCCAAATGTTGTTGCCAACTGGTGGCCACAAAAGCACTCCAAGCGCTGCTTGCGGCTTTCAGTGCACGACGGTGACTACGAGGCGGCGGCACACGGTTCCGCGGCTAGCGCTGATTACCCTGTGTGCTGTGCTGGCTCAGCAAACATCAAGCGACTCTGTGTCTGTGTCTGCGTCTTCGTGCTCGTGCTCGTGCTCGTATTTTCGTATTTTTTTGCCAGTGTTGCCGTGCAGTGCATCAAGAGGATCAAGAGACAGCCTCACGATTGGCGCCAACAACTCCTTCCGCCAGCTGCTGTACGCGCTCGAGCCGCTGGCGAGAAATGCTGCACTGCAGCTCAACGCGAGTCTCGTTGCCCAAGAGCTTTATGGCAGCGATGGCGACGGCGACGGCGATGGCGATGGCGATGTGGACAGCAGCGACACCAGCATGGGTGACTTTCTGAATGCCGACGATCTGGATATGTTTGTCTCCTACTCCTCCTCGTCCTCGTCCTCCTCCTCCACGCAGCCCCCCACCGTCGCCGCCGCCCGTGGCAACAACTGTGACAACCATTCTGGCCACTCTGGCAACGCTAAGCACGAGCGGATCCCACGGATCGAAGCCCACCAATCGCAGCGTGTCGCGTGTCAGTGCTGATGTGCCCATCTGGGTGATACCCTGCTACAGCATCATACTCCTCTGCGCCGTCGTGGGCAACCTGCTGGTGGTGCTGACCCTCGTTCAGAATCGTCGCATGCGCACCATCACCAATGTCTTCCTGCTCAACTTGGCCATCTCGGACATTCTGCTGGGCGTGCTCTGCATGCCCGTCACGCTGGTGGGGACTCTGCTGCGCAACTTCATCTTTGGCGAGTTCCTCTGCAAGTTCATTCCGTTCGCACAAGGTAAGCAAGGCACCCTTGTTCCAGTTCATCCAGTTCCAGTCAGCTTTAAATTTATTTCCTGCCTCCTCGTGTGACAATGTCAACGAATGCTTCCGGTCTGTCCGCCTGTCCGCACTCTCTTCCCCCATTGCCCGTTCTACATGTCTGTCTGTCTGTCTGTCTCTCTGTCTGTCTGTCTGTCTGTCTGTCTTTCGTCTGCTGCCATTTGCCGTGGCCGTTATCCGGCCAAGTCGAGTGTATTTATAGTTTTATTATGCCATCCTGAGTGCGAGGAACATTAAGTGTTGCCGGAGCACTTGACTTGCAGATGTGCAGATACGCTAGAGTTGCGGGCGCGACGCCGTTTAAGCTGCACACACACACATACAAATACACACACAAATACACATACATACATATGTGTACATACATATATTTTATAGCAATTGTTATTCCCCGGCGTGTGCTATATCCTTCTCTAGTTTTCCTACACTCCCCATAAAAATGGGCCCCTTTTTAACTCTGTCGTGTGTGTGTGTGTGTGTGTGTGTCCCACTGTTGATGACCCCCATGCAGGGTATGCAATCGGTTACGAACTCAACTTAACTCGCGATTGGTCGCTCATCAAAATGAAATAGGTCAACGGTGGATTTATCATTTGCACTGCCAGTAGAAGGTAGACCAGGGACAGCGAGGGGGGAGGGAGAACGGCGCTGACAAATTGAAATGCGATTTGGATTGGAGTGGTACTCGTACTGTTATTTGGTCAAAGAAGAGGGTCTAATGAGCTCGCCCCAATGGCAGATTGCACAATTTGGCGTATGATGACTGCGATTAAATTCAACAAAATTCCAATTCCTAATGACTTGTATTTATTTTATTCACTTTATATATAAAATATATAATATGCGTATTTGAGCAGTAAGCTCTTATGTTATAAATTAATTTATATATTAATTATAGAGCATCAATTATCGACGTGAGTGTTAAATGTGACTGCCACAGTACCATTTATGCAAGTCTGCGAATGTATTGCTTTGCAAATGTAATAAAATCATTCAGTTGCTGCAAAAAATGCAAAGGATTTTAAGGTTAGGTTCAATTTTTTTAGCGAATGTAATAAAATCATTCATTTGCTGCAAAAAAATGCAAAGGATTTTAAGGTTAGGTTCAAATTTCGGGTGCATTTTGAGGTTAAGTCGAAGTATTCAGTGGTTTTTATAGCTGCGCTAGTAGAAAAATGTTATTTATGTTAGGGACCAGCAGCAGATTAATTATAGCCTCCCATTTAGACATATTTAATGGCAGACAACCAGACAAACGACGAGGCGAATGTTGATGGGAGAGAGAAGAGACAATAGGGAGCTAAACTTTCAGATCGACCAAATATATATGTATATTATATATATAAAGAGCAGACGTGGTGATATATGTATATTAAACTTATTAGATTGGTGGATAGGTTATTGAAAAAAGAAGCATAGAAGAGCGTGGACAAAAGATAAAGATATATCTTCATAATAAAGCTGAACTTTTAGATTGATTATGAATATGTATCTATATAGAATAAACGTGGTGCATATATTAAATATTAAATTGCCCCTTCAGCTATTTTTACATTCTCCCCCAAATACTACGAATTTTATACATATATGTATGTGTAAACTAACTAACGAAGAAAACCCTCCGAGACCTCTTTCTCTCCCTCTCTCCCTCTCTCGCCCTCTCCCTCTCTCTCTCTCTCTCTCTCTTTCCCCCTCTCGTTTCCCTTGTATTAAAGTTTGTTTAGCTTTTCAGATGTTTGGCAAGCAAAGCAATTTGACTTTAATTGCTGGCACAAGACTTTCGGCAGACAGTGTTAAATAACAAACAAGCTTAGTTCACTGTATACGATATTTATGCTGGCAATTTCAATTTGACTGTGCACAGAAGACACTAGCAGTGCTGGCAGCATCTTCGCATACCATTTGATTCCATTTTTATGGGCACGCCTCCATCTTTTGCCTATCAGTGGCATGCAGAGTTCTCTCGATTTGAAATTTATGCACAGACGGAGGCGGAGGCGGAGGCGGAGGCAGAGGAGGAAGCACTCTCTCATAACTCAAAGTAACTGCTATGTGTGTGTGTGTGTGTGTTGGTATACGAGTAGAGTGTACTGCATGTACAATGGCGTATAGGGCCACCTTTCTTTGTAGATGTGCCCGATACCGTTTTATGGCTGGAGCACTCGAATCGCTGACCCGGCTAACGAGTCCCGGCAAGTCATCACTGGGAAGTCATCATTGTGGCAACGAAACTTAAAATATTCACACACACACATGGACACACACACACACACACAGAGAGGCACTGTCGGATGCAAAGGCACTCACTTGTGTAGTTGTTCCCGGGGAGCTGTGACTGGAACGGCTTAAAGTCCCCATTACGGCAAAGAAACGAGCTAAGACCTAATGGGGTTGCGCCTTGGCAGGCACACAGGGCTCGAAAATAAGGGGTGTATCAGCTGTGGGTACCACCTCTTTTTGGGGTGTCGATCATCTCCTGTCGCTGGTTTACGTGGCCAATTTGCTTTTTCTGCACTTCGACAAGGAGCTTAGTGAGAAAGGCTTTGGCACCTGTCACAAATACTCAAATCAAACGACGAACCAACTCCGGTTGTGTTTTAGCAATTGCATTAGAGAGAGTACAGAGTACAGAGTACAGAGTACAGCGAGAGAGAGAGATAGGGAGGGGAGTGAGAGAGATGTGGATAATTGATGTCGTCTAGCAACAAATGGAATTTGGAATCTGGAGCACATAAATTCGAGTGCTCGGAGAGAGGTTCGCATTAAAGATTCGCTGCAGATATGTAGATCAAGGGGAAGGGCACTGTCTGTGTCTGTGCAAGTGTGTGTGTGTGTCAAAGCAAATGCCAAGCCTGTAACAATGACTCTGGATAATATGGGGCAAATCCTCATTTTCAATGCGAATTAGGCAAGTCTTAGCGCAACGTGAGCTCAGCCCGAATGCGAATGCGAATGCCAAAATCTCAATCTGTGAGAATGTGCAAATGTCTCTGTTTATCTGTGGCCTCGAGTGTGCCACTGCCCCTCTTCCTGTGTGCGTGTGTGTGTGTGTGTGTGTATCTTTGTCTGCTTGTGTGTGCTTTAAAAATATGTCAACATTCCTGCGAGGATTTCAACGAATGTTGCCTGTGCCTTAAAGCGATTTAGATTGTCTCGTTCAGCTCATGGATAAGACAGAGAGTGAATAATCATAAAAGCAAACTAAAAATGCAAAGCAAACGAATTAGTGCGAGAACAACCTTGATAAAGGGATGAAAGCCAGTAGGATCCTGGCACTGTACACAAACATTTACAAAAGACCAGTCTAAGTACATCTGCTTCTGGTTTCTGGTTTCGGCTTCAGCTTCGGCTTCAGCTTCCTCATCGGCATCACACACAAAAACTATGTACATTCCGCCGTAACAAAGTACTGCTCTGTGTCTCTTAGGCATCCACTGCCTACCTCCCTTTTCCCCCTTGTCATCCGCCTCCACAGTCACCTCACGACACTTGAGAGACTTGTTTATTAAATAACTTTTGTGTTTATTCCATGTTCCTTATTGTTTCGACACTCGTAACACTGAGTGAGAAACGATGCTACAAAAATGATATAGCGAATTAAGCGTCGCGTGTTTTATTGATTTCAATTTCATTGCTTGAAGTTCAAGTGGGAAGTGGGGGAATGTGGGCAAATATAGGCATAATATGAAGCATGTTTTATGTACAAAGTATGCTTGGTATTGTATTTAAGGTTGCCACCTTCTAAATTAAGTTTACAAAAAAAAAAAAAAAAATTATTATATTTTATTTTATTATGTGAAGAATCCATACACCATAATATTGTATCTTAACATCACAGGGTGGAGAAATATTCTTAAGTAATGTTTGTTATTCATAAATATATTACTACAAATTGGCATACAAATTCATAAACTATTTTGTAGCCTACACTTAATAAATATGTGTATTTATTGTACTTACACTAAATAAATATTTAGATATACGAGTAATATTTGAACAAGACAATCACATTCTCATATTCATTTAGTTGAAGTTAAGTTTTAATTTCAATGGTGCGCTTTTGCCAATTTTCAGCTGCTAGGCTTGTTTGCGGTGCTCCTGATTCAGGTTTAATGTATCGTGTTTTAAGAAATGTTCAACTGTGCCTGCCTTGATGGGCGCTTCCTGCTTGGCAGTGTGCAGTTTTATGACTTGTTTCCGTTTCCGGCTGCCGCTGCTTGCCAGCCTGTTTATAATGTTGTTTACTCAGCGCTGCCTCTGCTGCTGCTGTGAGCCTGTATCGGGTGGCAGTCGGATGGAATTGCTGTTACGTGCATGCTCATTTCACTTCAAACATTCTTCTTTCGACGCCGACGCCGACTTCCGACGTGGGCGGCCAACACGGGCAACTTATTAACAGCATAATAACAATAGCAGGCAAACAACTTGTGCCGAGTCCCACACATACACACGCGGCCACTCTAAGCACATTACACACACACACACACACACACACACACACATCTCCTTGCTCCCACACGCATCAGCCCAGCCATATGGCAATTTGTTATACAAACACTTCGGACGCCTTCGCACCTCGACCCAATGCACTCCTTTCGCCCGCCCCCCTTTTCTCCATCTTCCCGTAGATTTATTCGGAGTGGGAGCACATCTGTTGCATGGCATCAACTTGCACCACCGCCTCGTAAATTTATAAATGTCAACGCTGGCCCCACTAGATCTAGACCTGACAGGCCAATTTATGACCAACATTATGTCAAGGTGCAGCGCCCACTGCACATTGCACCGCAGGAGTCCAAGAAAAGTCTCTCTCTCTCTCTCTCTCCTTCTCTCTCTCTCTTGGAGTAAGTTACTGTTTTCTTGTGTTCGCCCACTGATTAATATTCGCCTCCGTGCTCGATTCCGTCTCGGAATTTGACAATTCTATTTGTTTGCCAATTTTCAATTTTTGTCTGTTCAATTTACCGCCCCTTCGCCCCACCCCCTCCTCTGCAGCAACAGGCTGTCAATCGTCTATTTTGGGGCAGTTGCCAAACGAAGGAGAGAACAAAGAGCGGGAGGGGGAAAGAGCCACATCTTGAGCCTTTCTTAGGCACTGCCCCGAAATGTATGCTATGAAATGTATGAGTACTGCACACGCACGCACAACACACACACACATTCTCTCACCTGTTGTATATAACTGCGAAATATTTGTAGAGATTCCACAGTGCGACACGGCAGGCAGCGAAGCGTTTAAGAAAAACAGTAACACACACAACAGAAAACAGAAAACAGCAAAAAAAGGAAACCCCAGACGCTGCCCGCTGCGTTGCTCCTTGTCTCCTTTGACCCCTGCCCCTGCTGGCCCCTGTCCGTCCCACTTTCGCACTGGCCATGGTCTCATTCAAAGCGCTGACAGCGAGAAAATTAATAATTAATTGTTTTTTGTGTTTTGTAGCGTGCTGCGCCTTGCTGAGCCAAGAAAAAATGCAGCTTTAATTAATTAGGATTACAAAAGGCGCGAGTACACTGCGCAGTCCACAGTCCGCAGTTCACAGTCCACAGTCGACAATGTAAATTATCGCAACTATTTAGGGACAAAGCTGACTCTGCAAGTGATGAGCAAATTTCAAGCTCAACTCAAGCGACTCGTTTCACAGAATTGCAACAAAGCGAATTGCATCAACATAAAAGTCAGAACTGAAAAATACTTGAGCAAAGTATGGAAAGTAGGAGAGAGATAAAGCTAGAATAGACTGCGAAATGCGCAACAGCAAATGCCACTTAGTAACTGGAGAATAAGAATAAATATGATGGTGATAAAAGTTGGGGCAGGTCAAGGAGTACGAGTTGGAAATGGCTTAACTTGTCAAAGGTATAGCAAAGTACCAGATAAAGATGACATCTTAAAGTATGACTATTTTCTAGCTATACACATGACTGAGAGACACTTTTTCCCACTGAATGAAGTACGATATGCAAAGTTTTTAAAGAATGAGATTCAGTTTAAGATATAATCAATAAGTGAAGATATAATAGGAAAGTGAACAAAGTTTAGATACTAGGCAAGTCATATAAGTTAGGAATTACTTGCTCCATATTTAAATGTATATACTATATAGATGCTATCTTTATCTATCTAGAAGAACAAGTTTCTAGCTACACACATTACTGTAGAATGACTACCTACTTTATACTTTAATATTCTAATGGAACATAAAGAAACCTTATCATCATTATTGTCAGAAACTTATCATAACGATGTTAAGCCTCATTGTCAATCTAAAAAGTTGTTGCTCTCGGAAAAAGCAGAATGAAAGGCCCTTTTGTCAAAATGCTTTCAACTGAAATCGGTACCAGGAAAAGCTGAAGAGTTTTGCCTGCTCCCGCTCATGTTGATTTCAATTCTGGGAAATGATACGATAGTTTACCCAGCTAACGGAATCAAAACAACATTTTTGCATTTTGTTTTATGATTCAACTTTTTCATTTTTACCTTTAATGCGGACGTGGGGAAAGGGGTGTGGTTAAAGTAAACTTGGCTCTTTCAAATGTGAAAGCGAACTTTGCTTGTGTACGAAATGGAAATTAGCAAAAACAGGCAGGCCTACACGCCTGCATATGTGTGTGTGTGTGTTTAGTGCCGAATAATTTGACTGTCTGCATGCTGATCATCTTTCCACTTAAGCTCGGACACGCCCTGAAAAGCTGCAAAACTGTTCGTCAGAATACATTAGCCGCAGCAGTTTCATGAGAATTCTAACAAGCAAACAGACACAAACACCAAAGTAAGTTCACTATCACCCACACACACACACACACGGGTTCACAAGGATAACATATACATATATTGTATTTAAACTAACTCTTCTTGAAGGTTTTTTATGGATTTGCTTTAAGTTGGTCATGTGTTTCTGGAGCAAATCCAGTTATATTCATGAGGATAGCAAGAAGGTTTTTGGAATTAAAAGGAAGTTCAATGGAAGTCTCTTAGCAAGCTTAATAACAAGGAATACAAAATGAAAGAAGACTACAACTGCAAGTAATTTATCTCATTAGTGCAGACAGTGCAGTTCACACTTCTAATATTTATTTATTTATTTTTATTTATTTATTTATTTAATGTCGACTAATGGCAGTCGACTGGGAAAAGAGTTACAATAAAAATTAAGAATAAAAATTGTTCATTAATAATAATTTTTTTTAAAAGGATGAATATAAATGAATTAAAAAATTGTTAATATTTTATTTTTTTTTTTTTTAAATTAAAATTAAATTTAAAAAATTTAAATTTAAAATTTAAACTTTTATCCAACTATGATAAAATATAATACAAAACGGGATATTCTGCAGTCAAGAGCTGCAGACTGTTGCACTTTCGACATGTTTTTAATAAGAGTTAACCAACCGAAAAGACTGAAACTCTCTGGCACACTCACTTAGCAGCAGACACAGTGTTCCCATATTACATATTACCCATACGAGCCATCTACCCCAATCTCCTGCCCGACTACTCCCCAGCTGCCTGGTTGCACCGTCTAGTATGCGGACCATGCATCATAAGACATTTTCTACATTTGTTTTTCGCTAACACCGTCATCACCGTCCCACCTTGCTCCGACTGCGTTATTTTTGCCAGGTGAATAAGCTCGCTGTGTCTGTGTGTGTGTGGGGATCATCCGAACCGTTTAAGGACTCGCCAAGCGGAAAACTGCGCATTAAAATATAATCTATATCTTATATCTACTTACTTTTATTATATACATTCATTGGTATACGAATCTTTCAAACAAGTTCAACTTTAAGGTTGCCATCCTGGGCAACTTTAAGGTTTTTAGCGAGGCTAATTGCATTTAAACACTGGCTTTATAAACATACATTACCAGTCCACACATCAAAGAACAAACAACAATTTTGATTGTGCTCTTTAAGTTTGTTGGCCACCACACTAAGCGAACTATTTGAGCAACATAAACTCACATTGTGATTAGATTAGCCGAAGTAGAAGCAGAAGTTATTCTGTTAACTTTTTCCAAGCTTATTCCCAGGTATATGTTTGAGTGTAGATGTGTGTGTGTGCATGTGTAAAAGTGTGTGTGTTATGTGTTTGATTGTTTCTGGGTATTTGATTAAAAGTAGACACAGGTTTCTCACAATCTTAATTAAAAAGCCAATTCAAAGTTCAAACTTTGCATTGTTTTCATCATATTTTTGATTTACTCTTAATAAATGTTTATAAATGTGATTTATATACAATAAAACCAAAGAAAGTTCTTGGCATTTTTGCAGTATTGGAAGTGTATTAAATATGTGAGGGATAAGCAATCTCGTTGAACAGTTTAAGTTGTTGATTTATAAATACATTTTTAAACTAAGGATTAGTACTTGAAAGCGTAGATAAATCGTAATTAAATCTAATTTTTATATTTTATTGACTTTTAATAATAAATAGATATTTATTTTATAGCACCAGCCAGGCCTCTTTAGTGCATGTCACTCCTAAAAATCCCTTTACGAGAATATTTAATAAATATGCTGATGTTTCAATAAAATTCCAGCTGGCAAATAGTGTTCGAAACATTCGCCCTAGGCGGCTTGAAAGTATTGCAGATAAAACGTTTTACGTATAACATTTTACGTATTACATTTCACATTTTACGTTTTTCGTTTATATGTTTCATTTATTACTTGTTCGATGGTAAATAAAAAGAAAACTGTCATTTGCATGCAGCGTAAACAGTAGAACGAAATCAGAAATGGCCCCAGGCATGAGTGAGAGAAAGAGAGAGAAAGAGAGAGAGAGAGAGAGTTGGGAAACAAGTGCAACTATTATTATTAATTCCCTTGAAAACTGATTTCAAACGAATGCAAATGTTTTACAACACTATTTTGTGCCTGCTGTCTGCTTAATTTGTTGCCTAGTTTCAGGCTGAGTCGCAATTAAATGGGAACAGAAACAGGAAACAGAAAGAGAAAAGCCTCTGATTCCAATTGAATGCGTGTCTATGCTCTGGCACATATATTGAATGTGCCAGCAGGCGCTGTAATATTCAAAATTGAAATTCGTGCGCCTGCTTGATATGCTACACTGCTGACCTCTTGCAACAGTAGCAGCATCGAGAGAGGCGGGGGAGAGGGTAATTTGATCCACTGGAACAGTGTAGGTGTCATATTGTGTGTTGGTTGTGTTGGTTGTGTGGCTGTGTGTGCTTAGGTGTAGGTGTGCGCAGGTATTGGTGTGGGTGTTGTTTTTGTGCGCTGTTATTGTTATCGCAGTGCGCATTGTTTACAGCCTGATTGACCTGATTGACAATGTGGCAAACAACGTGCGCATTGTGGTATATTCTCAGCGAGAGCTTTTGCTTATTTTCCTGTTCACACACATACACACACACACCACAGAGACTCACACCCGCCCAAACACATATCACGCACATCCCCTCTGGGAGTCACCTGGACACCGGGGGATCCTAGCCGAGTGTGACTAATGAGATCGACAGGCGCAACGCAGCTGCGATAGACTGCAAAATGAATGCAATGCGTAGCTGAAAACTGCAGGAGAAGAGGAAGGTTGCGTGTGGTCCAGACCTCAATGGGAGTGCTCCAGGTGCGTGCGTGCGTATACCTCAAACGTGCCTCTGTTTCTGTGCGTGTGTCTGTGTGTGTGTGTGCCCCGTTGTCACATGCCACAAAAGGCATACAAATGAGCTGCCATTTTTTAAAGGTGAAAGCTTTCGCCTTATGGCAATTTAAACTTATGTAGACTCTGATTTTCAATGCTAAGCGGGGATAGCCAGTCTAGGTGGAGGGGTGAAGTGCTAGAGGGGTAGAGTGGTAGAGGGGTAGAGTGGTAGAGGGGTAAGGTGGTAGAGGGGTTCAGAGTAGGCAGCTCTCAAAGGGGACACCTCGGCGACAGCGGGACTCAGTCCCAGCATGTTGTGCCAGTTGCGCTTCTCTTCCCCTCCCCTTACCTCTCGCTCCCCTCATGACCGTGGCCATGTGTGGCGCTTTTGACCTTCAGCAAAATGCTGCTGAAATATGAGTAGGCGTTGCTGTCGTTGTCGTTGTCGCTGTCGCTGTCGACGGTATTCGCCGAGTCAGTGCCGAGTCGCAAAGTGAATTTCATCCAAAAACTTGACTAGCACATGCCTCCAACAGCTGGTCAAGTGGCACTTTGACGTACCCCCCTCCCCCCTTCACCCGATCACCCGCCAGCCGACAAACGACTCAACCGCTTTGGCACTCAATTTGTTTTCCAATTTATTGCGAGAGAGCCAAAAGTTTTCTACACATCATTGCAAAAGTTTTGGCTTCTCGTCCAGCTTTCGCCCCCCTCCATCTGTACCCTGTCCCCCTTATTTGCCAGTCTGGCTATCCATCCATCCATCTATCCATTCATCCATGGAGTGTCGTGACAACAACAACAATTACAAGCTTCTTTGAATAGATTGACTTGGCACGCCCATCAACTAGAATTTCTTTTTGGCTTTTGCTCTTCTGCTCTGACGCTTCTCCTTCTTCCTCATCTCATTCCTCCTCTTCGTTCTTTCATTACCTTGTAAACACAAACACAAACACACACACACACATACAGTGACATCCTGCAGGTATGAGTATAAAGGTGCCAATGTTAAAGGTTGAACACAATCTTTATAATGAAATTAATGCGAGTTTTCGTCGCATTTTTTCTTTGCCTTTGCCAAACTTCTGGCGACTTTTCCCTTTTTGCCAGCTGAGAAATGCAAGTCAAGTTTGGCTTAAAAGCCATCAAAACTAACCTCACTGCATTTCACACACACACACGCACACAAACACACACACCTAGGACATCTACGCTTGGCCATGATAGATGTCAAGGCCAACTGACATTCCCAGTTGTTGTTACCGAAAGTTTCTCAGCTGCTTCTCATCTGCCACAGATCATTCTGTTTGGGCAAAAAGTGTCAAGCAATGTTTAGGTCACTTGATCATCCTTCCATACCTTTCATTCCTTCACTTGCAACCCATTGAAATATCATTTTATTTCACACATGAAAGGTCACAATCTGAGCTGAATAAACACATGCATAAGTTAATTATATTTACTTTGAGCTTCTTCAGTTTACTTAGAGTGCAGAAATTGTTTATTCAGGACAGACCTAAGTGGATCTCAACAAATGATACCTAATAGTGAATGTACTTGCCTTAAGCATTTCTCAAAGATAAACAACATTTAAAAGGCCGCAAGTTAAGAGATAGAAAGGTGACATCTGCGACGCCACAAGGTAAACATAAAGCCTTGTGCGTCTGTATGAACACCTATGTAGATCTCAAAGACTATAAGAGCTATACGTACCAAATTTTGTGACAGTATTCATAGTTATTGCTCGCACTTAATAGTAATTTATAGAATTGGGCCACGCCTCTTACTCCTTCACAAATCGAATTAACGTATTAACGAAGATAGAACGATAATTTTGGAGTGTGTAATAATAATCATTTCCATTTCAATGATCTATCGGATATTTCAAAGTCGAATGTGCTCGACTGTGGCTTTTTTGCTTGGATTACAGCTTTGTGCATTCCATATCTCTCTGTCCACTCACTTTTTATATCCACTCAACAAAAGGAATATATTTCCGTTGTTTGCAAATCACATTTACCATCGCTAGCTGTCACCATATCACAGATCTAAGTGATTTATACAACAACATAACTTGCAAGCAATCTACATACTTACAACACACATTTTCTATTTGCGAAAGACCCGAAAGAAATCCCGTCTCTTTCTTCAGTTCGTGGACATGAATGAAAGCGGTTTTTATACTCGTAGAACAATTCTCATGCAGCTTTTGTTGTTTTGATTTCAAAAATATGAATATTTAATGTTACTCATGTATGAATGTATTTATAAATGCGTGTGTACGAGTGCACTGAAGTTGACAAGAGTTTGCCATATTATGCCAATTACCAGACAATAAGGAAGACATGAAGAAATGGACTCACGCAAAGCACATTGCTGTTATGCAAGGAAGAGACATTTTAATTTGTTGTTTTACAATATGCTTGATGTCTTTATTCCACTTGCGACGAGGCACACACACATTGCCAATAAAATGGAGCCCCCAGGCAAATGGAGTGCCAGTTGGTGCGGGCAGCTGTCGGGACTGTCGGCCCTGACGGCCTGACGGCCCTTCTGTAACTGGGTCGGGCTGCGCGGGCTATAACTTGCCCCGTCAATAAAAACAATGGAAACCAATTTCTTATATAATTTCACAATTTTTTGGGGTGCAAAAAACAAAAAGAAAAGGAAAAAAAAGTTAAGCCGAAACGGAATCAAAATTGAAACGAAGAAAAATGCACATAACGCGCAACATAAATAATAAGGAAAAAACGGCGAAGAGGGGGGGGAGGAAGAAGGGAGGCTGAAAAACGGGCCATGTTTGCTGTGAGCGTTGTACCCTGTAAGCAACTGGTAAAAAAGGTCAAATTGAAATGTGTCAATCACTCGCAATCGTTTATCTCGTAAACATTCCCGTCCATATGTTTTGTACATTTGTCTGTTATACGTCCAACTGTCATCCGTATATAACATCTAACTACTTAGCATATCAACGTGAAGACCTTGAAACACTGAAGCAGCATCCCTAGCCGGGCTATTATGGTTAGAGGGCAACTCGGTAGTCGAGCAGTCTCCGACTCTGCCGGCCTCACTTGCTTCCTGGTCCCGGTCCCATATTTTCCGACAGATGAAACTTTTTCGTTGCCATTTTTTATTGTTATCTCAAATTTGAAATGATTTTTATTGATAATACAGACACAAGCGGAGTAACTGAATAAGCATTTCATGGCCATGAGTGGACAGAGAGGGCAAATCAAGGAAGAAAGAGAGCGAGTCTTAGTCGAGCAACCGAAAACGAAACCGAAGCTCAGACTGAAACTGAGTCCATAAAAACGCAGTTATGGCTATCATGGGGCGAGAGACCACCAACTGCCCGGCACTAAATCAAAAGCAACGACCCAAGGCGTCCCCTCATCTCTCCCACAGACGCACATACTACACAAAAAAGTGAAGCTATTGTCTTGGAGAACTGTGAACTGGCATTGCACACTTACATTTGCATTTGCAATACGCAGCATTCATTGAACTCTGTTCGAGTGAGTTATGCTCCGTTTGTCTTGACATTCTTGAGTACCCACTACATAAGCCTATAAATCCAAAAACAGACAAAGGTGATTAGAGTTGGCTTTATACTGAAAACTACGAAAGGAAAGAAGTCTCTTAGGTCTTCTGCAAATGCATGCCAATAAATAGTCAGAGTTTAGTTAAGTCATCTCACTCCACACTCAATCGAGACGAATCCCAGCTATATTGCAACAGAAGACTTAAGATCTTAAGTGCTACAAAATAATCTCACAAACAAAACTCTTATAAAAGGCCAGTAACAAAGTTGATATAAGAAATTCCTTTGATAAACTAGGAAACTAATCGGCTTCAGCGCGTATTGTTTGCGTATTAAGTGCTTCCTTGTGACTTTAAAGCGGCTTTAGAAGGAGGGAGGTAGAGCCAGAGCAACAGGGAGAGAGAGAGAGAGACAGAGATGAAATGTGGGAGAGAAGCAGAAATGTAAAAAAAAGAGAGAGACAGAGCGAGAGATTCTGGACCAAAATTAGAGCATAAAAGCTGCCTATCAAATTGCCCAGAACGGCATCAAATATAATCAATGAATTTCTATTTAATTTTCAAATAAATATTGTTGGTTTGAATACACAAATGAAAAAGCTGGCAATGTCTGTCGGAATGTTAATAATACCATATCATTGGCACACATGTGGTTGCAGTAGCGGGCCACGTTAGCCAATTATGGTTAGACAATACTGAAATACATCGAGGCAAAACAAAGAGTAATTAATTGCATTATTTAATTGGGAAATTAAAAACCTGTCGAATTGAATAGTTATTAGTGAAATACGATTGTAATTATTAATGGTCATGTATGTGGAAAAATTCAGTTTCTCAGTTCAGTTGGGCATCGTGTTGCGAAGACTCTAATAATCTTAAGTAATTTGGAGTTGAACGCTTTGCTGCCTTCGTTAGTCAATGTCGGAGTTGTTCTGTGCTCGTTGCTCGTGTCCGGCCACGTCCTAATTGGCCCCCAATGCCGAACACTTTCTCTGGCCGGTGAACTTGTTGAACTGCAACCGGACAAAGAGCAAACTTGAACTAACCATATTTTATGACACAACTTCGTCTTGGCCTGCCCTGCCCTGACCTGGTCTGGTCTGGCTTGGAAGGGGCCCCTGGCTAGCGAATCAGCCGGAAGTTTACTTAGCTTCATCTCCATCTTTCTCTTTTTCTCGCTTGCTCTGCTGTTGAATTTTGTTTATTTATTTAGCCAAGAACCGCATTCACAGCAGATATGTCTGATGCCAGGCAAGCGGATACTTTTGTGGTCCAAAAGTCATCCCAGAGCACAACCCGTTGGGCCAAAGAGACAGTGCAACTGATGTAGCTCCCCTTGCTGTTGCTGTTCAGGTTGTTGTTACACGCAAATTGCCCGTGGCAACTGACAACCACTCCAAGAGTCGATGCAAGTTGCTGCTGTTGCTGGCTGGGGTTGCCTGTTGGTCGAGCTGGCCAGGATTGAAGCCAGGTGAATGCTAAGTTGAGAGTTTGCGGCTCAATTTGATGTAACTCGCAACTTGCAACTTGCAGCTTGCAACGGCCAACTTGGGGCTACACCAAAATTGACTTTGCCGCCCTCAAAGTCAGCCAGGAGTTGGCAATATTTGCACGGAGCTGCACTGAGAAAAACAGTTGCTGTCAAGCTGACTTATCAGATTAACGAATTGAATTTCATCTGTTCTGTGCCCTCTAACTCATTTGCTCTCAGTGTACGGTTTCCCTGTTTTTCATGTGTTTGGCCCGGGACGAGGCAGGCTCCCAATTGGCAATCGATCCCTCGTCATGAATCTCTGTTCATGCGTAATTTGATGATGATGCGATGAATGTACCCATTCATCATTCGCTGTAGGTGCATTGTATCTGTATCGATTTCCATTCGTAGCTGTGTGCCACAATCAGTAGCTGTAACTGTTGTCCGAATGCAAACTATGCCACAACTGCAATCACCTTGCAGCAGTTGCAACAACAACAACAACAATAAAGGCATCTGCAACTGAAATGAGAAACCTGCATTAGCATTAGTCGCCGCAAGCACTGCCCACACGCATCTCCATTCATGCAATTTACAATTCTATGTGGGGGCCACTTTGCGACAGGAGCCGACAATCTCTCTGACCCCTCCTCACACCTCTTCCCTTCCCCTCTCCCTGTCAGTGTGGTGCAACAAATGAAAATGCTAATAAAGAAAACTCTCTCGCCCGTTTTGTGTGTGTATTTCTCTGTTCGTGTCACACGACAAAGGGGAGCCTTAAATCCGTTTCCAGCCACAGCATGCCAGCTGAATGGGTCAGTGACAACCCTTGGCTCGAAACGAGCAATGTACGATTTATTTTAGGACCCAATTCAAGTGTATTTTAAAACCATAATCCCCCGTCCCGCAGCCACCGCTTCTCATTCATAGACAAATTCTGTACGGGTTCAACTTGGTTACGGGAAAAACCAACTTAAAAATTTATTAAAAAGAGATTTCGACAGGTCCATTCGAGAGATGACAAAGCGGAAAATTGGTTAAGTTGAGCAGCTTTCTTTAGAAAATTTAATGTATTTTAAATAAGATAAACAATATGCAGCACCCAAGAGAGGCTTATCACTTTGGAAATCCCTTTCATTATGCATATAAACAGGGTACCATTGAATAATTTATACGCATTGCTCTTCTTAGATTTTCTTGGGTTGTAGAATATTCTTTTTTTGGGTATGCTACACTACACTAATACATATATAGTATATATGTTAAGGTTTTTAACTCTAACAGATATACCCACCATCGTAGGGATCTGTTAAGAAGTATGCTTTATATTTAGGCAATGGATTTTAAAAAAATTCATGGTCTATTGTATTTGTCGGAACGGAAATGTGCGTAACAGGCAGAAGGAGGCATCTACGACCCCATAAACTATATATATTCTGAATCAGTATCAGTAGCCGAGTCGATTGAGCCATGTCTGTCTGTCCGTCTGTCTGTCTGTCTGTTTGTCTGTCCGTCTGTCTGTCTGTATATCCTTCTATATGTCTTTCTGTCTATCTGTCCGGCTGTCTGTCCTTCTATCTGTCTGTCTGTCAGTCTGTCTGTATGTCCTTCTATGTATCCCTTTGTCTATCTGTCCTTCTGTCTGTTTGTCTGTCCGTCTGTCTGTTTGCCTGTCTGTTCGTCTGTATAAAAACCTAGATCTCAGAGACTATAAGACCTATGTCTACCAAATTTGTTGTCAATATGTATTATTATATCGCGCAAATCAAGTTTATTTTAGATTTTTGCCACATTGCATTTCCTTAGCGTATTCCAACTCCAGTGGGGTCGGTTTGGTTTTTGTCATGCGATAAGTTAAAGAGCTACCAAGTTATTCCATTTCTATTCCTTTTCGGGCCAACAAGTCACCCGAGCGTCACGTTTTTGCACTCTTTGCCGACAGGGGATGAAGAAAGGGAAGGAAGTGAGAGGAGAGAAAGGAAGTGAGGGGAGTTTGGCGAGCAAGCAGAATAAATATATTAAAATCACAAGAAGCGCGCATGTGATATAAAAAACAATTACTTGAATTTAATTTGGTTTCGAACTTACCTAAATTTCCCAGGCTGCTTTTAACCATTTCCGTACCCGAAACCAGCTAAGGGATGACCTCCCACACTGGTGGCCCACGTTGGGTCACACGGGGTCGCAGCTGCCAGTTGTCAAATGCGTTCGCGAGTTGCCTTTTGGGATTGCCCCTATTATGTTGTTGAATAGGTATATTTACGTACATTGGCATAGACGGTGCTGTAGTCCAATTTCCCAGTATATATGGTACATATGTATATATCTGTATATATATTTAACATTTCCATAAAATTTGCATTTTTATTTGCGGACGAACTCATTGAACTATGGTCAGATGCGGCAATGCGGCAGAGCTAAATTTAATTTTGTTAATGAGCTTGGCTTGTTTAACAACGGGTTGCCACACAACACCATGACAGCACGCCAGGCGACTAACCACACCAGAGCCGAACAGACCAGACCAGACCCAACAAACCAATCGACCTGCCACAAACAACAAATCTACTTCACTTGCGACCTCGACTTATGGATACCCTGGACAGCAATATAAGGTGTGTTCAAAAAGTATCGCGAATTTTGACAATTATAATCTGTACGCGTCTCACAACCAAACATAAAATGCTATACACTTGAAACTTACTACAGATGTTCGGGAAGAGTGTACCAACATAACAAAGCAAAAAAAATCGAAATTCGATTATACGTAAAACGCGAAAATTCAAAATTCGCGATACTTTTTGAACACACCTCGTATACTTGCTCGGAAGAAAACAAAGCAGAAGGTTACACCATCTCTGTTCATTACGCGATCGTAATACAATTTAAAGAATAGGTTAAATAGGTTTGAAGAATAGGTTTAACTATTTACTATATAACTATTTAGTACATAAGATAAAAGAGTTTTTCAACTTTTGTGCCATAGAAGGACGCACCTGCAAGCCAAAAAAGTACTCGTATATATCTTATCTTGCTCAGCCTTAACAGCTGTCAGTATGAACACTTAGATCCCAGAGACTAATGGAGCTAGGGCTGCCAAATTTGGTGACAATATCTAATAATATATTAGGCAGATAAAAAATGATTTATAATAAGGCCGCGATCCCAATAGCTCCGTACATAGTAATCGTTCTTTCCCCGGGCATTATACATACAAGAACTGACAACAGTTTGTCTCATATACCCCCTTTCTTTGCTTTCAATCAGTTAGGGTATAGCAACAATAACAACAACAGCCACAAACACTTTAACCACAACGACGCGCCCAAATTGTGCAGCGAATCGTCACCGAATCGCCCCGAATACCCCTGCTGTTCAGGCTTTAACCAATCCACACTAACCCATTTCCGTTGGCCTGCTGTTTTTCACTCTTTGTGCATGTGTGTGTGTGCGTGTGCATGTGTGTGTGTGCGATTGTTTCACTATGTTTGCGCGTTCGCTGTATGTGGAATGCAAAGTGAATTGGGATATCGGAAACGGAAATGGCTTTTGACGTTGCGCAAAGCACCTAATTTTTTGTTTTTCCGTCAAGTCAACAAACGGTCCTTCCTCTCGCTCCTTCAGTCTCTCGCGCTCTCGCTCTCGCTCTCTCTGTCTCTCTCTGTCTGACTAGCTGTGCACTCGAGCAAGTTGGCCCAAATTGAGCACTACGTGGGTAACTGGCATTGGCAAAACGATTTCTGCCACGATTAATTGCGTCCACTTAGTCGGACCATCGAGTAGGGCTGGGGCTGGCAGGCTGAGGATGAGGGCGGCATTCACAGGTAGCAGGAGCAAGCTCGGACAATTGAAATCAGAGGCAAGGAGGCGGCAAAGTCCTTCAGACAGTCAGGGCAAGTTTGGCAGCACCGCTGGAGTTGATTACGTTGCACAGAAGAGGGGCACGAGACGGAGCAGAACGGCCCAGTTTGAATGAAGCTAACGGTGGGGAGCAGGTCTCGGTCTAGGCATCATTATCATTAACGTTGTCCCGGCTTCAAATGGGCCACATTTGTTATACCTTGGGGCAACAAACGGACAAAACGAATCCGAAACCGAAGCCGAAACAGAAACAGAAACCCAGCATAAATTAACATTCTAATGAAGCGCCGCATTCCCCCAGAGGGAAGGAGGCCAGCTGAGTAGAAGCAGAGGTAGAGGGGGGGGATAGGGTTGCTGTTCACCTGCCCCTGACGCGCGACTTTTGCTATCAAAATTAGTTTGATGCTAAACAACATAAAGAACAACCTATTCTTTTTGCGCTACATGCAACTGTTTTTAGCTTGAAAAAAGCCAAAGCTAAAGTCGATTTAATATTGAACAAGAATGAATATCATAGTAAATAATATTGTTATTATTCTTTTTGCGCTACATGCAACTGTTTTTAGCTTGAAAAAAGCCAAAGCTAAAGTCGATTTAATATTGAACAAGAATGAATATCATAGTAAATAATATTGTTATTATTCTTTTTGCGCTACATGCAACTGTTTTTAGCTTGAAAAAAGCCAAAGCTAAAGTCGATTTAATATTGAATTATTATTGTCCTTTGCAGCCGCTTCTGTTGCCGTCTCCTCGTGGACTCTGGTGGCAATCTCCTGCGAGCGCTACTACGCCATCTGTCACCCGCTGCGCTCCCGCACCTGGCAGACGATCAACCACGCCAACAAGATCATCGCCTTCATCTGGCTGGGCAGCCTGCTCTGCATGACCCCCATTGCCATCTTCAGTCAACTGATGCCGACCAGTCGTCAAGGTAGGTACCCCTCTGCTCTCTCAGTGTGCATTACGTTAGCTTCATTCCCCGTTTCCCCTCTTGTGCAGGCCTACGCAAGTGCCGTGAGCAGTGGCCCGCTGGCTCACTGGGCTATGAACGGGCCTACAATCTGTTCTTGGCCGTGGCGCTGCTGGTGCTGCCACTGATGGCACTCAGCTTTGCGTATCTGTTCATCACACGCACCCTCTACGTGAGTATGCGCAACGAACGTGCCATGAACTTCGGCAGCAGCGGCCCCGACGTGGGTCTCACAACCACCACCAGTGGCAGTGGCAACAACAACAGCAGCTGCCACAACATCACGATGCGACGATCCTACGGCAATCCCAATCAGATGCTGCGCATGCACCTGCGACAGCCTGCAAACGATAACATGACCGCCATCGACAGTGCCGCCCAGTTGGACATGCAGCAGCAGCAGCAGCAGCAGCAGCAATTTGGTGCCCCACAGTACTACTATGGTGAGTAAGCTGCCCCACATTACGTCTCCAGTCTTAATACAATTCCTTTAAAGAGAAAAAAGAGCAATGAAAGAGAATTCATGTTGCCGCGTATCGTTGCCAAGCCCCCCAGCTTCTTTAATTTGCATGCCAAAGTTATCCAAGTTGTGCTGCCTTCGCTCCGTCGACATGTGCTGCCTGTCTGGCTCGCTCTAACGAGACAGGCATGCCACATTACTCATACGCAGCGTGCGACAGTCGTCGTGTGGCGATAAATCGCGTTGCCATTCGATTCAATTTGATTTCTGCGCGTGATAACATCAAACGAACCGAAAAAAGAGCAACTAGCTCCAGTTTCTCTCCCCTGCCCCTCCCCCTCCCTCTCTCTGCGTCTCTTCCTCACTGCTTGCAAAAGGCTTTTAATTTAAACGCATTTCTCGAAAGTTTTCTCTCTCTCTCTCTCTCTCTCTCTCTCTCTCTCTCGAACGCAAATTGATTTTGCTTATAATGCAAGATTAATCGATAATTCATTTGGATTGTAATTCAAGATTAATCGTTTGTTTTTTTCACATTTTGCTTTAATTTTTGGATTTCATTTCAATGGAAGTCAAGTGAAGCGAACACGCACATGCTGTTTACTTTCTCTATCTCTTTTCCCCTCTCGCCCCTCTTCAATTGCGCCTTAAACAAGCAAACAGAAATTCCATATTAGCATAAAGTTTTCCTTATTCGAGAGAAGCTTTTAAATGCAAAGCCCGATGTAGATAATGAATTATCACAGGCAAGAGGAAAGGAAAGAGGAAAAAGGACGCACAGCTTGCTCTCATTTCCAGCTTGGGTAGTTGGGCTCTTGTTTACATAATGCCACATTTAGTTTATATTCCCCCTCCTCCTTCACGCCCCTCCTCGCACCACGTGCCATTTCCCAGCGAAAGGGTCAAATTAAATGACGTAAATTATGCACGGGTCGAGCATTTAAAGGGTCGTTAAGAGCCGTTAGCTCGTTTATCGAGCCCAACACCAAAATTAAGTGTGCTGCCTATGGTGACACATTTCCACTTGGCCAGACTGCCAGACTGCCAGACAGCCAGACAGTCGCACAGACACAAAAAAAACTCCGCGTCATGTGACAGTAAATTGTATTAAACTTTTTTTAAAAACCTTTTCCAACATTTTTCGCATATGCAATTTGGGGCTGTCACTTAACATTTCTGTGTCATAAATAGCCATGGCAACGGGAAGAGTGGGGAAGTGGGGAGGCAACGGGAAGAGTGGGGTGGCAGCCCCAAACCTTCAACTGGCAAATGGCAACTGGCAACTGGCGTGTGGCAACTCTGTCGCACCGTGAGGAGATGGCGAAAATGTTTTATTACCGGCTTAGCACTCGCTCGCTGGCAATTTGCATAACCAAGTTTCATATAATTAGAGTCTTATGCCCCGTAATATTCGCCATAACGCGCCTGGCCTCCTTTTTAAGTAGACTGCCTCCGTTAAACACTTATGAGTGGGCACCAAGGCGCCATGCCTCCAAGCAGATACCCGAAAATGTATTTAATTTTCGAGTACTCCCCCATAACTCGAGTGCGCCTTGCCTCCACTCTCTGCTTTGCTTGTCTTTTAATTAAGTCCCGAAATTCCCAAAAGAAATATTTGCAAATAAATCGAGACATTTCCGGTGAATTTGTAATGCCAGTTTTAATTTTAATGAGAGTTGGCTTGAATTTGAGGCCATCCCCTCTCAACTTTCTCACATGAATTCGAGGAATTCACGCCATGCAACTCGGGCTCCTTAGCTGTTTAATTCTTCGAATTCAGCTCCCTCATTATTCGATTGCATTCTCCAACCTATAATGACAGCTTTATCGGGTTAATCAAACAACGGAATTGGGTTTTCTCCAGAATTGCTGCATACTTTCTGAGTAGATTTGTAGGTTATGTCAAAATGAAGTTCATTTTCATGCATGAAAGCTCTTTAAATTTTGTTTCTCTTTCGACTTAAGCAAGGGAAATGTGTCCCACATTTAATCACATTTAATTTACAACTACATACGATATCATCCGAAGTATATGAACACAAAGTTTTTTTTTTTTTTTCAATTATTATATTTAAAAAGTAAAGAATCCATACATCATTATATTGTATCTTAACATCACAGGGTGGAGAAATATTCTTAAGAATTACCAAACAGTAAATCAAAATGAGTGAAGTAGGAACAATTATCTTGGCAAGACTTGCCGTTTGAAAAACCATGCCCTCCCCGGGATTCGAACCAGGAACCCCTGTATAACAGTCAAACGCCTCAGACGAATCATCTACAGGGGTCGGCATGAACAGAAAGTGCAAATATCTTCTCGTTGTATCGTATTTTAACAATTACTTTTCATACGACCGACCCAATGGGAAAACTTGAAAGGTCGATAAATCTACTAACTTGCGGTTCTTATGTGCGGGTGGAGGCCAGAACCGCTTCTCATGCCGACAAATATGTGAAAGTTATTATGCCTGAAGAGCTAGACAGCGCTAGGCTAAGCCTGGCGTAGAGTATTCCTAGTTGAGATATTAATATACATTTTATTTTATTTAATTAGTTTATAGTCGGAGGTCAGTCGACTGTTTAAAAGTAAAAAAACAATTAAAAGTTATAATTAATAATTTTAAGTTAAAAGTAAAATCTTAACTGTGAGAAAAGAAAGAAAAAAGAAATTAATTGAATTGAATTGACATATAATACATATATAACACTTCTCCCATTGTTTCGAATATTAACTGTGATATGGACAGACGGACAGTGCTAGTTCGATTCCTCTTATGATGCTAATTCAGAATATATACACTTTATGGGATCGGAGACGTCTCCCTGTAAGGTTATAAATATGTATGTATATTGATCTTGTTGAACAATGTTACATTTGGTGTTATCTATGTAAATAGTGTGTACAAATATTTAAACTAACAATTTCCTTGTTAAGCAGTGTAATTAGTTAACAAATTATGACCAACATCGGTCCACACCAGCTGAATAGTTACAGGGTATTCGCACAATACCTATTGTTAGTCTGGTTATAAACTCCCTGTTGATTAGTGTAATTAGAGATGCTCTCGCCGCCGCAGCCTCAGCCAGATGCCGCCTTTGCAGGCAGTCAGAAATGTGAGCTTCGATTTCCTCACTTTGGGCTGCTGTGGGTTTGCCAAGGCGACGTTGTAGTCACGCAAGAGCATTGCCAGCGCCGCCTTGGTCTGAGCCAAGCCCAGACGCAGGCCTGGACACATGCGTGCCCCGGCCCCAAAGCCCAGAAAGCGGCATCCTTGCGGTGTCTGCTGCATGAAACGTTCTGGCTGAAAGCTCAAAGGATGCTCATGCAGGGCAGGATCCCTGCGGATGCGGCACAAGATTTGAACCACAGTCCAGTTGTATGTACAACAATCATGCTTACAGATGAATCGCCTGAACCGGCACAATGAGTACGGTATTTTTGGACACCCTCAAACTGGCGGCGCCTCCATCCCACACATTCACAGTGCACTGTGCCGGCAGCGTAAAGGACTGCGTGCAACGCTTGAGCAGAGCCGGCATGGCCGGATGCAGCCGCAGGGTCTCGTACAGCGTGGCCTCCACATATTGCAGTGCGTCCAGTGCCGCTGGCTGCAGCAGGTCCCCTGCATTGTTCTGCGCCACCTCATCCAGCTCGGTCTGCAGACGCCGCTGCTCAACTGGATGCTGCGCCATCTCGTAGAGCGCAAAGGCCAGCAACATGGCCGAGGTCTCGTATCCCTCCAGCAACAGCGTCGCCGCATGTCCCTCAATGTCGTCATCCGCTTGGCCGCGTAGCCAACTCAGCAAGGTGTTCGCTTCGCTGCGGGCAGCGACCTGACGATGCAGCCAGCGCTGAACCGTCAGTGGGACGTAACTGATGTGAAAATATTGAGCACAGAGAATGAAATGAGTCAGCAGTAAGAATGCGAAAGCTAAAGTCAAATGTGCTACCCGCTAGTCTTTGGTCAATTTTGAAATTTCACTATAATTCCCAACAGCTAATTCCACACATACTAATTTACCAACTATTACTCTCTCACTCTCACGCACACAAACAAAAGCGACGAACAGAGCGCAGAACAAACAACGTTGAATTGGTTTACAGTTTTGTTTATAATCCAATCAAATTTTAATTTTAAAGTTAGATGAATATAATATTTATCTACCTTTATGATGAAACAGAAAAAGGTAACTTTAAAGTTTAAATTTTAAATTCTAATTTTTAAAATTTAATTTTAATTTAAATAAAATAAAATATTAATAATTTTTTAATTCATTTTCATTCATCCTTTTAAAAAATTATTATTAATGTAATCAATTTTTATTCTTAATTTTTATTTTAACTCTTTTCCTAGTCGACTGCCATTAGTCGACATTGAATAAATAAACGAATAAATCAGACATGGTCTAGTTGGTAATACTTCCCTTAATAATCACATATTACCCATTTGAGTGAGCACTGGGCGTGGCATTCTAAATTTGAAATAACATTTATCTGCGTACGGCTAACAGAAACTTTCATATCAAACTCGGTGTCTCTAGTTTTTATGATAGCTGAGATATTCACGCTCATACGGACGGACAGACGCACCTAGCTAGTCTCGACTGTTGACAGTGATAAAGAATGTATATAGTACAGTATGTTGGGTGGAAGATATCTGCAGTGTGCCCACTCTATAAAGATATTTATCTGAAGTTCTACATTAGTCGGGGTATCTACTCTGTCAGTCAGTGCAGTATCTTCAACTTGGATATTTCAAATAGATAGATAGATATAAAGATATATAAGCCTATAGTTCTCGATATATTTCTGTACATCATCTACGCACCGATGTTGCAGCAGCCTGCCAAGAAAGGGAGAGTGCAGCAGCGCAATGGTTTCCGCCAGGCTCCAGGCTCCATTGGACTGAAAAAGCGGCCCCATCAGCGTCAGCCACGCGCTGGGCACCTCCTCCTCCTCCGCATTCTCCTCCTCCCGCTGGTCGCCGCCAAGACACTGTGCATCCAGGCCAAAGACAGCCGAGGCAATAACCTGCAGCGTGTAGCGCGTTGCTAGCGTTTTGGCCTCGAAGCAGTCACAGCTCAGGTGGCGAGCAACAAACCGTTGCAGTTGGCCACAGGCGGCGGCAATGTGCGGCAACGTCTGCCGCAGCCGATGAGGTGTAAAAAGAGGCAACAGTTCGCCGCGTCGCTGTCGCCAGTGTTTGCCCCGAGCCAGAAAAGGATTCTGCGCGGCCTGCGGGTCACGTTGCACATCCAGGAACACCGCATTGTCCTCGCAGTGGGGGAAGTTGGTGCCGAGCAGCAGCTCACGCAGCAGTTCCTGATCGCGCACTATGAGCGCGGGCTCATTGAACAGGCGATAGAAGCCCACGTAGCGTAGTGTGGGGTATGCGCTGCAGAAATAACACTCATTACACTCACTGCTCCCAAGGGGGGACAAGGAAGGGAGGGAGGGAGGGGGAGCTCACTGGTATAGCTCTGCGTAAATGTCGCCGTATGAGCGCAGGCCGAGCGCAAATTGCAGCATGTTGCCGACCAGCGGTCGACCGCAGAGACCTGCCACGCCCCTCCGCCACCAGTGACTGCTTTGCCAGACCACATAGGAAGTTGTTGCCAGGACACCTATCAGCAGCAGCAGCAGCAGCGGCAACAGCAAGAACAGCAGCATCGCCAATTTGTCATTCAATATTCGATTTGCAACTAACCGCGCGACCGCAACTGCAACGTTCTTATATTAATTGCCAGCGACACGCCCCTAGGCGGCCATCCCGCCACCCTCCTTGCGCATCATTAGCAACACGCCAGCTGTCAATCAATGCCCGCCAATTTGACTGGATATGTCTGTAGATACGAGATATGAGATACGAGATATGTGAATGTTTTCCTCATCTATAGCCAATTTCAGTCTGTTGCTGTTGCACGCATTAGTCGTACTATATATATGGCATATATTATATCATGTACACACACACACACACACCATTAATGTTGTTCCATTAGCAAACATGCAAGCTTTCAGCATGCGACTATTTATGGGTAAATCAATTTCGCATATCATGTCCGGGCGGGCCTAAGGTACCTCCGTTCCCACCTCCCCTGCCACCACTTGCGTGAAAGTCAACAAAGCGAAGCATTTATCTATGATATTACTTCACGTCATGTTTGTTATGCTAAAGAGCTGTTCGTGTGCGTGGCATGCACATTGTACAGCCTTAGGTAGCTCGATTTTAGCTAACAAAAAACTTAATGGCAAACAATATTCCATCTGCCACGACAAACACACAATCTCTAGAAAGCTATATACAGCTACATATAGTGTACTTTTAAATATTATATATATATTGTATAACTTAATAGAAAAATGAATTGATCTATAGAGGTCTTCTATTTTATTAGACAGATTAAATTAAAGTGAATTAAATTAAATTAAATTCAATTCAAATAAATTCAATTAATTTTAAATTTAATCACCTTAAAATTTTGTAAACTTAAGCTTTGTGCTTAATTATATTAATTTACGTTTTAAATAATTCTATTTATCTAATTCAGTCGACTGTATTAAGTCGACTTTAAATTAAATTAAATAAATAAATAAATAAATAAAATTAAGAGTTAGCTGGGACCCACTTAAATATGGAAATCGAAAGAGATTTATCTGTATTTCGCAACTAAAAAGTAACTTAATTTTAAGCTTAATGATAAAGTACAAATACTTTGTATTTGTTATTCCTTAGCTTATAGTAATCTCTCAACTTTAATGGCATCTCTGATAGAATTCCTTTAATTCAATTCCATATTCATATTAATAGAAACATTCAAAGATGAATACATTATTATCAGTATATGAATAAAATATAATTTATCTTCATGTACGAGTATATAGTGTATTGCAATGTTCCCACATATTCATCATGTCCTTCATTAAGCGTACTTTGTGCTCTCCCTAATCCCTGCACTTAATGGCCCTTCCTTCTTTCCCCGCTTAATTATCGTATTTGACTTGCTGTTGTGTCTTTAGTGAGATTACTCAATAATGAAATCGATGCCTGCACCTCGATGGACTACATTAATTGTTGGCTCCTTTAGCCTTTTCGTCTTCGCGTGGCTCTCCTTCGTCGCAAGGTTCTACAAATGATATCGGGATAATCGAATCACCTTCTTCCTCATATGCATAAGCTCTTTTCTCTCTCTCTCTGTTTCAGCGGAGGGCTACTCCCATGGTGGCAGCAAGCGTCGTTTGTTCGGTTCCTGCGATGGTCGGCGACATTTGTACTGCATGCGCAGCGCATCGGTGAAGTCGGTACGCCAGCAGCAGCAGCAGAAGCAGCCACAGCAGCAGCAGCAGCTAGTCGGATCTGGGGATTGTTGTGGCCGTCTGCAGCGGCTACGGCATCAGCAGCAGCAGCAGTACTACCTGAACGCCAACGCGGCCAATGAGGGGATCGCCGCAAGTCGCTGTCGACTCCCAGTTTGCGCATCACAGAAGCCACATTGCGTCGGTAAGTGAATGTGGTGGATGTGCCCCCACGTGAGTACATGTAATCCTATAGCTACTGTTCTTTTTGTTCCCCTTTTCTTCGACGCAGTTCCAACGAAAGCAAGAGCCTGGAGAGCAAGAAGCGGGTGGTGAAGATGCTGTTCGTGCTGGTGCTGGAGTTCTTCATCTGCTGGACCCCGCTGTATGTGATCAACACGCTGAGCATGTTCATCGGGCAGGCGCTATACGAGTACATCGACTACACTGCGATCAGCTTTCTCCAGTTGCTGGCCTACTCCTCGAGCTGCTGCAATCCCATCACGTACTGCTTCATGAACGCCAGTTTCCGACGCGCCTTTGTGGACACCTTCAAGGGATTGCGACTGTGCGATGGTGGACGCTTTCGATTTTGCCGACGTCGTTCCAAGAACGAGACAAACCTATCGGTCCAAGGGAACTCTATTGCCTTGGCCAACTCGGTCATGTCCAGCCACACGATACTCGAGAGTCCGCGTCTCTGAGCCAGTCGACTGCAGCATCCGTCACGGGTGCCGGGCAGGAATCGAGAGAGGGACACAGAGCTGGAGTTGGACAGGTTCGATAGGCAGAGGGTTAGGGATAGGGCAGGGTCAGGGTCAGGATCAGGGATTAAGGAGAGACGAGACAGGGGACAAATGGAGACAGAATCGCTGTAAGAGAAGAGAGGGGGGAAGGGAATGGCGAAGGGAGGCGAACAAGTTGTGATGTGCTAAGAAACTGAAACTGTGGTTGTCAACGATTCTACTCCAAGTAAGTTGTGTGCGTTTGGTGTGCGTAACTTAAACTAATCTAACTCGATATGAGGGTTTCTATCGCATTGCATACGTACATACGTACCAAGAAGTACCTTGTAGCAGTACCTATAACTATCGCAGCTGCATCTTTGCAGAGCTCTTAAAAATCGAAATCTAATTGTTATTGATGTCAATCGTTGGACCTGTGTCCTTGTGCCGTTTCAATGTTTACACATACAAAGCAGATGTAGTTTTTTTTTTTGTCGATATTTCTACAAAGTATCGTACCTATCGTAAACAATCAAGATTGAGGCGAGCACCGAATAGGTTTTAATAGAACTAAATTAGTGTAGAAATGGAAAAGGGAATTGAGGAAGTATTCCTTGATGCTCTTTCACCTTCCAGTACAATACGGACCTAAGAATGTCGAATGGAACAGGAACGGATCGGAACGGAACGGAACAGAGAGAGTATTATATTCTTACAAGTATTACGAGTAAATATATCTCTTTTATTTAGTATTAAATGTGCTTGCCAAAGGCCTAACAACAAGAAAAAGAAACCGAGTGCAGTTTATTGTCGAATCTGAATATGATATATGAAAGTAACGGAAACTACTATACTACTATACTCGTATAGTACGCCTACAATCTAACGATATTCTCTAGCATATTTTTGAGCTTATAAAGTTAATATTATATTATATTATATGTGTATGTCAAGGAGTACAACAATAAAATCAAGCAAATACGTGTTTCATCGTGTGTTATCGATAAATCGAACTCACAAGCTGAAGCCAATTTCCAAATACTTACTCCAGTGTTTTAAACCAAAAAAAAAGAACAAGAAAATTTAAAAAAAAAAAAAAACAAAACTAAATTAAACAATAGTTGAATAAGAGTGCAAGCACAAACAAGTCTGTGCAAGCATGTACAAGGCTGTGTGTCTTTACACGCTCATGTGTTTACTTGAAAGTTTAAAATAATATGCAATATATTTGCATACACACGCACACATCAGATACGCACACACACAGACACAGACTGGCACATACACTCACACAGTAATATACATCTATACATGCGTGTGCTAACGGAAGTTTCAATATTTTCACTTCTATACACTTCAACGAACTCAAGAAATGCAAATTACGCAATTCATATGTAAAATAGCAATAAATGTTTTATGTAAAAGTCAAAAAAAAAAATGGAAAAGAAATAATAAAAAAATTATTTTTAAACAATTTTAATGCTCTACTTGGTAAATCCCTGGACCCATTTTCAGAGCCCTTTGCATATGGTGTATGTGTCTGTATGTGTGTGTGTGTGTGTGTGGGAAATTTTAAGTACACCCAAACACAACATGAGCAACGCCCGCGCAATGCCACACACACACACGCATAGACGCACACACACACATACGGGATACGCATACAAATTAAACTCAAGAAATTTCGCAGATACTCTGAGCTGCGCGCAGGAAACTGTTACACAATTTTCTTGTTTATATTCCTCTCAAGGGAAACTTAACAGTAGCAGGAAACGACTCTGAGCTCTTTGAGTTGCTGCAGCGAAGATGAACTTACAATAAATACATCCTTCACAGTTAATAAGCAACATATCTGATCTTAAAATTGCTTGCTTTTTAAGAGCACCTTTCATTCATGTAAATCGAAAATACTACAATATTTTTCAGATAATTGGGCCCACTGAAGTTCACTGTGCCGGCATTAATAAACGCGCAGTGCAAACAAAAAGTGTTGCATACTTTCAGGCGGCATTAATAAAACCTCCCACAACGTCTTTTGCCATTTAAGCTTGCAAAAATCATAACTTTTGAATCCGATGGGATAATAGAATGATTCAAATTGCATTTGAAAGATAATTGTTGAACCTGTTTAAGGAATATTTGCCCAATATGATGCAATTAACAGATGCTAACAAATAGTCTAACGAAGTCAATGTTTGAAAAGTTGTTTCGATGCATCGCCAAAGCCAAAACAAATTGAAAGAAGAAGCTGTGCAGCCAACGTCGAAACTAATTTATCGATCTTCTTGTGATTGATGTATGAGTGCGCAGTGCGCGTTGTATTCGCTGAAAATACACGACTTTTCGAATTACTAATGAATCTACTGGGCAACGCACAAAATCTGTTCAATTGCAGTCGAAATTCGGTTGGATTCTGCAGTTTTATGTGCAGTTGTAGCTGTCGCTAAGCTTGTAGTGGTGGGGGGGGTAACAACTCTGGCTGGTACTACCCCAAAAATATTTCCATTAAGCTGTCAGCCGCATAAGCAGCAAGCTTCAGCTACCACGTTGGTTCTCTACTAATGGCAGCGCCAGCGAGAGCTCCATAAATTATGGCAATGAGTGTGTGTATGCACTCACGCACACAAACACACACACACAAGCACATAGAGATGCGCTTACGCACACCTGCACATTCGGGGCATTCATTTGTAGCACATGCAGCAGTCAACACGTCCATCCACATCGGTTCGTGCTGGGCTTCTCATTGTGGTCAAAAAGAAATCAATTACCGCTGGACCACAACAAATGAAGTGGATGCAACGCGTTGCCATAAGCTGCTGGCTGGAGGCGTTAGTCTGGGCGTGGCAGAACACTGATGAATGTACTCAAACAGAGAGAAAGAAAGAGAAGGAGAGGGAGAGAGCGAGAGAGAGAGAATACAAGCAAATGCAGCTGTGTTTTTTTGGTAATTCTTGAATGAATGGAGAAAGTTCTGCACGGCAGCAGCAGCCGTATTTATGCATTACTAGATTGCTGAGTATAAGTAACGTTAGTGACTTGAGTAACCCGAATAACCTTAGTAACCAAAGTAACCCAAATGCTTAATGGACTTCTGGGAGCAACAATTGGTGCAGTGCTTTAGTTAATCATCTGCCTATTAAGCTTCTCTCTCTCTCTCTTCATATTGAATGGCATTTGATGAGCTTCGTGGTAACTCGCAGCCACAACAATTACACAGAGTGCTGCAAGTTTACTACACACCCCCTCAATTGTAACACCCCCCCTCACACTCTTCTAGGGTATTAAAAGGAGCTCACTTCGGGCGCTTAATATAGCTTGACTGTGCAGCAGCTGCCTCGAGCTGCCGCCATTAGCACATTCGTGCTTCGATTGAACGCAACTGCACTCGGGCAATTTGCAGGCATGCCGTTACCCCCACTCCCCCTCCCTCTCTGACGTCAACTGGCCAAGTGTCCTTAGCTCTGGCAGCAGCCTACGTGACAATTACCACAGTTATTACACGTAATGAATACGACTAAAGCGGGTAAACAAACAGAGCGACAAGTTGATGAAGGCGGAGACGGAGACATAGAGGGAAATGGAGACAGATACGGAGATAGAGATAGAGAGAGGGTGACAGAGAGAGAGAGAGACGCAGACAGAGTCGGGGACGGAGACAGAGGTCGGCCACGTCGTTGACAATCGCCGGCAAGGGAGTCGTCACCAACTGAACAACGGTCGTGAAACCTTCTTGGAATCGTAATCAGATCACGGTCGACGGACGTAGGCCGGCACGCACGTAGATGGTATACGGAGCCATAGCATAGAGCGACTTGCAGTGCTGGAGGAAGTGAATGACGCAGCCGGCACCAGATCGCTGGCAAAACAGGAAAGAGCTCTGCAGGAACAAAAAAAAAACTCATATTCAAATTCAGCTTGACCTGCATTCGGCACGCACACTTCACATTCCGAAGGCTCCATGAGTACAGTTTGCTATCTGCAGATGGCACACTGTACAGTGTGTCCTCAGTGTGAACGTAATGTGTCCATGCTGTAGGTGCTTATTTATTTATGATGTCATTATCACAGTGAGTCTGTACCTTCTGTCGGGGTGGGGGGGCATTTGTGTGATTTGGGGCAGAAATAGTTTGCAATGTTTGCAGCTCGAGTACTGAGCGGGATTTGCCACACACACACACATCTGCAGGCGCTCTCACACACACACACAAACACCTGCAGGCAGTCACACACACACGCACAGAGGAGTAAGTTCCACACGTCACATACAAATGAGGCAAGCACACGCAGGTAAAGAGCTTCAGTCAAACAGGCCATGTTACGTAAGCCAACGATCATCGAAGGAAGGAGGAGGGAAGGAGGAAGGGAAGGGAAGGGCAGGGAAGGGAAGGGAAGCAGAGAGGGAGGGGCAAAAGGAATGTACGTGGGTTAAGTCTGGTTAAGCTCTTCAATTTTTTATTGGGAGATGTTGAAATCTTGAACCTTAATACGTTTTTATTGTTTGAAGTTGCGAGTCGCGCTTAAAGCTAACAATAGCCAAAGTAACGACAACAACAACTACATATGCAGTACAACAACAACAACAACAACAACTCGAGTGATCGCTCTGTCGCCTAACGGTGTCTGCGCCTTTTGCCATCAAGTATACGCCAGCAATGCCCGCAGCACCGCGATCAGCAGCGATCCGTCGACCTTGACCAGGTTTCTTTTGCTGTTTCTCTGCCTCTACCCCTCTCTCTCACCTCTCCACCCATACTCCTTCTCCTTCTGCTTCTCTTTCTCTTTCTTTGTACATTGCGATTGCCGTTTTTTTTTTTTTTTTTTTGGTTGAAGGCGCATTTGCGCAATGGACACGCCCTTTTTACGCAATAATACAATTGTCGCTGACGCTTTTGCCATTGTCGATGCTTCTTTCGATGGTCTCCACTTGAAACGGGTTATTCGCTTTGTATATTAATTATGCTATATCTGTTTATCTGTCGCAATTTCGAAACGTGGCTCGGCTATTTGGAGAAGTTTCGCGTCTCATTTCATGCAGTTGACCTTCGTGCGCAGCGAAATTGGTTTCAGACTTTGCTTTTATTTATGATATGTGTATGTGCGAAGTACCCACGTGTTCAGCCAAGTTGTTGCAGGGTAACTTCGGGAGTAGCAGGCTGAGAAAGTTTCAAGTTTAAACGCATTAAGATGATTCTTCTTTGTGAATCCCCTTTCGATTCAACTACACTGAGCATAAAAAGCCTTAATTATTTTACAGGGTATTTTGCAGTCGTGCTTTCGCAGATTTTATTTGTGTAATTGTTTATGTAATCAGTTTACGACTGTATTTCATTTCGTTACTAAGGCTAAGTGAAAGTTTTAAACGGCCTAAAATCATTTCAATAAATATTCATTCTACCTTACGAGTGTGTGAGTGTATTGAGTGTATTCAGTTAGTTATGCAACCATCTCATGGGTACTCGTTGCGGATCTCTTGAAAGCGCCCTCTGGCGCCTCACTCGTTGATCAATTAACAATCTTAGCCGAGAACAGAACCTCATTGTTCTTGTCTGTGAGAAGGTGTGAGTTGCTAAAAATGAAATTCTTTGCGAATATATTCAAAGTGAATATATATGAATTTATGTACGGGGATTGGCATCGATTGATTTAAATCAGAAAGCGGATTCACATGAATACAACATTCTGAGAAACTTTCAGTTAATTGGTGCCACCCTGCGTATGCGAAATATTCAAAGAAAATTTCCACCACGTAACGCACTGACGCGTTATACTTACTATACGAGTACAGCGAGGTTTACTATTAGAGCTTATAACCTTATCAACGTGGAAGCAGCAAATTAGCAATAAACAAATTACCTATACAAATTCTACTATAAAGACGCATATACAATACTATAATAATACGAGTATATATAATACTATTGACAACATTAATAATCTGCTCTATCTGTTTAAAGTACAAATCAACAACAAATAAAAGCAAACACAATTCAAACTATCAGATACCCTAATAGAACAAGGAGGTAAGGTTGCACGAAAATCATTGATATTCTCATGATAGTTCCTATGATAACTTGGGATATGGTTGTCATATATTTATGAAATTGTAACAGAATACAGAACAACATACTTCATATTGTGCATAATTATATTCTCACAGTATACTATGGGAATGCATCCTATCTTATCTTAAAGAACGTTATATAGAATTAAAATACGTTATATAGAATTAGAATATATACTAATTAAATGAATCTTATCTTAAAGATCTATACTTAATATAGACTTAGAATATACACTAATTAAATGAATATACGAGTACTTGCTGTCCTTTGTACCTCACACAAAACTAAGCTGCAATCACGGAGTTTTAAAGTTTCATTGACCCCATCGGGGAAGCATCGAAATCAGAAATAAATCGATTTCAATTAATATAGAGTGCTTGGGATCGAATTCCAGTTTAATCTGATTAGTAGCAGCTGCTGAACTGTTGCAATTACTAAGGGGGAAACTAAGCGTCAATAGCGTCGATGTTGCATAACAAGCGATAGTAAAATCTAACAAAACTTGTATTGAAATTTATTCTTGCATATGGGAATTCAAATTGAAAGTGAAATGGAAGAGGGGGAAGAGAGAAGGAGGGAGAGAGAGAGAGAGACAAAGAGAGAGCTGCATATTTCACAGTGCTTATTATGCTAAATAATTCAACTTGATTTAAGCTGTATTATTCATAGGATTTATCATTGTGAATTTAAAGTAATCGCAAAAAATAAACGAAATTATGATTTGAACTTGTTTACTCGACTGAAAATACAAAGTTCCCTTCCCAGCGTAGTTGGAAACTCGGGCTTATCGTGGTCATAGCTAAAGCAAATGTCCAGAGCACACCTCAGCCTCATGACTAGAAACTATACGAGTACAGACATATGTTTATGCAGTTGTTGATTTCTTTGGTTACTCATGTTCTTCACGTAGTTCTGGTACCCCGAAACGCAAACACTTTCTGCTGTGCACTGCAAATTATCAACTCAAAGTTCCCCCATGACTTCATAATGTTATGTATATTATGTCATTACTTTATAATAAATATATAAATCAAGAACAACCAAGGAAAAGGGCTGGGATATATTTAAATTCTAAAGGATTCTTTATTTTGTAGAAGTCATGTTGAAGTTCATAATATAAAGATCAAGATAACGTATTCCGGCTCGAGGGAATTCATTTATTTGCAAAGGTTTTTCTTAGTTCTATGTTCAGTTTAAGGTTCAACCGACTACTAGAGGACAAAAGTCTAATCAACTTAACTGATTTACAATAGCTAAAATTAATATAGCATATAATGAATTTTATTCTTTATGAGATTTGTATTTTCTAATCAAGATTCATAAATTCGTATATAATAATACGACATATTATAATAAGATATGTATATTTATTTTTTAAATTCACAATACAGTTTATTACTATTATATATTGAATAAACATTTGTCGATAGTTCTATAATACTATCGATAGTACAAATAATCGCAACGACGCATCGTTCAATGATCAAATAGGTCAATGGACATGAAAACAAGAGTAACCTTGAAGAGCAGAGGGAAAAAACTTACAGAATCAAAACAAAACAAGCACGAAAGCTACGGTGGAGTGTGCTGAACTGTGATATACCCCCTACCCATCTGACCAAAACGATTTTATAAATATTTAACAAAAAATGAACTGTATTACGCGTAGAATTCGGTTTTTAATAAAAAAACTTTTTATCGATTTACGGAGGCGGATGTGGGCGTGGCCAAAATCTTAAGATAAACTTGATCTACGTGCAAAAGAACACATATTGATATCAAATTTGGTAGCTCTAGCTATTATAGTCTCCGAGATTTAGGCGAACAGACAGTTGGACAGACAGACAGACAGAGGGACAGACAGACAGACAGGGGTACAGATAGAGGCTGAATGCTGATTCAGAATATATCTACAATAGTTTGTGGGTTCTGTCCCGCCTCCTTCTGCCAGTTACAAACATTATCGGCTTGCACAAAGTTATAATACCCTTCTACCCTCTGGCTAGCGGGTATAAATACTTGAGATACGCGTCAGAAAGCACGCAAGAGTGTCACTGCCCACCGTCAGAAGCAGATGAAGGAGGGTTAGAAGGGGCAGAGGGGGGGGCTATGCTACTCGAAGCGACCACGCGGTTATTATCTTATTCTATTTCTATTTTGCTCTTTGTGATGTTTTTTACAACTTTGGGGGCGAGACCACAACAAAATTTCAATGAAGCAAGCGGCAAAATCAGTACCAGGGACCGGCCAAAAGAGGTAGGGAATAAGTGAGGGAAGGAAGGGGTGGCGAGAGAAGCTTCTTGGCACCAGGTCCGCTTCATTCAAAGAAGATGGCAAAAAACCCAGAGCTGTTTCAGTCATATAAAACAAAGCGGCAGGGCAGTGTGTATGGCGAGGGGAGGAGGAGGGAAGTTGCGGGAAGGTGGCTTGATTAGGGGGACCTGTTGGGTGCTGTTGGGTACGATCTGTGAGATGCCGCTCGTAATCCGGAAACCTACGCGCTTGTCTCATTCACAGGTGTCTAGCAGTCTCGTTTTATCTCTTTAATTATTGGTATTATTATTATATTGTTCATCTTTTTGTTTTTTTTTGTCTGTGTTGTTTATCTGCGTGTGTTATTTTCGAACAGGAATATGAAATGGAATTTCATTTGTTTTGTTATTTCGTTAGAATTTGCATCGTTATAAATGCAGAAATTTATTGCCCATTGCCAATTGACGCAAATTGAACGCGGCCATAGCTCGCAAAAGGTTTACAGCTTTGGAATTTTTTAATTTATTCTCGAGGAAGTCCGAGCTGGAAACCGAGCGAGCTGGAGATCGAGAACCCACCCCACCACCGGCGCGAGGTGGTTGAACCCCCACTCGATCTACAATCCCCGCACACTACCAAGTCTACAGTCTACATTCTACAGTCGACGGTGTACGGCTCTGTTGTCTTCAGGTCTACAGCCTGCAGCTCCACTCGGCTCCAGGCTGGGGCCGTTATGGCGCAGTAGCAGCAAGAATGCTAAGCGAAACCGCTCGAGAGACTTGAGACTTGAGACGTGGACGTGTGTGTTGCCAACTTGTGAAGCTCAACCTGAGACGGCGGTGATTGTGGTTGATGCTGTTACTCTTGTTGCCGTTGCTGTTGCTGTTGCTGTTTGCTGGAGCTGGGGGGCTCAAAGATGTCAGCGTACGCGCTCAAGGTTGCCGCCTCGCTGCCGCTGCTGCTGCTGTTGCTGCTGCTGCTGCTGCTGGAGCTGTTGCTGCTCAAACCGGGCTATGGCGCATCGATTGACATTATATAATCTCACTGCCAGGTTGAGCTCATTATGATAATAATGAACGCTAGCTACTTGGGATGGGGCGACATGCCACCTACAAAGTTCATTGCTTCCACTTCCACTCATAAACACGTTGTCTACGTAAGTATCTAATAGATACGGCACAGCTACAGATACAGATACGCAGATACGCACGAGCGTGCCAGCGTACGCATTAAGCAACGACGCGCGCGTAGTAAACACACGCTCAGCTGTGCTCAGCTGCGTAGGGCTTGGACCTAAGGTGGCTCCCCCCATGGGCTATGAGTCAACCTGCTCAGACAGACAAGCCCGACCCGGCCCGGCCCGGCCCGGCCCGGTCCGGCCTATCGGCAACAGGTTGAATGGCGCCCAGTGCCAGTCTCGGCCCATGCCCAGTCAGAGTTCCAATCTCAGTCCCTTCTGCTGTGCTTGTTGATCAGGCGTTGTTGTTATTGCCAACTAATAAGGCGTTGCTGCAGTGCGAGCGAGATGGCAACAAAGAACGTAGATGGGAGGAGGGGAAGACAAAAGCAAAACAACGACAGAAAACGAAATGTCGCAGTTTTGTTTTCGGTTTCAGCCGGGCCCTTATAGACAGCACCGGGCTGACGCCCTCACCACGCCCCCCTCTCCCTCTGCCTCTTCCCGCACGGCACCGTAACGATGCTGGCGGTTTAATGAACTTTATCGATGGTATTGTTTCGACGGTGCAAACACACATTCTTCTCATATTTACGATGAGCTCTGGAACTCGTGAAGAATTTGCTCGCGTCGCTGCGCGCTGCCTCTGCTAGTTCATTCTAGCCGACTGTTCCGGGCCCCTTCGCGGCCTTTCCCGGTTACTCCAGTTACATAATGTCAAGCTAAACATATTTCTAGCTTTATTTTCCCGCCGGGTTCAATGAATTCCCCAGCATTTTCACACGTTACCCACAAGGCTTTTTGACGTCTCTTTCTTGTTGTCGTTTTTCACACACCCTGTAATAGTATTGGAAAAGGGTTTACAGAGCCTTTAACATTGTTTAATTCATGAAAAAGAGTGAAGCACCCTTACAGCACCCTCCTTCACTGGCAATCTATTCCATAATACGAAAAAGGAGTTGAAGAAATCAAAATCATTCAGTGGAAACTGTTGAAGTTCTTGCTAAAGTTGACTGCGTGGTATCTGCTAGTCATTTACCCAGCACTGGCTGGAAGTATAGTATTTAATACCCTGAGAATTCACAAGAATATAAAGTAAATTACGTTTTGAGACGTGGATATGAAAAACAGTTTCGCTGATGCTTGCACTTGAAAGGGGCCTTTCACGCCTGACATGAATGACGTTTCGACTCGGCTCGACTCGGTATAGTTCGTTGCGGTACGGTTCGGTTTGGTACAGTGCACTGCGGTGCAGTGCGGTGCAGTGCGGTGCAGTGCGGTTCGGTACTGCACTCGTCTTACGTAAACAACAGTTTCATATATTGTTGTTCAAGATGTGTACGACGCTTCGAGTTACAGCAATTCTAAATAGCCACAACGTAGTTTTGCCGTTTAAGTATTTTTAAAGCTTTCGTTCCATGGGAAAACCGCTGTAGAAATCAATGAACTCTGAATACGTGAAAATATATACAAACATATCATATGTATGTTTGTTTGTAATTATATATGGCGATACATTCATTCACAGTATTGTACGGGAAATGATGAAAGAATTGCTGAGACTGAGACTTGAAATTCTTCGCTTTAGAACATGAGATCAAAGTAAACCTGAACCTGAACTAAACTAAGAAACTCATATAGGAATCTTAAGTATTTAAATATTATTCAACTCGTGCGCTTATGGAAAAACAAACGTATTATACAATTCTATTCTAAACGCGCCAAGCTATACTCGTATCGTATGGGGTTCATTACCCTCGGTATCTCAGTATCTACGTGATAAACACTCTTTGTATGGTAATAGTTAGGGAAGTATTCCGTTTGCTGTGTGGATCCCCCCCACATCAATTGCATTCGGGCTCTGGAATTCGGAATTATTTGCCGTGTAGCGCATTCGCTAAACGGCCATACCGACACGAACCTCTCCAGTTCGGTCACCAATTCTCCTCAATAGCTGTGAAATTCTCAAGACGTCTCGAGAGTCGGCGGCGGCTTCTTTTGCGTCGTCACGACATCGATTTGTCAGTTTTCGACTTCGAATTAATGAGTTTTCAAGGCCAAAAGGATGTGGGAGCGAGACGGCACGATACGGATTTGAAATTGGCAAATAATATGGAATGTAAATGCGTATCTATGGGTAGAGAAAGATACAAGAAGATTGATTTTTGTTTTCGTCGTAAATTTCATAATATTCTATTCCACTCCCGTCTGGGGATCATCGTGACCAAGCCGATTTGTCGCACCAGGGGCTGGTGGGAGTGTGGGGGGGTGGCGAGGTTTACAAATTTGGTCTCTGGTTGGTACGATTCTGCGTTGATATTTATCGGTTTCTGCTTCTGTTTCTATTATTGTTTTTGTTTTTGTGCTTTCGGTTTTTTTTTTTTTTTTCTAGTTCTTTTTTTCTATTGTTATTTGTGGTATTTTTACCAGGAATTCACATTGATGTTTTCAAGTTCAAGAGCACCAAAGCACCCATAAAAGATCAAAGAATCAAGAAGAACAACAATGCGGTAATCATGTTTTGCATAATTTTTTGATTCTTTCCTATCCCGCTTGAGGACAATTTGAACGCATTCTTGTGCGTAGAACTTTCGGGAAACGCAAAAAATTGTTTACGCTCTAGCATGAGATATAGTTATTTTATATGCTAATTTATCGAAATCAAAATAAAAACGAAACTTTAATTTATTCAATCAATGATAATTTATTCTGCAAAAAATTCGCTTTAATTAAAGGAATTTTCTGTGAATTGAAAAAAAACAAAATGTTCAAAGTACAAAGTCGGGAAGAGGTAAACAAATGGTAAATAGATAGAGATAGAGATAGAGATAGTTATAATAAATGAGACAGATTAACTGACGGTAGAAATCACATGATGTTTCTTTATGTGATATCACAGATGTATATCCCACTATACCCCACTTCTTGTATAGTAATGAGCATATTAAAGCTGAAGTTGATTAGGATTTCGATTGTCTGTTCTATCCAGTCCATTGCATTTCCCGATTTTCTTGCAACCTGCCTGCTGTCAGTGCCAGTGTTGATAATAAATGTTTATGCTGTGCTTTCAATTGCAAGAATCAATTTGAATAAAGTTAACGCTTTGCTGATAAGTCAATTGAGTGTTAATTGTTGTTTGACTATAATATTCGCATGGCTAATTGTGGAATTCGTGGGTCAATAAATAATCTATTTCATATAGAATTTATGGCATCATTAACTTTGCATACAATAAATATATATAAATAATACTGTTTTTATCGACGTATTCGATATGAATTATAAATAGCAGTGCAGCGAGCACCCCAGCGAGCAATGCTAGGCACAATTAGATACAAATGTATCTGTGTCTGGCAGTTGGCCACCTGAGTTCCACGCTAATTGCACGCTATAAAAAGCACAATTTATTTCCATTACATTACACATATCAAGTAAACATATACGAGTATATATATGTTTATATGTATGTGTATACGTATCTGTATTATTAGAATATATTGTTTCAACAATATCAAGTGTCGTATGCGAGGCGAGACTATTCAGCTTATTTTGGTTCGCACACGCGATAAATAATCAAACAATTGTTGGTGTGTGTGTGTTTAGTTTTTAGCCAAAAGCCATGCTGTTTACCTGTTTTCCCCTTCATTGCACATCCCGGCACCCCACCCCCCACCACCTGCACATTTCATTCCCCTTTTCCCTTTAGCGTTATTATTTTTAGTATGAATTCAGTTTTGGCAAACGCGCAATGGCAAATTTCTTATTTATTGTTAATGCTCACACACACACATAAGCACAAGCTCACTAAGGTGCACACACACGCACACACACTCATGTATATGTATTTATAGTATTTTACAAATGATGCTTTGTTTAGCCGCTCAAGGTCGAACAATAAAAAGTGTGCAAAAAATATTCTACATATTGCATCACGAATGCGATTGATGAATTCTGATAACGAACTTTGTATACTCTGTCAAGAAATAAAATACTATAGCTTTGGTATTCTATAAAATCATTGGATTACTCAGCTCATTTGATGATAGCAAAACGTTGAAGGATTTACAAAGGTAATCCCTTTTTATTGTGAACCTTCCTTCTTTGATATTAAGTATAACATAAGACAGTAACTGGTAGAATAAATATATGTTAGTAAAATATATTAATGATAGTAATAGTAGTAGTAGTAGTAGTAGTAGTATATGACTTATTGGGATGTATGCTATAATATATTCCAATACACTACAGTATTATATACTGCATAGGGTAAGACAATTTCCTGCTATCTGACTATCTTCCTTATTCCTCTTTATGCCAACTAAGGAACTACGAGTATCTCGTAATTGTCTTCAAGTTTTGTAGCGCAAGAAGGAGAAAGGGGAAGAGTGGAGAAGGGGAAGCTGAAAGAATACAGCATCATTTTTGTGCATGGTTCGCTCACCTCAGTTGTAATCTACATAAGTGTACGTGTGTGTGTGTGTGTGTAGAGAGTATCTCTCCATACATACTGGATTTATAATTAGATATCACAAGTATCTTTAGCGCTCGATATGTTAATGGGTAAATTTGTTAAAACGCTTTCGAAATCGCTTTATAATTAATTGTATTTTTTTGTTTCCTCTATAACTGCAGCTGACGTTGGCAACGATGCCGACGCCGACGCCGACTGCGTTTGCCACTGCGACTGAGAATTTGCCTTTCCTTTGGGTATAGAGAAGATCTCGAGAAACCAGTTGGCTATTTAACCCATCACACGCACCGACGCTGCCTGCCTGCCTGTGCCTGACTTAAACCGAATCTGATGGGGAATCTGATGCCGATTCGGAATCTGCCCTAGCAACAGCAACAGCAACAGCAACAACAACAATAACAACCTTACCTGGGATGAGCCAAGGAGACGTTTGTGTGTCTGCCAGCAGGCGCAGGCGCTGGCAGCGGCATATTTGAGCAGTGAGTCATCGGAATCCTTGACGCAGTCCGTGGCGCATTCGCAGACTGTACAAGTGCTGCAGGTCGAGAATGGGAACTGGGAACTGGGAATGGGCTCGTGTCTTGCCTAGTGTCCAGTCACAGTCATTAGCCGCAGTTTGCAGTTCCTGGAAACTTCGTTCGCATTCTCTCTGTCGGCCTGCTCTCTGTCTGGGCCAATGACCGCCTTCAAGGCCGCTCACAGTTTTTCCTGTTCTCATTTTTCACGTGTTGTCCGCGTGCGACCCTTAAGTTCTCACACACACACACACACACACGCATTTACACTGTACCTGCAGTTTGTTGTCCTGTGCTGGACCTGGTGCATTGACCAGCGGCTGCATTGTCTCTCATTATTTCCTAGAAGCCGTCGCTGCATCCTAGCGCAGATTGGGTTGGCTCAGTTCAATGACACCTCCCAGCTTGGCTTCGACCTGTCTTGCAGTTGCTATGCCACATGACTCTTCTCTCCCTCTCCCTCTCTCTCGCTGCTTCTCTGATCATGATAAGCATCCTCATCGTTATTTAATTTCGCCCGCGTTACTCATCTTGTTTACGTTTGCCTCGTTTGCCTGCCTGCCTTCCTGCCTGCTTCGCTTGGTCCGGCATGCCCTGGACTGGCTTGGTCTGGTCTGGTCTGGTCTGGGCTGGCGCGTGTTCTGCATTCAGCCTTGATCTTCCAGCTTCACATTTGGCATTTGACGTTTTTTGCGCTTTATTTTTTGTTTTGTTCTCTTTTGTTGTTGCCTTCTTCTAATTTGACTGGAACTGGAGACGGGACTCAGACTAAGGCTGCCTCTTCTTCATAACGGAGAAGGGGGAAGGGGTGAAAGGGAGGTGTACGTATACTATATGGGGCTATTTCTTGGCACTCGGCACTCGGTAGAATTCCAGTTAGGACAGGGAACTGCTGACGCCAGTTGTCGTTGCAATTCTTTCTCTGATCTCAATCTGATTCTGATTCTTATTCGGGTAGATGCAAATTAGTTCATTGACCGCAGATGCTGAGTATGCTCTAGTCGAGCGGGCCATTTGCACAGCTACCCTTTACCACGGTTACTTGAAAAGTTATCGATAAATTATCGGTAGTGCATTGAATAATAAATATATTATAAGTGTCTTCATTGCTTCATTGAGCTATTGATGACTTAGGTTCTTCTCATGCAGTATACCCTTTAAGAGCTTTGCTCATCTGCAGGGTATCAATTACGCATGTTCAAAATAACGTACTTCAAAACTGACAAGATCGAGCAAATTGTTCAGTATCTGTTTAGATTATTTGCATAAATTCATTTGTTCATTTTATTTAAAATTGAAATTATTTCGAGAGTATGCGAGTTTATGACCTTTTTATAGAGATTCAACAAAGTATGTGTATAAATAAGTGAGCTAAAGCTTAATTTAAGTAACTATAGATCGATGTTGAGTTGAATGAGAAGAATTATGTATGGTATAATATAGAGTAAGACTACAATAAAAGGTAATATAGTAAAGTAGATAATAAATAGAGACTTTTATAGTAAAGCATAGTTACTAGATAATGTTCCATAAAAGTGTAAAAAATAACAGTCTTGGATTTGATTGAATAAATAATACAAAAATAAATAAAGAATTTATATAATTATTTTAAACCTTTTCTTTTATTCGTTGACTTTGACCTAGATCCCTATACAAAAATAACAAAAAACCAGTAAGAAAAGCAACAGTCGCGCAACACGCGACAGTGGGATACCCTTCGACCTAGTATGTTTCCGTGTAGTTTAATTTCTTAAATTCATACACATATGCATAGGCACATGCTTTGAAATTAATCCCGACAGATGGCGCTCGTGCTACGCGCTCGCCCGCCTCCCTTGTTAGCTGACGCACTTGGTTTTATGCTCATACTTTCTTAAATAACTTTTGTGTTTATTGTCCGATCGGACTGAAATTTAGAGACTACGTAGATATTTAAGCTTAGCTTAAGCTTAGTATATGTTAAGTCAGAAAGTTCTATCTTTTAAACAGCGCTTACAAATTGAGTTCAAAAATTAAATTATGATTTGTGGGGGCGGTGGGCGTGGCACCTAACATTTGAAATAAACTTGATCTGCTTGATCCACACAGGAGTCTTCCTACAAAGTACAAACTAGAATTCAACTGTGAAGGAATTAATATATATTAATTTATTTTATATTTTAATGGCATATACCTAGTATTTAATATGGTTAATGGTCTTCTCAATAAATATATATTAATTTATTTTATATATTATTGGTATATATGTATGTACCTAGTATTTAATAACCATATTGGTATATTGGTATATTGGTATATATGTACCTAGTATTTAATAACCATATTAAATACTAGGTACATATATACCAATAATATATAAAATAAATTAATATATATTTATTGAGAAGACCATTAACCATATTAAATACTAGGTATATGCCATTAAATTACCATTATAGTCTTCTATTATGGAATAAAACATATTCTTTGAGACCTACTACTATTATGACATCTCTTTCACTATATAGCATATGTTGAATAAAGTGTCTAGTCATAGTTTATAGTATTCGTATAATCTGTATTAAAATATATTAGATTTATATTAATTATTCGATCCCACATCTATGCACAATATATTTCGAAAAATATCTTGGCCATAAGCACGTCTGTTTCTAGTTCCGACTGCGAGTCGCGAGTCGCGACAGCGCACCGCAGCAGACTGAGGGTCAGACCTTGTCCTTAAGCCCGAAGAACCGGCATGGTCTTTGGCAGTTGGTAAACAAACAAACAAATAAATAAATGAATATATCGAAAGGCCCAGAAACTTCTGCAGAATTGATTACAAATGCATTTCAATTTGCATTTGAAATAAAAAGAGCATTAATATTGTATCTCGCACTCTTGCCGACAAAAGGTATTTGCACTTTTTCAGTCAATATGTGACAATCTTATAATCAAATAAATCGGAATACAAACGTATAACTCCTATAAGTATACTGTAGATCTTTAGATAATTAGAACAAATCTAACAATGCCACTAATCTTTCTTTCTCCGATCTTCAATTAAGGTTTCTTGATGCAGAGTATCACACAGTCTAGCAGTATCTTCAGCTTGTTTAGTTAAAGTAATACTTACATATAACTGATTAACATGTAGAAAACCTTCAAGCAGTTTACTACTATTTCTATGGAAGAGATTTCAAATTCAATAGAAATTCAATATAGAATTACAACAATAATACTATGGAAGAGATTTCATATTCAAATAAAAACAATAAAGCATACAATAATAATACTTACTTTCGATATATATCGATATACATATCATATATGCCCGCTAGGGTATCAGACCTTCCGCACGCACCAGTAAACGGTTCTGCACTGGGTTTTTTTCTCGAATATTTTGATTGTTTCGTCTGGTTTGTTTTGCTTCTTGTTCATTATGGATTGTTAATAACATTTTTGAACTTGAATGCGTTGCTAATATTTGACGTCATTGACGTAGTAAGTATTCAAAACAATGCCCTGAATTGATGCGCAGTCCGATTTTCAAGGTCTACAGCCCTCCACCCTCGCCCCGAATGTTCCCGAAGCCCGCTCCTGATCTGGAGAATAATAACGCAATACGCGTACCAGATAAGCAATATATAGTGAGCTATATAATATATACATTCAATACTTTTAAAGTTGATTTCAATCTTCCAAATGAGCCGCAACTCTTTCGTCTTTCGTCTCTGGCTGCAACTCTGCTGAGATCTCACATTGCCGAAGGCTGACCCCAAATGCAAATTCCAAAATTGAATTTTGCCTTTTTCTTCTTCTGAGTTTCGCTTCTTTCGATCTTCCCCTCTCCCCTATTCCATCAACTGCCCCCACTGCAACTAGATACTTCCGCTTGATATTTGCATATAAAAGAAGCAGAGTTCAGTTCCGTTTACCATCGTCATTAGCATTGGCATTATAATATCTTTATCTGTGCAGTGCGTAGATCTGAAGTCATGCGACGATGCTGAGGCTGCGCTTATCAGTGCGCGCGCGCTTATCAGTGGGCAAGTACACCTGCCCGAGTCAGAGCCGAGTCAGGCCAGGCCACGATCTCTGCCGACGATAGCAGAGTGACAACTGTGTCAGAGAGAGAGAGAATGAGAGATAGAGAGAGTGGGAGAGTGGGAACGCACACTGCGTGCTCTTGAGCTCGACTCGGTGCTGAAAAACATAAACAGAGAGCACGCGCCGCTGTCGATGCCACTCAAAACAAACGGACGGAGCCGGTTTGAGCTCAAACATGTTCGAAGCGGACATGTTGCAAGTGCGCGCCGAATTTGAGTGAATTTCAGGCTGCGCTGCTTGATTGGAAACTTGTTGATTTGCCGCTGTTGCGTGCGGGGAGAGTGAGGCGTGGGCATAGAGGGTGCAGAGGGGCTGGGCAAGAGGGGGTGCGGGAGGGGGGCACCTGGGGCGAATCAGCGTACGCGCACGTTGAAGCTGGCAGCGCCGGCGACTGATACAAGCGCATCTGAGACTGAAACTGAAAAGGGGAGTGGAAGAGGCAGAGGTAGAGGGTGATGCAGAGGGTGAGGCAGAGGGTTAGGCAGAGGGATAGGCAGAGGGTGAGGCAGAGGGGAGAGGGAGACTGAGGCGAGAGACTGAGACTGCGACTGATATAAGCGACTGTGATCATGAGAGACGTCGACAGCGACGGCAGCGACGACTGCGACGGCAGTGACAGTGGCAGCAGCAGCAGCAACAGCAACAGCAGCAACAGCAGCAGCAGCAAAAAGCAACAGTTTGCTCAGCTTTTGACTATCAGATTCTGGCCCAGAGCGGGCCCGAGCTCGAGAGCCCGAACCAGAGCCGCAGTCAGAGCCAAAGCTGCGTCGCGCTGCCCGCGCTGCTCGAGCGAGCTGCTGCTCAAAGACGTTGCAGACAGCGTCGCAGACGGCGGCGTCGAATCGGTAGTCGTCGTCGTCGTCGTCGTCATCGGCGTCGGCGTCGCCAGCGTCGTCGTCGGCTTTGGCTGTCGCCGTCGTCGTCGTCGTCGTCTCTGGCTCTGGGAGTGTGCGCGCGCTTGAAGCGGCCGAGCCGCGATCGCCGTCGATCACTCGTTCGCGTTCGGCGCTGCTCTGCGAAGCGGCGGCCGAGTTGTTATAAAAGTGGCAAGGACATACGCTCGAGCCATTAGTCGAAAACTATAAACGCTCGACGCGAAATCGTCTCCGGGTCTTTCCGTCGTCTTCGGCTCGAGCACGCAACTATTTTTTTTTTTTATCAAATCTGCTGCTCGATTTGTTTTAAATGTTTTCGACAAATTTCAACCAACAACCGCCAAACTAAATATAGCAATTTTCTGAAACTAAATAAAACAGAAATAACTAAAAATTAATTTTCAAAAAATTCGGCAAATATTTCAAATTCAAAAAAAAGAAAAGAAACGCAGACAAGGCTTCAACAAAAAAACAAAGCCAAAAAAAGAAACAAAATTAAATGCAATTAAAAGCAAAAGTGACAACAAATGGCTCAGCAGTGCAGCAGCAACTGAGAAAGACACGCACTGACACGCACTGACACGCACGCACACGCACGCACACGCACGCACACGCAGAGCAACATATCCTGAGTGCGAGGCAGTGTCAAGCAACCCCTTGTCAACCAGTTCCCGCTACACAAACCAATATAAGAGAAGCCTCCCCACACACACACACACACACACAGACCGAGAGGGAGAGGAAGAGAGAGCAAGCGGGGAGAGAGAGAGAGAGAGAGAGAGAGAGAGATAAGAAGAGAGCAAGAGAGATAGCAAGAACATGCTGACCGACTCGTACCTGATTAAGTTCGCACTCCGCCAACTGCAGGTGGAGCAGCAACAGGATGCCCAGCACCTGCTGCTGGTGTTCCTCAGTTTCCTGGCCCTGGTCAGTGTCCTGCAGTGGCTGCTTCGCAATTATCGGGAACTGCGTAAGCTGCCCCCCGGCCCGTGGGGCTTCCCCCGTCATTGGGTATCTGCTGTTCATGGGCAACGAGAAGCACACACGCTTCATGGAGTTGGCCAAGCGCTATGGCAGCCTCTTCTCCACCCGCCTGGGCAGCCAGTTGACCGTCGTCATGAGTGACTACAAAATGATTCGTGAATGCTTTCGCCGCGAGGAGTTCACGGGACGGCCGGATACACCATTCATGCAGACCCTCAACGGATACGGTAAGAGGAATCTTCAAGAAAAGAGCTGAAAAATACTTAAAAATGCTACAAAAAAATAGTAAAAATATTTTAAAACGGCTAAAATAAAAGTATAAAAATAGTTTAAAATAGCTAAAAAAAGTTAAAAATAGTTTAAAATAGCTCAAAAAATAGTTAAAAATTGTTTAAAACAGCTAAAAAAAAATAGTTAAAAATAGTTTAAAACAGCTAAAAAATTATATAAATTATAAAACAGCTTGCACAGCTAAAAAAAAAATTTAAAACAGCTCAAAAAATATTTCAAAATTGTTTAAAATAGCTAAAAAAAAAGTTAAAAATAGTTTAAAACAGCTAAAATATTATTAAAAACAGCTTCAACAGCTAAAAAAAATAGTTTAAAACAGCTAAAAAAAAAGCGAGTAATATCCTTAAAAAAAATACAGTTGAGTTTTTCGATTTTTTCCCGCTTTGTTTTTCTGCGGAAATTTACGGGCGATTTTTGCAGCGACAGCAGCAACAGAAATATTATTGAATGCCAAAGTGCACAGTCATTCTTTATAGCATATGCCATATACCATATATACCATATATGGTACTCTACAATTATCGACCAACAAATATCGATTATTCGCGTTGTTTATGCTCCCGTTTTGCATTTCTTTCTTCTCTGATAAGCCATTGCAATTTCATTTCTGGCCTCGAAGTGGGGCAACGCGGCATCTGGCAGAGCCTACCTCAATTGAGTTGGCATAAAATCGAAGAAAAAATAAAGAAACAATGAATATCCAAGTGCAATATCGAACTAAATTAAAGCTACTATATATAGGGCTATATACGCTGTGGAATGTGGTCTCTAATTGTGCACTCTCTCTCTCTCTCTGTGTGTCTGCTTGCAGGTATCATCAATAGCACCGGCAAATTGTGGAAAGATCAGCGACGCTTTCTGCACGAGAAGCTGCGCCAGTTTGGCATGACCTACATGGGCAACGGCAAGCAGCAGATGCAGAAGCGCATCATGGTGAGTAGTAACGGCTTAACGGTGTTTCGAAGGTCTCCCCCTCCTAACCTACTCCCTCTCTCTCTCTTGTTTCTCGCTCGCACAGACAGAGGTGCACGAGTTCATTGGGCATCTGCATGCAAGCGATGGTCAACCGATCGATCTGTCTCCGGTCATCTCGCTGGCAGTGAGCAATGTCATCTGTGGGCTGATGATGTCCACCCGCTTCACACTGGATGATCCCAAGTTCAGGCGCTTCAACTTCCTGATCGAGGAGGGCATGCGTCTGTTTGGAGAGATCCACACCGTGGACTATATACCGACACTGCAGTGCTTCCCCAGCATATCGACGGCCAAGAACAAGATCGCCCATAATCGGGCTGAGATGCAACGCTTCTATCAGGATGTGATCGATGAGCACAAGCGCAGCTTCGATCCCAGCAATGTGCGCGATCTTGTCGACTTTTATCTGTGCGAGATCGAGAAGGCCAAGGCCGAGGGCACCGATGCGGAGCTCTTCGATGGCAAGAATCATGGTGAGTTTCGATCGCCTTGAGCACCTTGAGTTGAGTTTGGTTGTAGGATCGGCCACTAACCAGTTTGTTTCTCGTTTCTTGTTTCTCTTCGTTGACATTGATCTCAACAGATGAACAGCTTGTGCAGGTGATCATCGATCTGTTCTCTGCCGGCATGGAGACCATCAAGACGACACTGCAGTGGATCAATGTGTTTATGCTGCGCAATCCCAAGGACATGCGACGCGTACAGGATGAGCTCGATCAGGTGGTGGGTCGTCATCGATTGCCAACGATCGAGGATCTGCAGTATCTGCCCATCACAGAGTCAACCATACTCGAGTCAATGCGACGCAGCAGCATTGTGCCATTGGCCACTACGCACTCGCCCACAAGGTAAGCTGAGCAGCACACACGATCGCACGATCATCGTACGACACGCCCTCTTCTGCCATCTTCTCCTCCGCTCCATTTGCTTACGCAAATGCTAATGACGCCAACGAGGTCCGATCGTTCATTCACACCTCGCTTGGACAATGAGACACGAGATTGCACATTCATTGTCGAGCTTGGGATAGATCACGACGATCGGATTAGAACGGCCAGGAGAAGAAGGAGGAGGAGGGTGTTGACACTGGGTACACTGCAAGCTGCGCTTCCTTTGCGTCGCAGCTTGGCCCACTTTCAGTTCTACGCACTACGCGAGATACGACACTGATTAGAGACGTGTCGACACTCTGATAACAGTGCAGCAAAATAATCAAATAAGCGAAACACTTGACTAACTCCCCCTCTCTCTCTCTCTCTCTCTCTGTCTCTCCCTATCACTTGTTCTGCTCTCACAGAGATGTGGAACTGAATGGTTACACCATACCGGCCGGCTCGCACGTCATTCCACTGATCAACAGCGTTCACATGGACCCCACACTGTGGGAGAAGCCCGAGGAGTTTCGCCCGGCAAGGTTCATCGATGCGGAGGGTAAGGTGCGCAAGCCGGAATACTTTATACCGTTCGGCGTGGGACGACGCATGTGCCTGGGCGATGTGCTGGCACGCATGGAGCTCTTCCTGTTCTTTGCCTCGTTCATGCACTGCTTTGATATTGCCCTGCCCGAGGGTCAGCCTCTGCCCAGTCTCAAGGGCAATGTGGGGGCCACCATAACCCCAGAGTCCTTCAAGCTTTGCCTCAAGCGTCGCCCCCCCTGGCGCCCACAGCCAATGAGCCGCACCAGCAGCGCAACGTTGGCGCCAACTGAAGTGGGTCAAGCTCAACTCATAGCACGGTTTCGTTCCTACAAACAACACACACACACAACAAAAACACACACACACACAAACAGAGAAGTGAGAAGAGCGTTTTTTTTTTTTTTTATTTTTTGATTATTCATATTTCGTAAGTAATCGTATTTGTATGATATATGCACCTAGGCCTAAGCTTGAGTTAAGTTTGGATCTAAGCGAAAGATTCCTCCAAATGAGGAGGAGTAGTCCCAATCTTCACAAGGCTACGCGACAGCAACCGCAACAACGACAGCGACAGCAAGAGCAAGCAATGCTGAACAAGAATATATATACTTATATATATATTTGCTATATCTAGCTGTCCCTGTCACGTTGTGTAGAACGAATTCTATTCTTTCAACCCCAAGAAGCTGTGTTCAGTTAATTTTTAATTGCCTAGCGATGTAAGCGTAGCGTGTAAGTCCGATTTAGCCAAGTTTTTATACAATATGCTTCAATATACGATCGCGTTACCCCCCTCTACCCCCTAAGTTAGTTAGTTCATGTTTTTTGTTTATTTTATACACCCTACATTAAGGCAAGCAAGCAACAACAACAACAAAACAAACTGTGGTTTAGTCTTATGCACACACACACACACACACACACACAAACACAACACATAATAAAAGTTTTTGAAAAAAAAAAAAATACATATATTGTTTATATAAAATGTTATTAAACTGAAAGATACAAAAAAAAATCGCAACTTAATAAAACGAACAATACGGAAAAGAATTTTCAGCTCTTTTTATGAGATTTTCTTGACAAACACCAGGCGGAAATGTTTCCGATTTACCAGCACAATTTACAGAGCTTAAAACTAAAGATTTGTTTCGGGAACAAGAAGATATAACACTATATTCTTTATATTAGTCATAAATATCGTAAAACCTTTTTTGAAATTTTGCTGAAAATACATAAAAGGCTGCAGGGAAGCGCGTTCACAGAGATTTTTGCATGAACAAGAAGATATATGTTATATAGCTGCATTTAAGACTTTAAAGAGAAATAAAAAAAAAACCGAACTTAGAAGTAAAAGGCTTAAGGGAAGCTTGCTAGACAAATTCGCAGAGCTTAAGCTAAAGATTGTTGCGTGAACAAGAAGATATATGTTATATATATGTTAGAAATACAAAAAAAACCGCACTTAGAACTAAGGATTTGTGGGAGGAACAAGAAGATATATGCATAATAAGGAAACCAGGCAAAATTTGGAACTTCTTTTGCTGCGCCGTCTCCTTCCTTCTTCAGCTCTCCTTCTTCGTGGACCTTGTGCTGCTTGTACTTCTCCTATTCCTCGTACTCCTCCTGCTGGCTTCTTGCGCCTTCATCTACCCCGTCCACGACGAATTTAGTCATTCTGCTTCTGCTCCGTCTCGCTCTTTTTCTGCTCTCCTTCTTCTGGGCTCTTCTTCTGCTCCTCCTTCTGCTGTGCCTGCTCCTCCACATCGCCCTCCAGCTTGCTGAAGCGCAACTTGTAGTGCGCTGGCGCCAAGGTGATGCCACACTCGCCCTCCATGCTCACCTCCGCCTGGCGATCGATCTGCACATGGAAACGCCTGAGAATGCGTCCCGTGAACAGGGTGAGCACCATGCGAGCCAGTTCGTCTCCCGGGCACATGCGTTTGCCGGTCTGGAAGGGTATGAACTGTGCCGGTGCCGCGTATTCGCCGTCAGCACTGATGAAACGCTCTGGGCGGAACTGCTCCGGCTCTGGCCAGACCTGCGGATTCATGTGGATGGCCCACTGCAGGACCAGCACCATGCTGCCACCCTGCACAAAGTAATCGCCCACAGTGAGATCACGCTCGACGCCATGGGGGAATGCCCAGTGGGACCACCGAACGGATGCGCTGCACCTCGCTGAGGCAGGCGCGCAGGTAGACGATCGGTTCCAGTTCGGCCAGCGTTGGCGATGCACTCAGTTGACGCAGCTCGGCCTGCAATCGCTTCTGGCAGCGCTGCTCGCGCGCCATGTAGAGGAGGAACCAACGCAATGTGGCCAGTGCAGTGTCGACGCCAGCGCCAAAGAGATCGGCAAGCAAATGACGTAGTTGCTCATCGCAATAGAGTTGCGAATAGGGTTGACGTTCCTCCAGAAAGTGTTCGAGGATGCTGTGCGGAGCAGGGGCAGAAGGAACAGGCTGCACCTGCTGCTGCTGCTCCTTATCCTGTTTCACCTTCTCCCTCTGCAACTCCATTTGCCTTTCGCAGCGATGTATGATGCGATCGTAGATGCGATGCGTCTTCTCCTTGCCGTCGAGCAGGAAGCGTATGCTGCGCCTGTTCGCTGGCCAGTGGCGCAGCCAGGGCAGAAAGTTCACCACGCCCGAGACGCCGATCAGCTTGAGGACCCTCCTCCTGCAGCTGCTGCAGGTACTGCCAGTTGGGATCGTCGCGGGCGTAGGTCAACCCAAAGACGAGATCGTTGACAATGTTGCCCAGCGTGTGCTGCAGCGCAGGCAGCGGATCCAGCAGGCCCAGCTCCGACTCCAGAGACTGTGGCCAGAAGGAATAGAATAGAATGGAACAGAGCAGAACAGAGCAGAGCAGAGCAGAACAGAACAGAACAGAACAGAACAGAACGTGGGAATGAGAGTGAGAGTGAAGAAGCATGTGAAAAGTGCCAAAAGCGAAAGGTGGAAGAAAAAATTGCAAAGCAGCAGCAGCAGAGCACAAAGACACAGCAACAAAGAGAAGAAGAAGCAGAAGAACGACAAAAAAAATTAGCAAATTTTAAATTTATGCGCCGTCGTCGTCGCCGGCAACAGAAAGTGAATGTCCAGCAGCAGCGACGACGACGACGACGACGACGACGATGGCTGCGACGTCGACGCCGTTGCCGTTGCCGTTGCCGACGATGACGCGTAGGACCTTCACTTTCATGATTCTTGGAATTTCTCGCCACGCGGGCCAGTTAGTCAATTAGTCAGCGACTCCAGACAACGCAACTGGCAGACGAGAGACGTAGAGAGAGAGAGAGAGAGAGGGGCAGGAGGACAACTCACCTGGACGCACTCGTTGACGCCGCAACTAATGCGCTGCTCCAGCTGCGCACGCGTCTCGCATTGCCTGCGAGTCATGCCGAGCGACTTGAGCCATTCGATGAGCTGGCGACGTTGATATTTCCAAATAGCACCGGCAGCACCAACAATGCCTGCCACAGAGAGAGAGAGAGAAAGAGAGTGGGAGAGAGAGAGAGGGGTGGAATGTTGGCAACCCTTTAGAGCACCCTTCTTGCCCGTGCATACTCACCGTAGCCGCCCATGATGCCATGCGTCACATAGAGCGGGGCACGTGCCGTCAGCTCCTCGTGGCGCAGAAACTCACGCACCAAAGCCGCATCGGAGAGCACCACAGTGCGCACCTTGCCCATGTTCAGCTGGTAGATGCCGCCGTACCGCTTGGCCAACTGCTGCAGTGACTTGTGCGGTGCCCGCTTGTCCAGGAAGGGCAAATATCCCAGCAGGGGCAGGCCCCAAGGACCTGGCGGTGAGCGGCCAAAGAAACGCTCGTTACGACGCTGGCAGATCAGCGAAATTATAATGAAAATGATCGCCAGCAGTACCGCAAACACGATCAGGCCCGCACTACCCTCCGCTGACATCCTGGCTAGCTGCGAATATGCTGTGTATGTGTATGTGTTTGTATGTGCAGACAGGTAACTCTGGTGTTGGGTTCGGCTTAAAGGTTCTTGCGACAACGTCCGTTCGGCGACGAGGCTCTACAATTACTGAAAGTGTACGTGGAATTTGAAACGTGCCTGGAACAGGCTGACACTGGCGCAGGCCTCTGCACAGTCAGAGTTATAAGGCACACACAGATACAGATACAGTTACAGATACAGATACAGTTACGACTACACAGCTATAGATACATGTGCAGAGGGCCTTATATACCTTAGGGTTCGCTGTGAAAGTGAAATATTGTTCAAATCGAATGTACATATATTTGCACACACTTACACACAGTTACAGATACAGATACACACAGACAGTGACGCAGACTGACTGAACATAGAACTGACTATAGGCACCGTTCTGCGTCTCATAAGATCGCTTGCATATTATTTCTCGCCTCCATCTCTTCTCGTTTTCTCCTCGTGTTTTTTTGTTGATTCAATTTCCATTTCATTTCCCAACAGTTTTCGGTGTGTTTCGGCATTTCTACGTCTTCGCGCACTGTGCATAAATATGTATTCATATGCATGTCTGTTAAAGGAAACAGACGGCGCAGAAAGAAGAATTCAGAATCGAAGCTGAGACGAATTTGAAATACACTTACTGATGATCAGTATTTAACTTCAAGGCGCTCAGTTCAATCTTGAGTATTTCAGTGTGTATTATTATAGCAGAAGTATTTCATTAAAAATCTATTTTATACAAAAATGTCTGTATGAACGCCTAGATCTCAGTAACTATAAGAGCTAAAGCTACCAAATTTGGTGACAATATGTCCTATTAAAGCATGTACTCACAGTTAATTTGAAAATTTGACCACGCCCCGTTTCGCCCCCGCAAATTAGCCCTATGTGTGAAGTTAAGTGTAGAGAGTGTTAATATTACAAAAGAACTGCATCAATAACAAGTCGTAGTCAGGTTTACGATTAAAAATCCCTACTTGAGGTACCTTATCTAGAGATATAATATCAAAGTTTGCAACTGAACTTCTACTTTGCATTTTTGAATTTCGAATTGTTCCCATCAAGTGGGCGTTGGAATTTTAATTGCTTGCCAATACACAAAAAACACACACACTCCTTCTACACACTGACATACACGCATTGAACTCACACAAATACACTAGAGTGTGAACTGTATTGTAGAACTACGCACAAACATGAGATACTCCATTCAATAGAAATACATAACATAAAGCAACATCACAAAAAACCCAAAAAAAAAAAAAAAAACAAGAAAATTTAAACAAATTTAACGCAATAACAGAACTCGCCATGAAACTGATTAATCAGAGGGATAACGCCATCAGATTTCTGCGCAAAAAGCTGCAAACACTTTTGCACAGTTTCCAGGAGGATTGCCAGACGAGCTACGAGGACGCTGCACGCCTGCTCTTCCAGCTGGGACTGGAAGATCTGCAGATCCACATCAAATGGTTGGAGTACTACAATTCGCATGCACCGCTGCTCAAATGGAACTCCATCTATAACTACATTGAGCTGCACTATCCGAACGAGGAGCGTGTGCTGAAGACCACCATCACGGAGTATACCAAGCTGACCATCTACCTGCAGCAGGAGAGTCTCGAGATGCCGCGCAAGAAGGCCTTCTACCTGACCGAGATGCTCTGCTGTGCACGCAGTCTCAATCAACTGACTCTTGGTGGCCACTGGGACCATAGTGGGCCACTCGATTCGCTTGTACATAATCTGCTCTTCTTGGACGACACCATCGAGAAGTTTCACTATCTTGTCTATCACCTGTTGCCGCTCTATCGCGATCACATTCGACTGTGTGATTGAGTCTGCATCTCTCTCTCTCTCTGTCTGTCTCTCTATCTCTCTGTCTCTCTATATCTCTGTCTCTCTATCTCTCTGTCTCTCTATCTCTCTGTCTCTCTATCTCTCTGTTGCTCTATCTGTCTCTGTGGTGGTACCTTCTCTCGCTTGTTGAAATAAAAATTATTTACCGTTCAGCAATCATATAGAAATTCCTCTTCATATTGCCCACACGCGAACCTGATCCGTGTATCGTGCAGCCGATCGCACAAGTTCAGGGCCAATGGCATCCCCCGCTGAACTAAGCCCAACTTCTGGCTAGATCCGGCCCCAGTTCCAGCTGCAGCCAGCAGAGATATTCATAAAACAAGATGCCAGCTCAGACATTGACTTTAATGACACGCTGAAAGTCTTTCAATGAACTAAAAAAAAAACACAGCCAACTTTCAGCAGTGATGTGCAATTGGCTATATTTAAAAGGTGCATAGCTTTGCTATTCTGTCATATTCAATATAATAAATTCATATAAAACTCACTTCATCTTACCCTCTATTTTTCCGTTCTACATTTCCGTAAATTTACTGCTCATTTTGTTGCAGCCTTTTTCCAGCTAAATCAAAGGATCGTCAGAGAAATTTACTACAACTTATTTATTTATTTAAATAGTTTATAGTCGGACTAAGGTCAGTCGACTGTTGAGAAGTGAAAAAACAATTGATGGTTATAATTAATAATTTTAAGTAAAAAGTAAAATCTTAGCTGTAAGAAAAGAAAGAAAAAAGAAATTAATTTAGTTGAATTGACACTGGGATAAAAATGAAAGAGCCGATCCAACATTTATTGCAGACGAATGGGGAAAAACACAGAAAAACCCTTTTAGATCAGGAGAGTTAGTGTTAGTAAGCAAAACCTAATCAAAATAGCGAGTAGAATGTTCTAAACATTCGATGATTTAAATGACTTGCTCACTTAGTTTGGCGGCTTTCTAGCTAAACACGGCACACAGTACTGTGCGTTATAGGGAATGATCGGTCAGCAAACCTTTTCATTGTTGCCAAGTCTATCGAAGGGCTACACATTTCGAGCTGTAGCTGGAGCACGTTGCGTGTAGGGAGCTGGGCTGGACTGGACTGGACTGGACGGGACTGGACTGGATTGGCAACAGGTTCTAGCCAAGTTCATTGACCGCAAAGGACATGAACTCGAGCCCCTGCCACGATCGATGCAGCAAAGCAGAGAACGAGATGCGATCGTGCTCTGAAAATTGTGCGAATTGTGTCTGGGATTATGTTGCGAGACCCTTTTCACTTTCTGCAGGTAACGAGGGCGGCCCAAAGGCGCGCACACTGGTCAATAAACTCAACATTGGAACAGCCGCAACAGGGTACAGATGAGGCAAGGCAAGGCGTGGCGAGGCAAGTCAAGGCGAGACGAGGCAAGTTGAGGCTATTCAAGTTGGTTTGTCATGTTGAAACAATGCTCTAATGACAAATAAGCGCATTGCGCACTAAATCAATTTGTCAATTTTGTCGAATTGTCTTCGATTCAAAATAAAGAAATTGGGGCAGCTGCGGCGCAGTGTGGCGAGCTATTTAGTCCGGCGCTGGCTCACGTGGCGTATGCGCGTTTCTTCTTATAATTTCAACATGCGCGTGTGCTCTGTCTTTCTCTCTCTCTCTCTCTATCTCTCTGTGTGTGTGTGTGTGTATCTTTGTGTACATTTCGTAAACGCAATTTTTATTACAATTGCAACAATTGCTGATATGGGGGATGGCAACCCCCTTCCAAGCCCATCGGCAATGAATGTATTTGCTCTCTGTACATAAATAATTTCGAAAGCATGAACGCGTTAAATGTGTCAAGGTAGTTTGCATGCTTTATTTCTTAACCCAATTTAGCCCATAGCGCTGCACACTTTGCTGCCCCTGCTTCTTCTTCTTCTTCTTCTTTGTCCTCTTCTTCTTTCTTCTGTATTTCTATATATTGTTTGTGTGCTTGGCTATTCTATGTACTCATCAGTCTGTGCACACGCCTCACGTGTAATTGAAGTCACTTCACTTTTGCACTTCCGAATTCTGCAGCGTCAGTTGATCGCGCATTAATGGATCGCATCTCGCTTGCACTCGCACTCGCACTCGGCACTCCCCGTAACTGCTCCCCCGCCCTTTTTAGTGGCCCGTCACAGAGCTCGCATTGCATTCGCTTTGGCGCAAAGTCCAAGGTTGTGCAGGTCAGAAACACACTTACTCGTGTGCCACACACTACTTATTCCAACTCGAACTCAAACTGGCATTCGAACTCGAAACGATTCGCACTCGTTTGCACTCACATACTCGTACTATATCTGCCGACTGACCTTTCCGCTTCTGTGCAGCCAAGTCAGCGCGATATTATTTTGCAATTCCTGAACTCGAGAGTGGCCAGGGAAGCCAGGGTTGCCTACCCGACTCACAATATGTTCCCAATCTGCATTAGAACGATCATTCTTATAATAAATGGATTATTTATTAATTTAATTTAATTTAAAGTCAACTACAATACAGTCGACTGAATTAGAAAAGATATGATATTATACAAATAATTATAATTATTGTAAATAATTATTTACAAAATCAATTTAAAATAATTAAGAGTAAAGTATAAGCTTAAAAAATTTTAAGTTGCTTAAATTTAAAATAAATTTAATTTAAATTAATTTAATTTTGATTACACTACAACATATATGTAGCTGCCAAAGGAACAATCGGCCGAAATAAAAGTTTTTGTATGTAGAAGAGTTTTAATTTTCAAAATAAATGAATTTATCAGTGGCAAGCAAAGTTAGACATAACATTGAACATAAAAAATTCTTTTCAATTGTGCACTATATGACACTAGTATAGGAACAATCGAAGGAGTTAAGAATCAGCAAGAGTGCCTAAGGTAGCGCTTCTTTCTGCTTTCTCCTTAGGAACTTAGGGCCTCTGCTAGAGACATCCAACGAACTCTGTTGTGTGCTGTCTGCTTTAGAGTGTCCCAGCTTGTGATAATTTTGTAGCATTATATCTATATTATTGTATTTATATGATATACGAGTAAGCTTTATTGGAATTAATGATTAATTGATGTTTAAAGATAAGTTAAGAAGTTGCGTTAGTTGTTCATATATTTTGAATTTATCGTGTAATTAGAACGATAGAACGAGAGTTAAGGCAATCGT